>PKRV01000991.1:226429-346336 GCA_003709505.1 Hyphantria cunea | reverse complement strand
CGCGGCGGCGGCGTGCGCGTGCGCGGGCGCGGCGGGCGTGTGCGCCACGTGCAGCGCGCGGCCCGCGCCGCGGGCGCCTCGCGCCGGCACGCAGGGCTTCCGCCCTCCCGAGGTCAGTGTCGGCCGGCCGCCTCCCTGCCTGCTGCGTGCGCACAGCTCGGTAACGCCGCAGCCCGGTGTCCCGCAGGTGCTGCTGAAGTACCCGCACCAGACCACGGCGGTGGACGTGTGGGCGTGCGGCGTGGTGCTGGCGAGCGCGCTGACGGGGCGCTACCCGTTCTTCCGCGCCGTGGACGACGTGGCGGCGCTGGCCGAGCTCGCCGACCTGCTGGGCACCGGGCCTCTGCAGTACGTCGCGGAGGCTCTCGGTATGTCGCAGAGACCGAAGCTTGTAAGAAAACAGTTTAATTCGGTATAAAATCTCCAATTTTATAGTCAGGTTAAAAATATGAAACATCTTACTCGATAATTGCCGCTTACACCGCTTGGACCTGCAGACGCTGTACGTTCTCGCTCCACCCAGCGCTACATGCTTGATATGATAAATTGTCATTTGATGCTATGATAAATGCTGATAGTTACTGATAAGAAAACATTTGATAGATAATTTGGTCACCGGTAAAAGGTGCAGTGTAACTGCCATCTCTCTACGAGTGAAGGTTCTCTAGTTACTTGAAGCGCGTCTCAATCTACTCAGCGATTTCCCGCTTGTGGGAGGCCAAGATACGCTTGTAGGGACCCAAAGAATATAATTCACCAAAGTCGCTCGAAGGACCATACATGTACGAGTAGCGACCCGACACAGCTTGTTAAAAAATAGGCGTTGGTTTATTTTATGCTGTTTATTTGTTGCTCACAAAATGACTCGTTAAAGTAATGATAAAATGTGGAATGATTTATGCTAGTGAGTACACCCTGAGATTGTTGAAAGTGCACCGATTCATAATTAATTGTTTTAAATCGTCCTCGTGGAAGTAAAATACTAACCACGTCAAATGTATGGTCATTGGCCATATATAGTATATATCTTTATTTCAGAATATCATTTTAAAATTATTTAAAATTGTCTTTCACTTGAAAGATAAAATCACAGATCTAGACCGTAGGTAGAAACTCATTTTGGGCATCAATATGCACTTTGATATCTTTTGGTGTATAAGTCGAACACGATTTTGTTTAAATTATATTGACTATTATTTTCCGTAGTGTATTCGAGAAACTCCACCTCTAAGGGGGTAAAACAAAGGTTGTAAGTTTGTACGAAAGTCCTGTTTTTGAAGTAAGATACTTGAAATTTAAAACGATTGCTGTATCTATGTAAAAAACAATGTTCTTTTGTGGTTACAACGGGGATGGTAGTTGGTATGAAACTCCAATGTTAGTGTTTATGGCGGAAGGATTTTTAACGGTATTTAAGTAAAAGAATGATTGAAAACAACTACTTACTATTATAAGGAGGGATGTTTTATTTAAAAACTATGTACAAATAACTAACTCCACGCGCACTCTGTCGCGGGCGGGCGCTAGTTACGAATACAGCTGAGCGGGACGACATCACTGCAAAGAGAACGAACCCCATACCGTCCCGCTCGATCGTTGTGACTAAACCTCCTTCGTAAGGAGAGAGACACCTATCTCTTTTCTTTACGTAGGTAAAGTAGTGGACCATCGCGGGCCACGTGCCTATGTAATTCTAATGTTACAACTGGACTGGCGCAGGTCGGCGCGTGGTGACGTCGGTGTCCCGCCGCGGGCTCTGCCTGCGCAAGCTGGCCGCGCACCTGCGGGCCGGGGCCGGGGCCGGGGCCGGCGCCCCCCGGGAACCTTGTAAACGCTGCCGTTTGCCACAGAACCAGTGCCTTTGCCGGGACGAAACTAAAAATGTAACAGCATATTGACTGAAAATAGGGAACTGACCGTATACTAATAAATTATCTTCTAACTTACAGATCTTTATTTCCAGGCGGACGATTTCGATCCGACGGTGTCGGTGGCAGGCTTCCCGGACTCGGCGTTCGCGCTGGCGGCGCGCCTTCTAGACCCCAACCCGCGTACGCGTGTCTCGGCCGCGGACGCGCTGCACCACCCCTTCCTCGCCGACGACACCGCGCCTCAATGACCCCACACCCCATTGAACTCGGTTCTACGTCTGGTGTTTAACCGTTCATGTAACGATAACGAGCCGAAAACCCATTTATTAGTATGTATTGATCACCGATCACCGGTGGTGATAAAACCACTTTGCCAAATATGTACCGTAAGTAGATAGATAACAATTATTTAATTTTGTGATGATAATTGTGGCGTTCTCCAGCCAGTACTTTTAAGTACCATATACATCAAAACTTTTACAATTTTATATTTTTTCGCAGCGCGATTTTTCGACGTCTTCCTACAAAATCCATTAACAATGGGTTATTATGAAGTTCTTTTAGACAGTACGTATGTCACCGTTACACTGTAAATACCATTAGATTATAATCTGTCTCGCGCGATTACACACTATCGAAAGATTATGACCTGAGACACTGATGATAACTGAACATATTATCTTATGTTCAATTCAGTTCTCAAGTTAAATACAATTGCATCGAGGAAATGCGAGTTCCCGCGGTTCGTTTAGTGCGCTCCCACTCCGTCTTCACGTCAGTTCATCAATATCGCTACGGACGTGTCATTTCGGCTCACAATCTTAACACAATTTATATTTTGGACGGATTAATTTCAATTTAAGGGCGGTATATACGAAAACACCTTCTCCCCTTTGCTTTTCGCAAACAAGGTGTAGAAAAGGGAAGTTAAGGAGTAAAATATCTGTGTCTCTTCAAGCGCCCTACTTTAGATAAAAACCTCATCGATATACTGCCAGTCTTTAATAATAAACGTGACATTAATGTATCATATATATTGTGATACTAATTGACAATTGTCAGTATCGTCTGACAACTGACAATGTGTTCCCTATGATGCCTTACGGCTTCCGGCCGCGACTCCCCGGCTGTGAACCTGTAATAGATATGGTTTTTGACCTTTTGTACTGATGACAATACATGGAGAGTACTTACTTACTCTATTTTAGGTGCATACTATGATGGCATATCAGTTGTATAATATAAAAATAAATCGACAGCGATAGACAAGTCAGCTTGTCTTTGAGAGAATGGTTTGATAGTACAGAGTATTGTAACTCAACAGACTGATTTATTTTCTCTTATTTACTCTTTCTACAGTTTCTCTGATATAAAACAAACATAATACACATTTAAAATCAAAGTATTATGTTCTGTAGAGCATATATTTTCGGTATAAGTATGTCATTTAAAATGACAACAAACACTTGACTCTTAATGCTGTAACTGCTTTACTTACTTCAAAGTTTTTTTGTGAAAATTGTAATTTTCTAATATAGTTCCCATGCTCTCGGTAGAAGAGAATCCCACCATATCTTACTAAGTCAGTACGAGGTTTAGGGGTCCAAAACGGCTTACGTAATTAATGAGTGATCCATAATGTATTCTTGCGTGTGATTGCATAAGTCCTGTCGAATTGCACGTGTACATGTGTACCTTAGACCATTTCTATGCCTAGATAGAGTATCACTTAAGAATGAACTTGGCTAACTTAATTATCAGCAAGCACCTAGCCGACACACAGTCCGCAGAAAGAGTCCAACGGTTGGATATTAATGTGCGGACTACTAGTAGTGATATTTGTATAAAGCTTATTAATGTTTTATTATGCTTTCAAAAGTTAAATATTACGCAAGACTGTCTATCAACGATCTCTACCACAGTTCTACGTAATAATCTTTGACAGCCCCCAGATACATTGACGAAGTTATGGCTGCACCAAATCACTGAAGAAAGCTTGTACTTGGACGCTATTTTTGTCCCGTTTTCACACAATATCTAAACATAACAATGACCTAAGGTATACTTACATTCAAAATAGGGGTTCTGCGAGAATTCTATTGTAGTAGAACTATATTTAGATAGTTATTGACAAACCAGCAATAGAGTGCCTTATACTGCTGACTACGGCTTATTTAAATGGCTGTGAGTTCGGGTCCCTAGGGCTCAGACAGTAAGGGAACCACCTACACATGTTACGTGTGAGTGACAGGTATGGGGATACTGATGGATCTTAATTTTTCGTCACGTAGGCAATATTTCAGCATGACAAGCGCTGTAATAATGCCAGATCTCAGCCATTTTTTATAAATTTTATGAAATAAATATGGTTTAAAATATGTTTATAAATCACTATGTGAAAATTGCTACCAGCGGTCAACTGACCGACTACACGGTTGGCCTAGTGGTTGGAGTGGTCGCCACACCGCTTCCTACTATACCAAGTGTTGTGGGTTCAAATCCTACATGGGACAACACTTTGTGTGATCCATAAATTGTTGTTCTAAGTCTGGGTGTACTTTGTGTCCGTTTCATGTATGTTTGTAAAGATCCCCGCGACACAGGAATGTATATTCCTAATGCGGGAGTTGTCTTTTAAAAAAGAAGAAGAAAGAAAGAAAGAAAGAACTCTCCAGGTATGGACCACGCCGTCGTTGCTTACCCACGGTGAATGTTTCTGAGTGCAACTGGGCTCATGACACCATGAGCGTCTCCATGATTCGGAGGTCACGTTAAGCTGGTCCAGTCCCGGTTGTATAAATATAACAGTCGTGAAGCTTACCTATGGGCCGTTTAAAATATATATAGGCAAGATTACGTAGCCACAATGTTCTCTTGCCAGTCCCCAACCCGCACTTAGCCAGCGTGGGGACGTATAGCTTTAACCCTCTCCTGAGAGGAGACCCGAGCCCAGCAGCGGGACATTATGGGTTTTGGATGATTAATGTGAAAATTAGAGAGCACATCCTGAGTAAAATGAATCGCATACTATGGGTATGTTCTCTTATGCCCAAACACACGCCAAAAAATTCTTGATTAATTATGCATTTAAAATGTTTCATATCAAACGTCGAGCTCTGAGTCCACAGCTAGTGAGTCTGCGTTGAAGGTGTTCACTTAACCTAGTGATTAATTATAATTGTTATTTAGTTGTAATGGGGATCTCAGAGTTAAGTTTAAGTTATGAAGTACAAAGTAGTGTAGTTGTTGTGTGCTCCGAGCACGTGTTGCTATTTATTGTTGTTGAGACGTCGCGTGCCTCCGCCCTTGTGTACAAGAGAAGTTGTTATGTTACCTCGTTGTTAACTACTATATTAATTAAATGATAAGATTCAACTGTATTTCTTTTATTCATGAATCCTTTGGTACCGTCGGGTGGGCCTTTTACCCACAATATACATAAAATAACTTAGTAACGTTTGGCACGGCACAGATGATATGATCGTTCGATGGTTTGGTTGCTACTGCTGGATTCATATAGTACTGGAGATATTGAATCCGGGCGTCAATTGACTCAAACTCCTTCACATGATTTGGATTATCTCTGCCTCATATATGAAGTCATCATCATCAGCCTAACGCAGTCCACTGCTGGACATAGGCCTTTCCTATTTCACGCCACTTAGTTCGATCTATGGCTTCTCGCATCCAGCTCCTGCCAGCCGTCTTGCGCAAATCATCGCTCCACCTGGCCTGTGGACGTCTTACACTACGTTTGACGAAACTCAAGAACTCGTTTACCCCAACGGTTATCGGTTCTTCGGCAAATGTGGCCAGCCCACTGCCACTTCAGCTTGCTAATCCTGTGGGCAATGTCGATGACCCCGGTTCTTTGTCGGATCACCTCGTTTCTGATGTGATCCCTTAGAGAAACGCCGAGCATAGCCCTCTCCATAGCACGCTGAGCGACTTTGGACTTATGGACCAGTCAAACCGTCAGTATCCACGTTTCGGCTCCATATGTCATTACGGGTAGGACGCACGCATTGAAGACTTTCGTCTTTAGGCACTGTGGGATCGACGGTAAGAAGACCCGACGAACTTTCCCAAACCCTGCCCAACCCAGCTGGATTCTTCTGTTCAACTCGTTCTCAAAATTGTTTCTACCTAACTGCAAAGTCTGCCCGAGATATATATATTTTTGAACAACTTCGAGAACGGCACCGTGTACCGCAACCGGTTCCGGTAGTACATGTTCATTGAACATGACCTTGGTTTTGTCCAAGTTCATCCGTAGGCCGATGCGCTGAGAAGAGTCAGCCAGGTCATTCAGCATCTGTTGAAGGTCCTGCAGTCTCTGCCATGATGACGATATCATCTGTAAATCGCAAGTGAGAGATGTATTCGCCATTGATGTTGATACCGCGTCTTTTCCAGTGCAGCGACTTAAACAAGTCCTCCATTGCATTAGTGAACAATTTCGGGGATAAAACGTCCCCTTGTCTGACTCCTCGATGCAATTGTATGCTGATCATGTACTTGGACGAACATAGTGGCAGCTTTGTTGAGGCATCTCAACATTTGGATGTATCACCAATCTACTTGGCAACGCTGCAGGGACTCCAGAACAGACCAGATCTCAATCGAGTCAAAGGCCTTTTCACAGTCCACAAATGCTAGACACGGGCTGATTATACTCTCATATATGAAGGTAATAAATAAAAAAGAAATTTGATTTAAAAATATTTTTTTTATTATAAAATTGTTATTTCTTAAGCAGTCTTCTTGTCTAACGTAGATTTATAAAATTATAGTATTGCTGACAATATTCTAATCTGATTGATCTATAAGATTGTATGGAGCACGATGTCAACCTTGTTTCCACAGGAAACAAATTATACTGCTAAGTTTATAAATATGCACAAACACTCGCAAGCCATCTATTTCTTCATAGTTCTGTATATTATCTGTGAACTTAGCACTTCTGATCTTTTTTTGCCCTATTGTGCTTCACTAACACCTTCTGGTGTCTGGTGCCGGATGCATGTTCATGAGACAGCTGGTTCACCCTCGCAATAAATACTATAACTACAAGTAAACAAAACGATCTCTGGTTGTAACAATTTCAATAAACCGGTCTACAACTTCAGTTAACTTTTCCAGAAGTTAGGGTTTCGTTGTAGTCTGGTCTCAAAGTTCTGGTACCATGTTTGTAATGTGTTCAGCGGTACATATGAGACTCCCGGCGTGGGTGTCATCTGCTCCTGGGTCACTGAGTACGACGCTACGAAGTTCACCAAATGTTCTAACATCTTTTGAGCAAATGTTATGTAGTTGTTTTGTTGCTGGGCCTGAAACAAATTTTTTAATTGTACATAATGCACATGACTAGTTAAAGAACTTAATTGGTAAGTTGGTGGTACTTGGAAGGAATCATGGTTAATTTGAGAAATGAAAATGAAAAATACAAGTATTAATATAAGTTGTCTAGTACCCATAGTACAAGTTTTGCTTAGTTTGGGACTAGATGGCGTTGTGTGTTAAAATGTCTGAACATATTTATTTATTTATTAAACTGAAACAAGCTATTACAGTTTTGACAAACTATGTCTATTGAGTCACCTAGTTCTAAATATGTATTGCCAAAAGCACTATGTTATTCTCAAAGCCAATAAAAATCCTGAGGACATAAAAAAGGAACTGGGATATTTATATCTTAATATAAAATAATGAACATGTACTGAGCATATGACATCCACAGCCACCGATAGTCCTCTGTTGGACATAGACATCTCTGTAGAGTGGAGGTGAACATTTACTTTGCTACTATTTGTGCGGATTTTCATACAACATCATACAACTGGTACATATGTATGCTTTATCATGATTCTTTAAAATTCTCACATTTAATGAATCATGAAAATTTGGCATAAAGGTAACAGATGTATGACATTTTATGAAAGTTTTCAAAATGGAAAAATCAGCACAGAGGTCATTACCTGCTTTAAGTGAATTGATAATAATTGGCCATTTAAATATATAAAAAAAACCAATAGGATTGTTTGTTGCATTGTTTGCATTAGCAATGAGTATGGTGAGCACTAGTCTTGGATTTTGCTCATGCTTTCCATCAGGCAGAGAAAATTCACTGATACATAAAAAAAACTTACAACAGAAGAGGCAAGGAGCTGGATGTTAGCCTCTGGTTCAATGGCTATGCCAAGCTGTGCATTATGACATATCTTTTGTTGCCCGAATGCACTTATGAACTTAGTTTCATCTGAAAATTATAGGAGTATGTCAATTTCTTGTCTCATATAAACAAAGCACAGCATGTAACTAACAACCACTTACTAGATAATTCGTGAAGCTTTTTTAAATTTCCTATTTTAAATATAGCTGAAGGTTTGATGTTGGATATATGTCCCAGCAGTTGCCAGTTGGGAGGTGCGGTAGGGTCCGGCCAGCTCCAGTACACCATGCCCGCAGTGCCAGGCGGTAGTGGAACCATTCCCGTTAAAAATACAACCAAGTGATTAATATTATCCGCCTCTGTGATTGTGGTGAGAAACTGAGTCTGTGATACAGGAGCAAAATCAGTCTGAACCTGTAAAATTAAATTAAAATTTATTATATATATATGCTTAATGCGGTAAAATATAGCTGGAACTCTACTAATACTTACGAAACGGCCCGATACAATTATTCCAAACACGTTAGACATGGTTTTAGTTTTATTTTACGATTAAACACAACACAAGAATAACCATAACAAAATTCTACTTTATTCTAGAAACATTTTAATCTATACATTTTTAATCTATATTCACTGAGATGCGCTTGTCAAGCAACAATTGCCAAAAACGTTTAGTTTACACTTTAAAATATACCTTAACGATTAGTAATAGGTATTCATTAATTGCAAGTAAAAAATCCAACAAAATAGTTTTTATACAGTGCATAATTTGAGCTGCTTTGAAATTTTCATTCTGTATCTATTATCGTTTTTAATTTATATGTCGGGTTAGGCCTAGACATTAAAAGTAAAAGTTAGATATGGCAATATACAGAATTTATTTCAATAACTCAAATAAATCAGAATATCCTCAACCTAGGAAATTAACAAAGGTGTAGAATTAGTTAAATATCTTACTATGGCAATGAAGGCGGTCACATAGGTCAGTACTGACTGTCACGGACAGTGGTCGACGTACCCACCGCAATAAAGATAATACTAATTATCAGAAATAACGTTCCACATCCAATAATCGTGCAGTACTGACTGTAGAGAGACAGCGGTCCGTACCAGGACGCAATCATTCGAAATGCGTGCCGTCTCTTTTTTTTTTTTTTTTGTTAGGACTATAGCTGTTGGCCTCGATGGCCTCTACAACTTTACGCGGGCTATTGGTGAGCGCTGAGGGCTCTCAACCGGTAATTAATTAAGTAACATCGCCCAAGGGCACCACCTGCGGGGTACGGACCTCGGCTTGGGGCGTTACTGGTGGGCTAGGGCGACTAAGCCCCGAAATTTTGTTGGAAAGCGCGTCGCGTGTTACGGCCCCGGCGGCGGGGACGAAACCGTGGGCGATTCGTGTTTGCGCGTGCCGCGTACGCTCTACGTTGAGCGATTGTGGTGTCATCGTCCGGATCCCTAAGCGCATGTTTGGCCCTGCGTACGCGTGAGATGGTGCTGGGTGTATAGTCGCTAGCCGCAACCACTAGAGGGTTGGGGTGTGTCGGAGCAGAACGTGCCGTCTCAACAGCGCAGCTCCTTATAAAGGCGGTTACTTAGGGAGGGGTAACGTCACACTATTTTACTAGTTTGAATCCAAGTGTTTTAAGCCAAATAATTGATATAAAATTAACTCGACTTAATAATTTTTAAATGGTGAGTCCGGTGCACGTTCCACTAGCGCCATCCAGTCGCCGTCTCTCGCAGCTGGAGTACAATACGACTGCCGCCACGGCCATTATGATAAATCACTCGTCCTCGAGTGAATTCATCCATCAAAAAAACCAAACAAGACTTAATTCACATCATCATCGTTACATTAACAATCACTGGTCTAGATATTTCTTTGACTTAGAAAACCCCTTCAGTTTGAAGTTGCTGATCTGAATCGATACCCACTAAAGTAGGTGAGATTCCAGCAGCGCATCACTCATCATCTTCACAAAACTAAAAGAGGCGACACAAATTGTGTCATTCCAAAGATTCTATTCGGAATCTTCCCCGCTTAATGTACGAGAACTAAGAATAAAGGTTTCTTCAGAGTCATTTGCGGTTAAGGTCCGAGCGCTTGCCGAAAGTATTTCTGGATCATCTACAGACAATGCACAGGAGCTTACAGTTATATGTTCCTCGGAGGTCGTATTACTACTTCCAGGCTCAACAGATATATTGAATTCATCATCTGCCGTCACGGTTCTTTCATCCTGACCATCACTTTCATCATTATACTTATAAATTTCTAGATAGCCTTCTTGTCCTTTAGCCCTTACCTTAAATTCTCATGAGCAAATTCATAGATTCTGTTAGAACCGTTGATATGTTTTAAGTTCATAGCGGTCATTACCTAATACAGTGATTATTTTATAAGGTCCTTTAAACTTCTTATCTAACTTAGATTGACGCCTTTCTTCGCATTTTACGAAAACAAATTGGCCATTGGCAAAAGGTTTAATCCGAGCTTTACTCTTGTTAAACCGTATAGTGTCAGTGTTAGCTGCTCTTTGAATATTCTCTGATACAGATGAACGAGCCGCTTTGATATTAATTGTAGTTGGTTCAGAAGAACTAGGAGTTATTTTAGCTAGATTAGGCGAGGAACCTTGAATACCAAACATCAGTTCCATGGGTGTAAACTCTGTGGTCCTGGAACGTGTACTATTAAGAGTAAGTTGAATCTCTCCTAGTTCGTCCTTCCAAGCATTATTAGAATTACATTCTATAACAGTAAGAATATTCTTTAAAGTTCGCATGACCCTCTCAACCTGCCTTTAGCTCTACTAGAACCTGTTGCTATTAAATGGAGCTCTATTTTATTATCATTGCAAAAGTTTTTGAATTCACTGCAGTCATAACAACGACCTCTATCTGCGATTATGCGCTTCGGAGCACCAAATAAATTAACGGCATTTTTAATTGCTCTTACAGCGTATGAAGAACTTGAAGCCGGAGCATATTCAAGTAGTACAAACTTTGTAAACGCATATATTGAAACTGAGCAATATTCTTTTCTATCACTTTTTCCTGTTAAATCTAAATGAACTGTGTGCCAAGGGATTTGATTTTTACGTATGGAGTGCAACTGCATTTGCTGTGCACCTGAAGGGCCTTTAGAAGTTTTGCATACCATACAACAGTTAATGTATTTTTTTATTACGAATTTTGTCATATCAGGAAACCAATAAAACTCGTAAAGTTTGTCCAAAGTTTTGTCTAAACCTAAATGTTTTATTTCATTGTGAACATGGCTAGTAAGGGACCAAATCAAAGAACGGAGCTCAATAGGTAATCAACTAGAAACTCCTCTACGCTCCATCTTTCTATACAATATTCCCTTTCTTAAATCGTACGTATGTGATATCTCAGATAATTGATTACTACGTAATTTTGATATTATTTCAGAAAGTTCTAAATCGCGTTGTTGTTATACTTTTAGCTAACCTATATCTTACTCAAGAAAATTTACTTTACGGGATTCCAAATAGTTGGCGTTTGACAAATTGCAGGATAAAAAAAATCTGTTTGAGCCATCTTTCGACCTTCTTCGTACACTATGTTAAAATCGTAAGTCTGTAATACAGCACACCAGCGGTGATATACAGTCAAGTCAAGTTTTGAGTGGGAAGCTTTAGGGGAGTTACAATCAGTGAATAGAGTAAATTTTCATCCATGCAAATAATGACGAAAATGTTCGATTGCTTTTACTACGGCAAGAGTCTCTAACTCATAAGTGATAACAAGTCTTTGCATCTATAGTCTTCCTACTGTAATATGAGGGGCACCATTGTGTTTTAGGATAAGTGTTGCACCATATCTTTCACTACTTGCATCGGTATGGAGTTCAATGGGCAAGGTAGGATCAAAAACTTTTAAAACTAGTTCGGATGTTAAGATATGGATAGTATTTTTATGTACTTGGTCATGGTCTGGGGTCCATTTAACATTACCCTTTCCTTTTGTTAAGGGATACAAAGGGCGAATTATTTGGGAAAAGTTAGGAATAAACTGTCTAAAATACGAAGCTAGCCCTATGAGCTGCCTAACTTAAGTGACAGTTTTTGGAGTTGGGACATTAACTAAGCCTTGTAATTTTTTTGGATTTGATCTAACGTCCACAGCTGAAACTATATACCCAAGGTACTCAGTTTGGACTATTAAAAAACGAGCATTTCTTCAAATTGAATAAGAATCCTGCATTGTACAGTGTTTTAAGTAACTTGTCTTTAAGCCCCTCATCAATAGCTTTTGAAATTGAAAGTAAGTCCTCCATAAAAACTAAAATCTTTTCGTAGTTCATAGGCTTCAGAGCAGTACTAATAGCGTTTTTTGAAAAATGGAAGGTGTATTGCGTAACCCAAAAGGCATAGCCAAATATTCAAACTGCCCTTAATTATGGCTTCCGACAGTCCGCACCAGCCCTCTATATTTGAATTAGGGTCGTCGGGATCGAATGGTACCAAAGCCATGAAAGCGTGTAATGGTGCATCGGACAGGGATAGCTGGGCATCAGTTGATTTTGAAAGAATCTTTTCTAAACTATGCGAGGGTAGCGGATTATTCTCCTGCATATTTTGTGCTGACGGAGTGCCAGAGGTGGGCGGACAATCCGATCCCACTTCTGATGTCGGGTTAGGCCCAGACATTAGAAGTAAAAGTTAGATATGGCAATATACAGAATTTATTTCAATAACTCAAATAAATCAGAATATCCTAAACCTAGGAAATTAACAGAGGTGTAGAATTAGTTAAATATCTTACTATGGCAATGAAGGCAGTGACATAGGTCAGTACTGACTGTCAGGGACAGTGGTCCACGTACCCACCGCAATAAAGATAGTACTAATTATCAGAGATAACATTCCACATCCAATAATCGTGCAGTACTGACTGTAGAGACAGAGGTCCGTGCACCAGGACACAATCGTTCGAAATGCGTGCCGTCTCAACAGCGCAGCTCCTTATAAAGGCGGTTACTTAGGGAGGGGGTAACGTCATAATATTTTACTAGTTTGAATCCAAGTGTTTTGAGCCAAATAATCGATATAAAATTAACTCGACTAAATAATTTTTAAATGGTGAGTCCGGTGCACGTTCCACTAGCGCCATCCAGTCGCCGTCTCTCGCAGCTGAAATACGAATACAGTACGACTGTCGTCATATATATATTGTAACGCGCTTAGTCAAGATGGCGCACAGCAACACATTATATTAGAACAAACTTATAATATTCTCCAATGCATATCAAGTAGAACGGTTAGGATATGAATGTCCCCGCATTACTCCAACCGGCGCCATTTATATCCATTTATATCATATGACATTATNTAAAATCATATCATATATAATATATATAACATCGATCGATCACAATGTTTATCATAAGTGTTCTAATGATATCAACATATAATTATTATTTGATAATACAGGATTGTGTAACATTGAAGATTTATGACGCCGGAAGTACCATTATATAAAAAGAGTATAGACGTCATTAACAATATTTCTAAGTAGCGCCGGAAGCTGAAAAGCGAAAGGCGCCATGATATTAATATTATTTAATATGGGCCAATTATTTACTTGATTATTAAGTTATAAGTTTATAATATACATGAGGTGGGAATCGTTCCTCATAACGATATACTTATTATGAGCCTGCCAAAGTGATTACGTTGTCTATATGCGCAACGCACACATTGAAAGCTCTCAAAGGAATATTTTTTCACCAATTTTTTATTTATATATAGCTCCTTTTGGTCGTCCTTCTTCTATAGTTAGGCTTTCTAACACTGAAAGAATTTTTCCAATCGGACCAATACTTTCTGTGATGAGATTACTATGTCTAAATGTACATGAGTAGATTAGGTTAGTATAATATATTGTGGGAAAGACATGCTTCGATAGGAGTGGGCCGGCTCGACCGGAATAATACCACGGCCTCATAGAAAACCGATGTGAAACAGCGCCTGCACTGTGTTTCACCGAGCGAATGAGGATACCGGAGAGCCATTTTTTTTTTTTACGTGGTGGAATGCCTTTATGCACTTCGCTCCCCCCCGCGGGGACGGGGGGTTCGCTTTGTGTGGCACTCCTGACTGACACCAGCCAGACTACCCACTAAACCACCACGGTGTGCCACTCTGCGCCTGAGACGGGTGAGATCCGGGAACCGCTTTCTTACGCCATCCGGATACCGGAGAGCCATACCCCAACCCCAAAAGGCCGGCAACGTATTTGTGACGCTTCTGGTGTTGCGAGTGTCCATGGGCGGTGGTAATCGCATAATCGCCATATACACCGTAATAAAAAAAAAATTCGGATCTCTAACACACAACATCATCTTGTCCCGAAAGCTTGTGTTATGGGTACTAGACAATTGATATAAATACATATATACTTGTTCTGTTGGAAATACATACATATTATACATAGAAAATATTCAAATTTCGATACAAATATTTGCAGATGCATTTTTGTGACATACAAACATTTTATGCAACCCGGGATTCGAACCTGAGACCTTTGGCACAGCAGTCGCACACGCTGCCAATGCATCACCAGGGCAGTCAAAATAAATAAAAACATAAAACAACATTATCAGTCTGTTGATACACTTTGGGGTGATAGGTTCTAAGGATTGATATGGCCTACTAAATTGAATATAAAAAGACAGCTCTGTTGGTCTATCGGTACCATTTAATGTAATAGTATGATATAATAACATATATTTTGACCATACTGATCATTAATTTATTGTTTTTAGAAGATACAACCTAAATATACAAACAAATATTTTAACAAACTTATACAAACAAGAAACAGGAACTAGCACCTTACAGGATACAATACATATCAAATTTTAAATGATTAAGCATGTATTAAAGAAACTTGACATTGTTAATTAAAAGACTCAAAATATGGAATGAATTATATTGCGGATATAAAGCGTAAATGCAACTATTTACTAGAGAGCAGGCTAAGCTGTGTGTCATGTAGATAAATGCCAGTAACAGTTACAGGTGATAAGAAGTGTCAATAATAGTCTGATATGGGCCAGTCCCGAGGCGATACGGAGCAGAGATAGACGTCGCGCCTACTCCATATCAACAGTCTACAGACAGAACGTCACATCACATAAATACTACGAATAATTCTCCCCATACAGGTATACATACAATCATTAAGTTATGATATAACATTTGTATAACGTCTATTAAAGCCTAATTATTCTGTTATACATATTTTATATATTAAATATTTCACCTAAGAAACTAATTGCTCAGTATATAAGTTACTATTATTATTGTACTGATAATTATTTATTGCGATGCATGGTGAAATGGCAAACAAGATTTAATCCCTCATGTAGGGGTAATCGATGTCACGCAATGGTACAAAGGTCTCCTTGATGGACTGGGGCGAGGTCCACCTCATCACGTAGTTGGGTCCGCCCGCCTTGTCGTTAGTGCCAGACATGCGGCCACCTCCAAAGGGTTGTTGTCCAACTACTGATCCCGTAGACTTGTCATTGAGGTAGAAGTTACCTGCTGTTATCTTCAACTCCTCTAAAGCTCTCTCAAGGAAATCTTTGTCTTTAGCAAATACAGCACCTGTTAAAGCATACTTGGTTGAAGAACCAATTAGCTCCATAGTCTTGTCTAGGTCCTTGTCCTCATATACATACATAGTAAGCACGGGACCAAAAATTTCATCTACCATGCACTTGTCGAGAGGATCACTTGTTTCTATGATAGTAGGCTGAACAAAGTAACCAACACTCTCATCGAATGAGCCTCCACCAATTATTTTGCATTTAGGATTTTGTTTTGCATTCTTGATATAGGTTGTAATTCTGTTGAAAGCCACTTTGTCGATGACAGCTCCTGTGAACATCTTAAAGTTTGTAACATCACCTATCTGCAACTTATCACGCTCTTCCAGTAATCCACTCTTGATGGGCTCGTACAAAGACCTTGGAACATATATTCTCGAGCAGGCTGAACATTTCTGACCACAATATTCAAAGGCTGAGCGAATAGTTCCCATCACAACTGACTGTATATCAGCAGAGGGATGCACAAAATGGTAATTCTTACCTCCACATTCTCCAATCAGCCTGGGATAGTTACGGTATTGATCAAGATTTTTACCAACAGCATTCCAAAGCCAGTTGAATGTGGCAACAGAACCAGTGAAGTTTAAACCGGCTAAATAGGGAGAAGATGTGATAGTTTTACCAAATGTAGGTCCATGAGCTGGAACAAAGTTTACCACTCCGTCTGGCAAACCTGCCTCTCTCATTATGTTGAATATTATCCAGTTGGATAGAAGAGCAGTGTCAGATGGCTTCCACAATACACTGTTGCCCATCAGTGCCGGAGTGTAGGCCAAGTTACCTCCTATGGCAGTAAAGTTAAATGGGCTGATTGCTGCAATGAAGCCATCAATACCTCGGAACCTGAGAGAATTTCTGGTCACTGATGGATTTTCAGAGATAGGCTGGTACTTAGCATTTTCTTTCAAAAAATAGGCATTGAATCTAAAGAAATCTATAAGCTCTGCTGATGAGTCAATTTCAGCTTGTATAACTGTTTTGGACTGGCCTAGCATAGTGGCAGCGTTGAGTTTTTGTCTGTATGGTCCTGCCATTAGATCTGCTGCCTTATCCCAGATGGATAGTCTCTCCTCAAGTGACGTGCGATCCCAACGTTTTTGGGCTTCCACACTCGCTTTTATAGCTTTCTCAATGGTTTTTTCACTTGCATAATAAAACTTAGCTATCTTCTTAGAGTGATCGTGAGGCATCACCTGATAGACCGGTGGGCCTTCTTTGATGACTTCGCCAGCAATGACAATAGGAACCTCCTCGGTATTGCCGGCTACATTTTTGAGCTCCTGTTCGAGCGTATTGCGTTCAGCGCTACCTTTACGATAACCCAGAATGGGCTCGTTCTGGACGTCAAAGTCCTGGAAGCACGGTAGCTTCACCACACTAGACAGCGAGCGGTCCAGCGTCCGCCCTCCATTAAACGATAACGCTCGTACGGTCAGCATTTTTGTTGTTATTATTATTGTTTTGTCTTCATATAATTATTTTAACGATTTCGATTGGTCTATGACGTCCACTTCTTCCTTGACTTTTATATAATGTCAACCGAGTTACGTAAACTTTGTCGTTCACCAATGTGACTAGACAAAAACTGAGACGTTATTGTGCGACCTTCACTGCTTCTCACATCGTTAGGTACCCTAGCACTGAGCTGTTACATGAAAATGCACCAAAACCTAAATATTGATTACCATAATCTTTCTAGACTTAACAGTGCGCAACTTGATTTACCTGCATAATAATGAACGCAGTCATAGACTATTTTCATATCTTTTGTCAGACCAGTCAGATGATTTACTATTTCTTTTTATTGGAAAAGTAATATTCAAATATTTTATAATATACTAGGATTTAAAGAAATGACTTTTAATATTTAACATTAGTTGACTTCTTCAAAACCTTTTTTTTTCAAGGAAACAGATATAGTCTTACAGCGTGTTTGATGCGAATTTTCTAGTCTAATTTGAATCTTAAAACATATTAACTATGTTTATTATGCCAACATAACAGTCTTTTCTAATAGTATAGGATAGGTGATCGTTACTGACACGATGGACTGACGATTTGAGGAGTGTGATTGATGGCGGATGAAGTGGGCTGCCCAGGAACGGGATGGTTGTCGCTCCTTGCAGGAGCAGCATTCGTTCAGCAGAGGACAGCGATAGGTTGATAACTTGATACTTATCTATTTTTTATTACTTTTATGCAATAGGGGGCAAATGAGCACACGTATCGCCGGATAGTAAGCGATTACCGCCACATATGGACACCGGCAATACCATAGGCGTCACAAGTGCATACGAGTACATCAAATCATCATCATTAGAATGGCCAATAAGCTTATGCATAGTATGGTTCTAGCCCATTATTTCTGCCTAGACCTAGTTGTGAGCGGTAAAACACATGTGTATGGCCTATCTACAATTAAAGTACCCGTCGAAAATGAAAACTGTAATTATTATTTCTATTAGACGAAACTCGTTGATTGATTCGATTATTGTTATTATCAAAATCAGACAAGTTTAGAAGCTACTACTGAGTGCTAACTGCTCGTTTTAACTATATTGATGAGCGCTTCCATGATATGGGTGATCTTTTTGTGATGAGTACAGAGAACCGATAGTGGAATTAAACGTGTAGCTTATAGCCCTAGACAAGGAGACCTCCGCTAAAAATATTTTTTCTATGGAGACGCATTAAGTAATATCTAGGAATACAGTTTTTTTTCGTACTAGACACATTACATACTCATATCAGCAATAACCGGGGTTTTATTCCGAAGCCAATAAAGAGATCTCCATTAAACACAAAAACCTATAGAAGTTAAAAGTAAAAGTATTTGCTTAAAACTTAAGCAATAACTGACTGAGGCTAAGACGGAATAAAAAGTAATAAGGGTTCTTGCAAATGAAAACTTGTTGAGCCCCGAGGTATAATAACAGCCGCGGGGCGAAGCTAGTCTAAAAGAAGTAGTACGTCACTCCATTAATCGGCTAACTGCCAGTGTAAGGTTTTGTTTTTTTTAAATGAATTTGGCCTGGGAATTTGATATTGGTAATGCCATACTTCACAGCAAAACCGGTGTTAAAAATTTTACCCATCATCATCAGCCTATCGCAGTCCACTGCCTCTCCAATTTTACCCCACTTTGGTTCGATCCTCGGCTTTTAGCAGTAAAATTTTACTCGTTCGTTTTTAACTGAGTGTGATTAATTATCATCATCATCAAAAAACCTTAATGTCCCACTGCAAGGCTCGGGTCTCCGCTCAGGAGAGGGTGAGGTAGAGCCGCATCCCCCTCCCCCCCTTTCCGAGGAGACGACACTCGAAGGGGAGCGTGGTCGGCGCTAGTCACTCACAATCAGGTGATGACCCCACTGCTCGACTGACGATATATTCAAATATATCGTCTGAGCTAATTGTTTTTAAGGCGGATTCACATATTGGGTAGTTATAAAAACAATCTCGAGTAAAAAATCAGCTATTTATTTTGTTTTTTTAGTTTGGCCCGATTCGTGCACAGGAAGATATATTAAGTTTGGGTATAAATAAAACACGTGTTCCATTTCTATATATTTTATTGCAATTCAGGATCAATACATTATGGGTATACAACTAAAGTAGCACGCAGAGCGCTGACTAAGTACCGCGAATGCGCGGGCGATCGCCTGCGCACAATTTGTACCGATTTAAGGTTCGCTCCCGCTGCAGCGAGCCGGGAACTGGGCAAGCTTAGCGCCCGTCACGGGCTCGTTGCAGTGGAAATCCCCCTTTCACTAGTGTCATTGTCTTCAACCGGAACCAACGAGTGGCGGCTCCGGCTTACTTTGTAAAACTCGCAAAAATATTGCGGCACTAAATAATAAGCTCCTAATCTAATATTATTAATAAATGTCATAATATATCCGTAAAGTAAGAAACAACTAGGCATTGGCAAGTGTTAGGGGCGGGGCCGCGGGCGTGACGTCACCGACACGTGCGGCCGCCGCGAACAAACAAACAATATAATAGCTATGACACTTGTACAGCGTGCCCGGACAAATCATTACAATATATGTTGTATAATATGCGAAGCGCCCACCAGCATTCACCTATGATATTATGTGGAGTCACAGTGCATATATGTATGCACAGTCAGAAACATATATATTATATAGTTGGCCCTTATTTCATTACATGAAGCGCCTACAATACTATTATAATATATGAAATAACGTTACATATGACAAACTCATTTTTATTAACTTATAGTCTTGTGTTTAAACTGACTTACTACAACAAGACTCGATTCCACAGGCACACACTTCACACACAGCACACAGCTCGGAGCGTGGGCGGCCACCGCTCTACTGAGCAACGGTGTCAGTTAATACACAGTGATAGCAAATATAAAAAAACACTTCATTGACCTTATCCTCGCCAATATTCAAGAAATACAATAGAAATATATATTATATATATTACAATTTTTTCGTCAACGTTCCCCCGACATAACACCAAAGTTTAATTAAAATAAATCAAAATGAACTTGTAAATTCTGTACAAAAGTCCAATAACGAAGATTTAGGAATGACATGGAATGAGTATAATACGATCACAATACAGTTCATATATGTTAGTCTACGGCGAGGGGCGCGAATCGCGCTCGTCTACGGTGCGACCATAGACTAACAACAAATTACTATCTACATCCACATACGTTTTTAAATGCTTCAAAATGTCTTAAACGTTTTCGTTAACACCTAATCAGTCGAGCTGTACGCTCAGCGACGTCGATAAGTAGTACCTAAGATATGACTGGATGTCCCGTACACTAGCTACTGCGTGTAGCAGGTCACACTTGAGCGGGACGTGGCGGGAATGCCCCGTCACGTAATTGACTTCGTCCACTTCGTTACACTATCTCCTAAAACCATATAAGTACGTAAGATATCCGATGCATTCGGGCGACATTGTCGAGCCCAGCACAAAGTTCTTTTTTTAGTGTTACAACAAATCATTTCATGTCTTGATGTGTTGCAGCGACCTGCGAATGAAACAAATAGATTTATTAGTGTTACAAACCTAAAATCATAACATATTTTTATATAAAATAGTTGACTATTTTTTTTTTATAAATGTACAATGTAATGACAAAGAGCAGGTGGTGAGTGTCGCTGTGGTGCGAGAGGTACGTACGTGACTAGAAGAGCAGGTGGTGAGTGTCGCTGTGGTGCGAGAGGTACGTACGTGACTAGAAGAGCAGGTGGTGAGTGTCGCTGTGGTGCGAGAGGTACGTACGTGACTAGAAGAGCAGGTGGTGAGTGTCGCTGTGGTGCGAGAGGTACGTACGTGACTAGAAGAGCAGGTGGTGAGTGTCGCTGTGGTGCGAGAGGTACGTACGTGACTAGAAGAGCAGGTGGTGAGTGTCGCTGTGGTGCGAGAGGTACGTACGTGACTAGAAGAGCAGGTGGTGAGTGTCGCTGTGGTGCGAGAGGTACGTACGTGACTAGAAGAGCAGGTGGTGAGTGTCGCTGTGGTGCGAGAGGTACGTACGTGACTAGAAGAGCAGGTGGTGAGTGTCGCTGTGGTGCGAGAGGTACGTACGTGACTAGAAGAGCAGGTGGTGAGTGTCGCTGTGGTGCGAGAGGTACGTACGTGACTAGAAGAGCAGGTGGTGAGTGTCGCTGTGGTGCGAGAGGTACGTACGTGACTAGAAGAGCAGGTGGTGAGTGTCGCTGTGGTGCGAGAGGTACGTACGTGACTAGAAGAGCAGGTGGTGAGTGTCGCTGTGGTGCGAGAGGTACGTACGTGACTAGAAGAGCAGGTGGTGAGTGTCGCTGTGGTGCGAGAGGTACGTACGTGACTAGAAGAGCAGGTGGTGAGTGTCGCTGTGGTGCGAGAGGTACGTACGTGACTAGAAGAGCAGGTGGTGAGTGTCGCTGTGGTGCGAGAGGTACGTACGTGACTAGAAGAGCAGGTGGTGAGTGTCGCTGTGGTGCGAGAGGTACGTACGTGACTAGAAGAGCAGGTGGTGAGTGTCGCTGTGGTGCGAGAGGTACGTACGTGACTAGAAGAGCAGGTGGTGAGTGTCGCTGTGGTGCGAGAGGTACGTACGTGACTAGAAGAGCAGGTGGTGAGTGTCGCTGTGGTGCGAGAGGTACGTACGTGACTAGAAGAGCAGGTGGTGAGTGTCGCTGCGGTGCGAGAGGTACGTACGTGACTAGAAGAGCAGGTGGTGAGTGTCGCTGCGGTGCGAGAGGTACGTACGTGACTAGAAGAGCAGGTCGGTGGTGAGAGAGCGCGCGTCGCTCCAGGAGCGCGCGGCGTCGGCGCCGCAGGGCCGCGCGTCCCCCTCCACTTCCCCAACTTCCTCCGCAACCTCCGCGCCCTCCTCCGGGCGACGCTCTTCCGCCTCCGACACTGGAACGATCACCGATGTATTACATCGCTATATCTTATAAATGTTCAAATAAATTTCTTCGAGTTCTTTGTTTCGTTTGAAAATGTTTATATTCCCGTGGCGAGTTGGTTTCGAACAGACGATAAGCTACAAGAAAAGACCAGACGAAACCTTTTATCATGTTCCAGATTATGCTGACATCAAAGTTGAAAATTAATTAAGAAATTATTTGCTTCCAATGGAACGATGCAGTTGTACAGTTATTGCAAATTACCAGTACCGTGACCAGTCTCCTGCATTTAGACTGGTCACGCAAAAAATTTTTTATAAGTAAAGATTACATTATACTTAGTACAATTCTGTAATGAACACAATGATTTGTTCTATATCTAGGCGTATTTTTTTAGGTATATTTAAGTATACACTATATAAGTATATATACCACACCCTTGCTGTAAATCCTCTATATAAGTTTTTGAAACAGCTTATTATTATAACTATAATATTATCATTCAAACGAATGTTATAGTGTTGTATTTAACTTCATAACGCAATTCCTTTTTCAAAAAAAAAGAACATTGTCAGGCGCGCGCCTTTCACTACCACAGCGCCGTATTTAAAATAAGAACTGTCATTCGAATTCACATCGTATCCCGCCATATTAGTTCGATATTAGTTCTTACATCACGGTTCACCAGCCTATGGTTTCAGAACTTTTTATAGAGGATTCATATCATGGGTGTAGATAAAGTCTTGTATGTTGCATGTATATAATTAGGTATTTAAAACACTCATGTGATATGATAACATCAGCAG
Source organism: Hyphantria cunea (assembly GCA_003709505.1). Taxonomy (NCBI): domain Eukaryota; kingdom Metazoa; phylum Arthropoda; class Insecta; order Lepidoptera; family Erebidae; genus Hyphantria; species Hyphantria cunea. The sequence continues at coordinate 323,450 of PKRV01000991.1, read as the reverse complement.
TCTGCCTAATTTGAGATCAGACAGACGGCCATGTGAAATATGTGAAAAATTATTATTTAATGTTTCATAACATTTAGAGTTGACTCACGTGCTGTGTTCTTTTTGGTGTCGATGTTGTCGTGTCTGGTGACGCCCAACTGAAACGAGTCCGCCACGGTCTTGCTCGGCGTGTAGCTGGACAGCGCCGCCGACGCTGGGGAGGGGCCACTAGCTTATACATGTAGCTTACACACTAACTACTCATGTGGATGAAGCAACACACTGACTAAACGGCAATGGAAACGACACTGCGAAACACCACCACTAATTTTACAGCAAAGTAATTATCTAATAATAAAATTTTAACAAAAAAAACCGACTTCAAGAACTGGATCAAACTGAAATGGGACCAAACGTGAAGCACCAGCTTTTAAATAAAAAATGATCATCAAAATCGGTTCATCTAATCGAAGTCGAGCAGAATTCAATGTAGATTTCTATAATGAGCATATGGAAAAGTATTTTCAACTACAATCAACTTTATTTTAATAACCTTACAATTGTATACATGTAAAAGATATTTTCCAAAACGAAAGTGATCAAAGCCAAGACGCGGTATCTATTCACATAAATGGCGCTGAGTCTGTAGCATATTTAGAATAACCCTAGCGACTTCTTTCTCACCAAAGAAGTTCGAGTACTGATATGTCTTTACTTAAACAGGTGGTTAAAGTTGTAAATATCGTATAGTGTTAGAAATACAATCATCTACGTATGATGTTAAGAGCGGAGTTCATTTACAATATGAACGTCGATTGTGTACTAAATAGTTTAACTAATTCTATATTAATAGTAAACACTGAAACACGTGAATGGCTAATAAAGACGAAAATTGTCGAGTACACGAGCACCGGTCGTGGTAGTTTAGGTAGTGGCCGTTGGGAATAAGCGTGTATGGTCAGTTTACTAGCGGGTCTATGAATCAAAATGAAAGTGTGTTCACACAAAAGCCTCATCAGGCACATAGAGCGGGAGTGAGGCGGAGCGCGCGCAGCGCAGGCGCGCGGCGCGGGGAGGGGCGGGGGGCGGGGGAGGGGCGCGCGGTGGTAGCGCCGGCGCCACCCGCCGGTGGTACAGCGCCACTCGCCTGCGGTATACTGTCGTACAAAGTATACATTGTTAATGCCTTATAGAACAAAACTAGCACTTGTAATAACGTTAATAGACTCGAATATATCTAGCGGCGTTTCGCAACACCATTCGATGCGATCGGTCCGCACTCAAATTTCCACCAATGGTAAAGCCGAAACTTCTTAATTTAAGGCCTAAGGGGCTTAGGCTTTATGGTAAGAAGCATGTGTAAAGTCGCAAAATTATGACGTACTAGGTGTTGCCCGTGTCTCCGCCCGCGTATGTGTCGGTTATCGCAGCAAATAGTAGCCTAAATGTTATTCTGATGTATAAGCTATATTATTGTAATGTTTCATTAAAATCGATTCAGTAGTTTTCACGTAAAAGAACAACAAACATCCATCTATACTTACAAACATTCGCGTATATAATATTAGTAGGATTAGATTCTGGTGAAAAAGGCAAAGCTAGACCTCGTCATTATCATAGCCCAAGTTCATAACAATTATAAAGAGACAATAATGACACGATTAACAGAGCGTCGTGAGAATATCTGCATCTCAGCAAACACTCCGCCACATTACGTACAGGTGTCAGGTTATTACTCAATAGCTGACCTTAATATGTGTTGGCGTCAACTCTAATAAAAGAATAATGTTTGCCAAACCGAGTAACGATTATGAAATAAATTATTATTAAACCTTAACACGCTTAGATACCATTTAGATAACTTTAATGTCATTATCGCCAAAAAAACATTATTCATGTTCAAATATTTTATATTGCCAATCAATACTAGTATTTGCCAAACTCAAGAAAATGGTTCACGAGTTCGTGTCCGTGTCACCGCACCACCCCTGGGTGTCGCAAGAGTTCACTAAGGGAGAAACCTACACAGGACAACATCACTGCCCTAAACGGACGGTTCTTTCTCAGTGGATCCATTGGCCAGATCCATGATGTATCAAATGAGAATATTTTTTCTCATTAGATCAAGGCTTACAAGACGTGGATCTACTGAGATTTTTGTTATTCGTACAATCTCAGAGGATCCATTGGTTAGATAGATCCATGATGGGTCTAATGACATTTTTATTTTTTATTAATTCTTTGCTTCATCTTCTCTTTTTTCACAAAAAAATCTTTTTCACTGAGACATGAAATAAATGTCAAGAATCCTAAATTCACTTGTTTTGACGATACTTACTGCCTCGTTGGGCTAGTGGTTAGCGCAAGCGACTGCAGAGATCTCGGATTGGACTGCTGTTGGGTTTTTCTTACAAGAAATTCTTAATAGCAGCCCGGAGTATGGAATACGGCGATGCTTCTGGCCGAGCCTCGCAGAGCTCGTTAAGCCGTCGGTCCCGGTTGTCATCAACATCTATGGCAATCGTTATTGGGCAGTGAGTGCCCTCAGAAGTGCTGACAACTAGTTCAGCTTCGAATTCAATTCACCCTCAGGGTTGCGGTCGCTCCGTGTAAAAACTGATATTCAGGTAAAACTGGTTGAACTAGTAGCCGACCCCAAATCGTGAGAATAATAAAGTCTAGAAAGATGAAGACTTGTTTTGACGATAGACATTTTTACACCAATTATTTTTTTACAAAAAAAAGATTCTCATTAAGTTGAAGTAAATAAGAGATCTTTTGAGAAAAAATATTCTCATTAGATCCATCATGTACCTGGTCAGTGGATCCTCTGAGAATGCATCATACCAACTGGCCAGCGTCTGGCCAGCGCGGTACAGTAAGCCATAACCTCCTGCTACCTGGACTGTTAAGGGGTGTTAGTATGATGACAATAATCCTAGTTATTCCGGAATAAAGAGTAGCCAAATTGTCAGATCAGGTATATGCTACCTTTGTACCATATTTCCTGCAGATCCGTTGAGCTGTCTCCGCTCGATAGAGTACCAAAAATTCAAAAAGATATGAAATGCTTGCATATATAGAAACGTTTATCAAACAATTTGTAGCGAGTCAAAGGTGAAGTGTCAACAGTTGCGAGACAGTTACGATTAGATTACAAACAATATGCGATTGATTTATTTATTGAACGTTGAACACATCAATAAATTAATTGACCCCAATGATACACAACACGCAATTACTATTTACACTGTTTATTTATTAAGAGCGGTGCCGTTGACCGGCTGGGCCATGTTTTATAGACGGAGACATACGGTTCTCTTATTCGTTGTTCTCTGAGGTAATCCTGTAATACGGTGACATAAGGTTTTATGGGGATAGTACCATGCATCCGGAGATGATGATACGGTTGAGATTACATCGTGTTTATACGATCGCATTAGCGCAAAAGCGCTATTTATTTGATGGTGTAATCCAATGATGCAGAAGCAATAAGCGGCCAATAGACCGCTATAGTGTAGTAGGTCACTACGCTGCATTGTTCCACTGTTTCTATTCGCAATGAGTATGGTGGACACCACTCTTGAATTCCGCTCATATTTTCCATCAAGCAGAGTAGACACTTGGGCTACAAAATGTAATCGGATCATCTAGCTATGATGTAATCCTTTTATACATTTCGTTTAATTTATTTTATGGCGGTCGTAGTCTAAACACAATGTTGTACGGCAGAGCACTCGTGTTATCATCGCATGTTCAGTGCGAGATAGGCAGAGACGAGTAGCGCGCAGACACGGAGCACGTTCAATGTCGAGAAGCACTTCAAGTGGGCGCGCACCGCGTGGGACGCGCGAGTTCACGACACAGCCAACGGAAGGTTGTGAGCATGGAGACGGGCTTGTAGCGAGGCCTAGTCATTTTAAATTAGCCCTTTGAGGTGAATGTCCCATGTTAGGCGAAAGTGAAGCATTTACGAAATATTCCTCATATTTTTTAAGAAATACCTAGTTGATACCAACATATTCGAATGATAGTATTTAGGTTCATATCGATGTTTTTTTAAAAGTTTAAATGAGTAGTTCTTCTCGTTTGAATACATGAATATCACAGTTTAAACCACTTGTAAACCATAGTCATCGAGAGGAGTCAGAAAGTCACGGACACGGCTTTGCTTCTCAAATGTATTAGCGCAATGTGATTCCAGTTTTATATTAATTAGTTAAAAAAATGATTCAGCAAGAAGTTCCATTTAGTGTTAGATAGAGTTAGTGTGATCGTTAGAAGTATTGTCTGTTACTCGGTCAGTAGGCCGGTCAGAGGTGTAATTCTAAAATCTTATATTTATCAACCGCATCAAACAATCAGTGCTTTCGTGACAGCAGAGTTATCTGCCAGTAAGAAAACTTCTTTTGTTATTTATACTCTTAGAGAAAAAACGTGATTTTGATGTTTAAGATTTCGGCCATTTTGATATTGTTGTATGTGTAGAATAGAAGAATATAGTTTTGCAGTTTGCAGAGAAGTTTCAAAGAGTTTCGTACCTATATGCGTGTTGGCGGCGAGCGGCGCGTGGTGCGCGGACTCGGCCAGCTGCGGCGCGTGCGCAGCGTCCTTGGCCGCCGCGGGGCTGGAGGGAGAATCCTCGCTAAGAGATATTTCCGACGGATACTCGAAGGTGCGAGTGAGGGAGTCGTCGAATTGTAGCTTCAGCTGGAAATCAGAAATGGTATCATTTTGAGTCAGATACTTTAGACCTCAAATGTTATAACAGTAAAATATTAGATAATGATTGTACAAAATAAAATACACTGTACCCATACAGAAATTGCAAATTGTAGCGACGGGCGTGCTTCCCCGGCTTCATGTTACAGACTTCCGACCCTTTTGCATCTATTGTGATTAGTTTTTCGTGTGATTTAAAACATCAAAAACTGTTAACATATACGACTGCCAATAAAGAGGTCTCGGGTTTGAATCCCGAGTCGGGTCAAAAGTCTTGTTGGGTTTTTCTGACAAGAAACTCCTAGAAACGCCTGGGATATGGAAGCTTCGCGGTGTTTCACGCTTGTGCTTCGGAGAGTACGTTAAACCGTCGGTCCCAGTTTTTATGAACATCTATGGCAGTCGCTACCGGGAACTTAGTAGTTCAACCTTCGAATTTGGTTCGCCCTCAGAGTTACGGAGGTCCGATACCAGGCGCTCCGTCGAAAAACTGATATTCAAATGCAACCGATTAAACTAGTAGCCAACCCCAAATTATTTTAGAAATGATTAAGGTTAGAGAGATGACAAGACATCAAATACTATTTACTTTGTTGTAACCAGAAGTGACTATGATTGTTGGTACAAACAAAAAATTATAACTATTGATAATTTTGGCATTAGGTAAATATATTTTTTGGACCTTCATTATCTGAACCTCTATTCACTCGTTCGGCAAAATGACAAATAATTGTGAGCTTGCAGTATCACTCCAGCCGAGCCAGTGTTACGATATCTGACCAAGAATTATTTCTGAACCAGATGATAATAATGTTTTACACGATGTCTTCTAGCTAAATGATAATATCTTGGTATGTATAGGTCTTTAGAACAAACCTCTACTAGTTGACTAATAAATAAATATTCAGGTCACGGGCTTGTCTTGCTGACAGCCAACAAACCGACCAATTTCTGCGAATATTTGCTTGTGAATCAGACGCAAAGGAATGCCACCCGGCGGTATTCAGTTTAGTGTGCAAGTGTCAATGTAGTGCAAGAGTGACGTAACGGCGCGGCGGAGTGCAGCGCGCGTCGGCCAGCGACCGCGCCACGGGCCACGGAGCACACGACGACCCTCCGCGAGCGCCGACTACTCGCGGAAACACGATCTCTTATGATAACACTGTTTCGTTTCTTGAACCTACAATTATAGTGGCTAGTACCGGATACAAACAGTATTGTCATAATTGCATGTAATGTTTTCACTGGTTAGATTCTAGATGACATTCAAATAAACACGCTGCAGCTATTTGTGTTGACGAGTATAATGTATGGAAAATCTTTACCTTTTGAAAAGCACTTAAAAATGAGGCTCTCAACTTCAACTTTTCTCTATTACTATTAATATTATCACGATTAATGGATGCCTATCAGTCCTACGTGTACGTATAAACAACCTCATACTCTTCACGATGAGAGACTACCGACGATGGCACTTGCATGCTGAAAAAATGTCCTCAGATGTATGTATAACCGAGGCTAAACTACCAGAAAATAACACCAAGGTTATTATGGTACCTCAATAAATCTGAATAGAATATAGCAGTTGGATAATTGCTGTCTATTACGCTGACAACTTTATGTGAAAACCATATCGTTAGCCACCTTCAGGATTTTTAGAAACGATCTATAAGAAACGACGATAAGATAAAACAGGATTTAAAACCATTATGTTACGTCTGGTATTGATGCATAGGCATTAGTGGCATGTTTGATAGCGAGCCGGTATCAAGTGTAAGTGCGTGTCAGAACCGGTATTAATTGATCCGTTCACGATAATGACCGCGGCGACGCGGCCCGACGACCATGGCTGGGTACGTTCACACGGTCGAGCGATGAGGGAACTGGTCCAATAACATCTAAAGCCTCCTCTTGTTATGTCTAGTTTCCTGCCAGCTGAGACTTGACAGATGTGCATGAAAATACTTAAGGATTTTATCGTAGTTGGAAGGTTCTTGCAACTGTCTTACATACTTATAAATGAGCTCATAATATGATCGAATAACAAACTATGAAATAACAAACTATATAAATAAATATACATATATATATATATATATAACTATATACTAAAAAATGTAATCTGTTAAGGCAAGTATATCTGACGTACCTTGGCTATGCGATCTTTGTTAGGTTTCCCAGGCATCGAGGACTTGCCATTGATGAGGACGTTGTCGTTGATGAAACGGACCGTGCACGGTGAGGGCGGGCCTCCGTCCGTTTCTGTCTCGGAGTCAGAGTCGGACCGCACCAGCGCCTCGGGCCGGAGGACCACCACGCCAGGCTCACCAGGCTATAATAGAGAGTTACAGCGTTAAATGCGTGTAGGACATAATATATTAGTTGTTAATCGTTTCGTTTATTTTAAGTCATTTTTTATTGCCATTCTCGTGGGTAATGGGTGGAAGTAAACGCGTTTTCTTTCTTTCTATTAGCCATAGTTATAGTAGGTATATCATATATGATAACCACTATAGCTATTTGCCACACATGAGATACACGGGAAGAATTTGTGTATTAGTGTTTATTTCTCTTAATTGGCGGACACTTCCATTTAAAAAGGTAGATATGCAATTAAGCTGTTTATAGTCAGTTGGTGCAATAAAAATGGCCGACAGTAGCGATTTCACGACTCAGTGTTGATGTGACTGTTGTCATAGCGGGCCAATTACATTTACAGTCGGCAAAAACTTTAATAGCTCCATTCGGGATTAAATTCATTTTTTATCAAATAGTAGTTCAATACATTAAGACAACGTTTTTTTCTTTTTGTATGGCTGCAGTACAACTTAATATTAATTGATAGATTTTGAAGCTAAATATTCCATTCCATTGGACGATTTTAAATTAAGACATAACAGCATTAAAAATGTCAAAGAAACTACACGGTTAGCCTAGTGGTTTCAGTAGTCGCCACACCGCTTCCTACGGCGCCAAATGTTGTGGGTTCAAATCCTACATGGGACAATACTTTGTGTGATCCATAAATTGTTGTTCTAAGTCTGGATGTACTTTGTGTCCGTTTCATGTATGTTTGTAAAGATCCCCGTGACACTGGAATATATATTACTAATTCGGGAGTTGTCTTTAACAAAATACACCTAAAATATACTAATACTTTAACTAATACATTAAAGTTTAAATTTTAATAACTGTATTTCAGTACAACTTACATAACACTACATTACGTGGAAGGCGTATTAGTGCACAAACTACAAGTTGAAGTCCTTCGTTTCAATAAATTGGATCTAAAACAATCTAAACAGTATACTTCGCAGATATTTGAAATAAGGAATATTTAACGTACACCTGAGTTGTTCTGTATGATCCTCCACACGGCAGCGTGGTCGATTCGTTCGGCTCGTTAGAGACGATGTGCCGCGGTGTGGCGGTTCTGCATATTATCATCGCATTTCACTGTTACGTAAAGGGTTCCAACAAAGCATCGTAAACAATGCAGAAATCAAGAGACGCCGTTAGAACAGAGGTTTAATTACAATTGCACGGGTAATACAAAAGCGCATTCATCACAATATATGTATGATCAGTAAATGAGGTTGCTCTTTCGGATGTATTATTTCATTTATTAGATAAGTTATCAAACAGAAATATGTCCAGTACTTTTTTCTGTGTACAGTGTAAGTGCACACGAAATCATTTAAGAATATTCTAAATCAGTTCACAAACTGACACAAACGGATTTCCGAGCTAAAAAACTTCTAAAATATCATAACACCTAATTGAGAAACTTCAGTCAGTTAAGACTGTCTCACAAAAAGGAAAAACATATATTGAAAACCGTTTTATAAGAAACTGCAAACACAATCCGTGGCAAACTGTTAATCTGAACAAATCAAGTTAAATGTACAAAAAAAAGTTACAGCCTGAATCATCTATAGCATTTTCTATTAATAAAAGATCAAATCCAGCTGTCATTAAAATTAAAACATTTAAGCATACAAAATCCCATTATGAAAAGTACAAAGATCATTCGTAACTCTACACTATAACCTATTGTTTACTTGTAACTTAATCAATAAGTAAAAAAAATTCCTCTGCATTGACGTTGGTTAACCTTAACACTTATATTTTGAGAAGCGAAAGAGCCAGTTCTCATTATCAGAATGTAGCAGAGAAAATATTGCTTGCCCACTTCACCGGGCGAGTGCTGACCAAAACGTCGGAATCTGGTCGGGCGTCCGGTGACCGTGACGGGCAGTGGCCAGCGCCCGCTGGCTCGACTCGCCTACGGGTTCAAGGGAACCTGAACAGGGGCTCGACGCTTCACGACTGCGTTAATGGAACTACATTCTGTGCTCCTTTACTGTACACAATTGATAAAATATTTAGAATTGTTATTGGGATAGTTCCACTATCCAGAGGGTTTGTGCTCGTTACTTAGTGCTTCGGAATGAATTAGTGGTTTCTTATAATCTAAAAATAAATTTGTTCATTTTAATTGGTCGTCTTAAGTTAGTCGCAGGATTCAATATTTCGGTAATTCATACGGGAATAACAAGTAAGGAAGCATGGTGGCGGATTCTTTAAAATGGCTATCGTTTTTAACAATGCTTGGTTAAAAAGTAAACGTTGAATATAAGGACAGTAAATAAAAAAAATATTCTACCACATTCATTCACATTCACAGATTGCCATATCTAGTCCCAAAGTAATTAAAGATAGGCCATATTAGAAAAGGCAATATTCTTATCAATGTCTATTGAGAATTGTTTTATAACTTGCAGTTATGGCCCCAAAACTTGGATTAAAAGCTTCGACTGTCCAAGGATTGTGATGGATAGTGAAGGGTGATACAACTCAGCAGGTTCTGGTCATTCAAGATGACTTAAAAATGATCTCTTTCAACATCCTAAAACAAATATTCGCTGGCCGAACATTGGACAGCAAATATTGATGTAGTCAAAGTGCTTTCAAATTGGTACACGGCGTACAGTAGTTATTAACGCGGCATGAAATGGTAATGGTGGAACAGTGGCTTGGTGAGCGTGAGAATTGCAACTGACTTCTGATCACAGTTCATTGTGATGGCCGCGTTGGAACGTGGCAGGAACTTGACCTGATACTGTTTTTCCTTTACGAAGACTTATTTAAAAACATATACCTTTGAATATGTTTTTTTAAGTAGAAGTAGTGGAAATGGAACCTGTATGCATTGCCCCATCTGCTATTATCACAATTTATATTCTTCAAGAATATTTTTACGAAGCCTTACATAACGCTTTTAGAACCAGATTTTTAGTTTTCTGCCATATTTTGATTCTTCAATCGTTGAAAATACGAAACAAAAAATTATATATTCCTGCTAACTAATTCAAAACATATACATGTCAGACGACTCTATTTCCCGTTGATTATAAACAACAAATACCTAATTATACTTGTTATTGTATCGTATTACAGGAAAATAAAATATTTACAGTGTTAAATATAACGAATGCCATGTTTTATGTAAGTATAGTGTCGGAACAACGTTTATTATCGCGCGAGCAATATTCAGACGCAACTTTTAGGTCGTCATGCGGCCTATTTTCGGAATGATAAAGTATATCGTGGACTGTGTCCTGTTTGGCCCTGTACTATTCTCTATTATATGAGTTGATGGACAAAGACGGTATGTTCATAAACACTGTATCCTTGTAAGATGGTAACATTGGAAGTGTTCTCTGCTCGACACAATATCTTATACCCATTTAGAAGATATCCATATTGTAGCTTGTGCATTTCTGTACATATTGTGCCACCTTAATCATGGTTGTATGTGGCAGTTGCCAGCGATAAAGCACACACGCGCCCGCTTGACATTCTTGTTATTCCCAACAGGAAACAAAGGCCAAAGTAGACATGATTTATTGTACCTAATCGGTTTCATTAAAAATGATAATTTTAGTACCAGTACTAGACCTTGGAAGGCCACAATCGGGCGGGGACAACAATGTTGAACACATTTAGCTTTAGGACTGATCTATAGAAGACATGGTTTCGATCAACTTCAATGTAGACCCTTTATTTTAATTGAAATAACTACTGGTATTTTAAATACTTAGGAGTAGAAGTTTAGTCAGAATAATTGAGACGTGGAGTTGATTGCCCGTTCCAATAAATATACGCTTTCGAAAAGAACAATCGAGATATCTAAAAATCAATTACGAGTTCTTGTACAAGTTACTTGCTGTATTAACTAAATGTGAGGACAATAAACCGTATTGTTCTAGAACATAAACAATTGTACAACAACTACTATTATATTTTTAATAGCATGATGGGGGTAACCAATTCCGATGAATTGCGATCGTCCACGAGCATGACGCATCCATCCAGTATGTGTAGTACGTATGTGCTAAACAAGCAGAGCTTTATTAGAGAATTAATATGATTGTACCATTCGCGTTACAATTGGAGTGACACTCGGAGACACGTGTCGGATGTGATCGTGCACCATATCACAACTGAGACTACTATTTAGGCGTGACTTGTAATCATCATCGACATCAACTTGACTGTGAGAAAATATCGTCCTTATCGGACGTTTTGAATTGAGAACATATGCTTAAACGGTTTATAAAAAAAACGTACAGAATAATGAGATCTTGAAATATTAAGGTCACAGAGATCCGATAGTTCAGCATTTATAAAAGTCTTCATACATTTGTTGGAACTAAACTAATATAAATTGAAACTATTTGTGTGTTTCGAACTACATTTAATAGAGCACAGCTTTGAGGATACTTATTCTAATTATTATTTATCGGCGAGTTTGTCATTGTGGTTCTTATGTGGTATATGTTTACAATATACCACATATGTTTACACTTTTGTAACTTGGACAATATTTAGCTTTGCCAAATGTTACGACAGAAGTATCCCGTCTAGACCATGTTGAACAATATGTGGGCGGTCTGTTTACCGACAACTTTTAGTCGAAGTGATTGCGAAAAACTAACTAATAATAAACAAGTTTATGTTTTATAGCATCAAGGACCTTTGGACAAGTGTGCAACGTCTAAAGATTTGATTAGCGCATATTATTTTATTAATCACTAGCTTACCCGGCCAACTTAGTATTACCATATTTTGTTCAATGAATATTTTTGCTTGTTTTAGTGTTTATGCCCGCCCAACTGTACAAAACTTCCCAAGGGTTAGGGCTAAAATTTATGTTCAATAAAACTCTTTGGCTTCAGCCACCGCCATTATAAATTGTGTACCGACAGACTATCATACGCGTTTCATTCAGGCTATAAAAGAAACCAGTTTGTTTTCATTATTTCCACATCTTTGAAAATAATTATTGTTTTTATCTAGTAAATATTTAACATTTGTTTTCTAACATCCCAACGTCGTGTTTACTCATTACCGTAACTATTATCTAATACACCAAGATGTCTTCAATTGTTCTCCAACGCGAGCACCGCGCGTACAAGCACGTCGATGCATCATGAATGGAAACCACGTAAGATTAGCCAACGATGACCACGCATTATTAGAAAATGTAAACATTAGCGTCATTAGCTCACTGCCACACAATCAATACACTATTACTTTATAGAATTCATTGTGTACCTTAATTAGGAAGATCGGTCCTTCGCCCCGTATCATAACTTCACTTTGAGTGTTTCAACTAGCACATGATCACAAAATATGAGCTCAATGGCCACGGTTTCAAGGGTTGAAGTGACGTCAAAAGTAAAACTGTCAATTTATAGCGCCAGCGCTCGTTCGGCGCGCACCACGGCAGCGTCAATGTGACATGATACAGTATCTAAATCGGGGATTACGTGAGTGATTACAAGCACGCAATGTACTGGACCGATATCAACATATAATAAGCTACATCTTTTATTGGTTTTATGTTTTAATATCTTAATTCTTGCAACTACAAGGCTGTGTTACAGCTACTACGCATATTACGTAGCTACTTAATCCTACGTATAACTTTTCTTTGTAATTTGCAATCGAACTTATTTTAACTTGGTTTTCAAGATAACTGCAGTTTCAGGGCTACCGATCTTCTACTGAAGGGACGGGTGCTACTTGAAGTAATGAGTTTTATACATCGATTTTTAGGGGCGTCACTTACATCTCTTTTGGTGATACTTCATTCTCTCTGATACTAAAGTAAAATTATTTTACTGATTATGTATAGGTATATAAAATCATTATGTATATGAATCAATAAAGCAGGTACACTAATGAGGTTGTTTATCCAATCTGTTTCGAAAAATCGCTTATCTTTAACCGACGAACATTCTTAACCACTTCGATTACAATCTTTACACATCGTAATATGGCGGCTAGTTCTATTTGGTTTGTTTGGCATTTATTCGATACTTCAAATGTAGCAATCAAGCCCAGTGTGACTATATTACTCAGAAAATATTAAAAAATATAAAAGTAGAGACCCGTTAAATACATAGTCACAAGTTTCACGAGTTGAGTCTCTTCCCAGAAAGTGACTAAGTCAATTTATTCTGTATTGTTCACCATTCAATAAACCGATGAAATAGTTCCCTCTTGCCTACTCACTAATGCCAGAAAAAGGAGTAAGAAGTCATTACATTACAACAACTGCGTTTGCGAAACTGAGCTTTAATTCACAGACATTTCTTTTTTGAAATGTTCAGCAGAGAAAATCAAAGAAAAATATGTTCTAAACCATGAACCACCCCAAACATGAGTCGCAATGGTCACTATTAATTAGCCTTTACAATAATAATTATTTTTATTGATGATTGAAAATGTTAGTATACAATTTATCTTTACCTATGTTAGTACTTTGTTACTGTTTTAATTGGATTTAATTTAGTAACGTTTTCAGAAAACTTTTCATAATATTCAAATCCTAGAATAGAATAGTTTAAATAAATATATCGTTTACATAATACATCAATTGAATTACCGTGTACAAATGGTGGCCTTATCGCTAAAAAGCACGTTCTTCCAGGCAACCTTAAGGTGGAAAAAAACAAATATAAAATAAAATAATTAACCAATATGAACCCATGGGCAGTTTAGGTGCAAAAAAAGAATGTAAAGGTTCTCAAATCATAAAAATCATATTTCCTTATTACTATGTTAGTCCATTGCTAGACCCTAGCCTTTCCTCAGTAGTCTGTCAAATTCGACATGTTTGACCCGAGTACCTTAAAATTTGTAATTGTTCTAAGCTTTTCAAAGCGGGACATCTGGCACTAAATAGTAATAATAACTCAGAGGGCACACATAGAAAGAAATAGATTACATAGTAAGTTGACGGTGTGTGCGCGACCGATGGAGGCACCTCGCACGTGTCTCGGTCCACGTGCTCCGTAATATTACCCGTTTTAATTAAACGTTTTTACTTTCAACCATTTTATGATTGATTTTCATTTAGCATTATATTTTCCGTGTTTGATAATAATCGAAATAGGTATCGAATCAACCAGTTTTCCGAATTCCAATTCAAAATGTACTGTTCTAGCAGCTACATGTCTAGAAAAGTTGGTAATCTGTAGCTATGTTGAAGCCCTATTCTCTAGACGCCTCGCAACAATGAATCATATCTTTAATAACTAACATTTAAGATACAAATAGAGGTAACAAATCGTTTTGGTATAGACGTACACAAGTGTAGTTCGATGTGGTTAGCGAAGATGATTAGAGAAATTATGTTGGGTTAAGTCTGTATATCAATTATTAACCACATCACTCATCGTTTCGATTTTATATATTGAATATAGAAATTAACGACCTGTGTTGTGAGATCTACTCGCGAAATATGTTATTTAAGGTCAATGGGAGGAACGTTCTACATGTTATAAATAGTTAAAATAAGAAACATAAATGAGCTGGTTCCCATTACTACAAACCATACGAGGGAGTCGTAACTACTGTTGAAACTGCGAAAATCGTCAAACAAAAACTAATGAGAACATACAAGCAAGGCTTTGTATAATTGTATTATTATAAAGACAAAAGATACATTTGGAAGTAAGAGGGTGTTTGTCCTTGAGATAACAATAATCTGGTACAACGATAGCCCATTTATAAAACAGATAGGTATCATGTCGACCTTTGTTAACATAATAGCATTGTGTTAAGATAATGCTCGGACAGCCATTACCGTGTGTAATTGGCGCCGAGACATCGGTTGTAAGCGATCAACACAACATTTACGCTTTGCGGTGGTGACATTTGAAATATATATATGTTCTTCAAAATACTGTCTGTTTGAATTTTTCTGTTGTTTCATTCAGAATTGGGCTTAAATTTTTTTAAAAAAATGAACGGAAACGAACTTCAAGATTTGCGAATACTCGACAGAAATTAAAAAATGTACCAGTTAACGGGAGGTATACAACATTAAGAACTCGGTACAAAAAACTAGTTTATTCATCCAATTTGGAACTAGCAATGTGGCTAATGAGATTTAAAAAAGTATCACAGAGTTCAATGCACGGAAAGCATGATAAATTTGCAGACAATTTGACGATTGGACTGAATTGCCCACCCCTCATTATGAATTCCATTAATATCGAAAAAAAACCATAACATAACTGGACTCCATCATAGAACCTATTTTAATTTAATAATTAAAGATCTGGTGGATAATATATATTTATTCAACTTTAATAACTATTTTGAGTGAACATGAGATGATTTTGAATAGCATTTTATCAACATCAACTACCGGCTAGTGGCCAGAGCCCAGATATCACTGTCCGGGATATAGATAGAGCTATTGACGCTGATATAAAAGTGCATATCGTGCAGATCGATGTCATGTCCACAGGGGAAACACTCGTAGGTCAATTAATACGGGGTCGCACAAATGAGTTGTCCGACACAGTTAGATGAATGTGGTGAATTTCAGTGACTCACGTAGGTACGGAGATGTGTATAACGGTATTTATGTATACATATGTAACTGGGGGTCTCCTGTGCTCCCTGTCCGACGACACGTTATCGACCCGCGTCTGTCTGGGGGAACACTCGAATCACTTTTATATATATGAGGGCTATAATAACAATTGAATACTTCCTGATATACAATTCCATTATTTTCTCTCGAGTGGGTTCAAGACTTTATTTGGAGATTTGAGATTTTCATTCTCAGTAAGTGCGAGTTTATTGGCTTAAAGAAATTGAAGTTGTTGCTTTTACGTATTTGTATTTATGTTTCTTGTCATTAAGAAGCGATGTGATGAGTGATAAGTTCAACAGGAAAATATATTTCCAATTGATAACTAAATATTCAAAGTCTTCAATGACTATTTTGTCTGCCATTTTTTGTTCACTTTTGAATTGTTTCGTAGTACTGGAGTTTTTGCTCGAGTTAAAAATCTTTCTAACTAAAATTCATAACGCGGGCCGATCATGTCGCTGTATACGTTTATCTAGCCCTAAAACTAATTTAAGCCAGGTTTAAAGCTTCTGTTGCTTATTGTTTCGGCGCGGTGTTCAAACATTCGGATACCTGGGTTACGCAGATTGGCAGCAGGTAAATATTTTCAATATTTTTCACTCGCCTTACTGTCATAATTGGTTTTATACTCATACGATACACAACCAGTGTTATAGTGTAAAGTTTAAAAAAGAGACAGCAGACATTTTTATAACGTAGTGACATATAATGTGTCAGCGTGAGAAGCAGACTAGGTGCTGAAGAAGTGAAGAGAAGGTGTATTTCTTAGGCTCAAGAGTCTCAGATGCAAAAGAGCTGAAGTTTTACTTTTTGCTTGAATTTGTATATTCTAGATACAGTATATCGCACGACTGGGAACGACAGTTAATAAATGTATTTTTCATTCCGTGCCTACGATTGTGGTGGTAAGTCCTCGTATCCGAGGCACCTGCGGATCGATTACATTGTTGTCATCATCACCCAAGCCTCAAACCGCTGAAACACAAGCCGAGAGTTGCGTAAGTGCGCGTGCGCAGTGTTTACGCCCCGATTAGGACATCTACACACACCGACTGAGACAATTCAAAATTTGATGTCCCACTTTCCTTTATTATTAGAGCTTTGTTTCGCGTTGACAAACACACTAACACACATTTCATGAATAGTGACATTAGACAATATATGTTTAATGTTTGTGTGGCAATTATCCACATTCATAACATTAAGCTGAATGAGTGCTTGTTTATGTCGCTATCACGTCACGACTTCTCAAAAAATTAATACATTAAAACAATAATAAAAAAACTGGTCTTCATTAAACAAAACATAGAATATAGATAAATTTCATCTGAAAAAATTCCACGGTATCAAATAACACGGAAATGCTAGCGACCCTGTCAAAAGTCAAATTATATTTCATATTTTGACGACTCGTTACAAAAAACGTAATGACTTTTGAAATACTCAGCGAGAGTTCATAATGACTAACTCATAATCAAATTCAATTGACCCTTAGATACTTCAAGGAAGCTGCTACTTTTCTTTTTTTTATGATATACTACTTTGAGATTTAAATATACCTATGTATTAAACACTTCTATGAAATCTATCTATTTTGTTGACAAATTCCCCATATTTGTCAACAAAATTTCTGTGCGTCGTCCTGGAATTTAGTGGGTGCGCATGCAGTTGCGGAGCGTATCATCATATAAAGGGGCGGAGTTAATTACCATGAAGCCTTGTTAGTCTATTGATGTGAGAGAGAAAGTCTTATTCACGATCTATAGGAAGGAGATGGACTGTGCTTTCATAACTTTCATTATGAGACAAGCTTCTCACTCCCGTAGCCTTTCTCGATAACTGTGTTATAAAACACTGTAATATTTTTTCAAACTGACCAGTGCTTTCTGAGATTAGCTTGTTCAACCAAACATACTCTTCAGTTCAAAATATTAAATTAGATGAGTAGGAAGTATATTGAATAGGTGGGATTCGAATCGACAATCTCCTGGCTCTTAAATTATGCAACATCAGTCACAACACTTATAATGAATGCGGAATATGTGGGTCGATAATTAGTTAAGAAATATTATTTAACTACCCAGTTACGTGATAAACAAATTTGGACAGTAATTTTATTACTTCCAATGATTTTTATTTCGTGGACTATTTAATTAAGCTAGTGAAAAATATAGATAAATATTGAGTTGTACCATTTTTTCTGCGAAAATAACAAAACACATTTTACTTATGTAACGTATATGGACGTCGAAATTACATAACTCTAGTTACTGACGGTTAGCAACGCAATAGGAAGCGTATTTGATGAAGAATTTGCTGCCAAAACTCACGGCTACACTCAATAGGCAGTACTCACCATGATGGCTATCAGAAGTACCGGCAACTTAAACAACCACTACACTAGTAGATATGAACGCTATCACAAAGTGCTTAAATGTTAAATTTAATTGCACTAGTATCTAGTGTCTGCTACTGTGCATAAAAACACTGACTCGAGAGAAGCAAACATAACGTGGCCAAATTTGGAATAAATTATACATTTCTTTCCGTTACATTACAAGTAATTCTTTATAAGAATATGTGAATCTGAATAATTATTAATTATAAGAAGAATCTATCCAAGTGATGTAGACAGTCACCATATTTAGTATATTTTTGATGACAATAGAGAGAACTAATTGTTTTTTTCCGCTTTCAAGTTATTTGTGGGAGATACTTCGTGTAATGGAATGGAACTCGGGGAAGTACACGATATTTGTTTTGGCCAATGAGCGCTCGCGGCGTTTGAGGGGGTGGTGAGATGTTTGTAACACATCAGATATGACTACTGCTGTATATTTAAAGGGGTGTAAATGAGTGGAGAAGTGGTCTCAAAAACCACATTTTATGATCTAACTTTGATGACGCCTAGAGACGTCGTGGACCTTGACAGTCTATTTATTCCATCTTAATTAGTAAGTAATAGCATATTTATAGTTATGTATAGTGTCGGTCAATTAAAATGTTCAAAAGAAATGATCGTAAATGAGTGTTGTACCGTTAAGTAAGCGCAGTAGAGACGAACAATTATAATTAGTGGAGTGTCGGCGCTACGTGTTGATTAACATTGTCTTATAAATAAATATTTACTGTTGTTCATACCTATTACAAGTGTAAACTGTGCCTAAATCCAACAAAATGACGTCCTGACATTTCCTCAAAGTATTTTGCTCATAAGGAGTGTAGGTTGATGTGTCATTCTATTTATCTATTTTAATCCTAATGTCTATAATGTAATCCATACTAATATTAATATTTGGATAGTAACTATGACGATCTGTTATACTTTCACGGTTAAAACAAATCACCGATTACAATAAAATTTGGCGTGGAGATACATACTCTGATCCTTGAGGAGAGCCATGGCTCTACCGCGACAGTCGTCACAAACGCGCGCGAAGCCGCGGACTAGTAATGCAAATGAAAATTCGTAACTTATCTTATTAGTAGTTTTATCGATGGGAGTATTAAATCATATATCGTGTATGATATTAGTAAAGATAGTTACGTATAACATTCACATTCACAAAAGATTATAAAAATTAGTATATAACAATTTTTTTACCAATAAAGCTTTTCTTATGAAAGACAAAAAAATATAAGATGTACAAATATTTCAGCATGTTCTATCTATTTAGGTTCGTAATAGTTTGTAAAGTATAAGAAAAATAATAATAAAGTGATTCGGGACTTTTGGACCCGCAATTTATCGATTTTTTCTTCTACTAACTAAAATCGTATCACATTCGGGAAAATGATACTTTTCTAATTTAAATACCTTCGTTATTAAGTCAGACTGTAATAGATATATTGATAAGATCTATCTTGGATTAACACACATCCGGAGCTGGAGACTTAAGATGATGTGTGGGGGTGGGGATGGAATGGGGATAAATAATTTAGTTAATTGGTAAATAATTATTCGACCAAATGATTGATTGGCTTATGTCAGTTTTTCTTATGTCTTATTATACATAGATATATACTAGCAAGTAACCACGTTTTTCCAATTATTACATACAAGCTTTTACCCCCGCTACGTCCGCGTGTATGTGGAACATTGCGGTAAAAAGTAGGCCTTGTATTATTCTGAAGTATGAGTTATCTTACTGTAAACTTTTATATAAATCGGTTCAGTTAGTGTGACAGAGTAACAAACATTCATACATAAGAACTTACGCATTTTTATTATTAGTATAACCAACATCGTTAGTGTTGCAGGAACAATCGCACCGTAGTTGCTTTTGAAAGAGCGGTATTGCGCATCCCACTAGCACGCTTTCTAGCGATACCTTACATTATCACATAGAAATAAAGCTTAGAGTGGTTTGACAGCAAAATTTTCGATCGATGCAAGACCGCTGCAACTACATATTAAATTGTTACTATGCTTCTACAGGTACTAATTATATTCAGGACCGTATTTGCACATTATGTCGAAATCAAATTGCCGTCATGTGCGACTTGGATGTTAAAGACACCGCGGAATACTCCCAATAGGCACAAAGGCAGCCCTTTGAAGAGAGGGTAAGGGGGGGCGGGATCTTCCTTTTTTACACTGACACGTTAAAAGTAAGGAAAAAATTGTTTAACAGCTGTTTTCTGTGAAGCTGTTGTATCGGTACGGTAAAATAGAATCATCATACAGAAACCCGTCTGTATCCCCAAAGGGGAGGACAGTGAGTTTATTAAACGCCTCTTAAAATACATATCGTAATAGTGAATTTTCACGCAATGAGGCTCTGGTTTTGTCACGCCAGCTGCAACAGTCGGTTACGACACTTGGGTACGCTATATTGTCCAAAATCAGGAAGTAATTACCCAGCAAAGGACGTCTATGTGTCCTTGTCAATTAAATGCAAACTGTACGCTTTGTTAACGAAATTTAAGCGATAACGTCGAAAATAACTTGTTTTAAAAATGGTGATATGTGGCCGAAAACTAAAACAGCGTAGATTGGAATACATCTTGCCCGGCGATTTGACGTACACTGTGGCTCAAGGATATATTTGTTTTTTTTTTATAGTTGTCTGCCTGTTTCTGTTTGTGTTGGTTAATCTTCTCAATGGGTTTTATGAGTCTGCATTCATGGGTCTGTATAAACATATGTCTGAAACTGTATATGGTCGGAACTTGTTTTGGTTTCGTAAAGGCAATGGAATCAGAATTGTATTGTTAATGAACATGAGTCGTTATATTGGTCGCATGAGACATTTGTGTGTGTTAGAAGTTGCTTTTCGTGTATTCGTATATTTCGTGTATTTCACGTTGCTTTTTAAGTACATAGGTCATTATAAATAAACCTACATATTTTAATATTGCATTTTGATCTACTTGCAAATAAGTAACATAGTAAAATTTATACAAAATATTATCATGATCTGGCTGGGTTTTCGCAACTCGACGACTTTAATGCGCCAATTTGCGTGGTGTTCCTCCAGGAAGCCTAGACATCATCATAATAATACAACGTATAGGACGTTGTATTATTATGATGCTTAAATATTATTGTTTTCTTCTGCTTCTTTACCATCATGTTGTAAATACCGGTTAGCACTCATTCCCTAGCAGGCATACTGTCACGTAGCCACTCGATCGATATTGTCATTGCACCACACGTTATAATTGGGCGCCATCAGGGCACAGGCACGATGGCTGAACACACTCGACACCCCAGTTTGTCTCCAAAACTTGTTACGTGTGCACACAACAGCCGATTGGCTGACGATCACTCAGGGTAATTTGTAGAGGGTTTATGAAAAACGCACCTCTACGTAAAAACATAAATCCAGTGTGTATCGGCATTTACAGAGAAAATAGAAACATTTGGTATCTTCCGAAATTAAGCTTATAAGTAAATAATCCCTTCCAACATTTTGGACAAATTATTTTCACATTTCGTGTAACGGTTGGATGCACAGGTGTGCCCATTTAATACTATTCGGGTAGTAAGATTACAGAACGGCCGCTAACTAATTCTAGGACAAATTTTAAAAAGAATCGCCTAATAATTCGTGTTAGTCAAGCACACTACCGTTCACAAATTAAATACGACGAGGTTGTAGTAATTACTGAGTTGGACCAATTTTCACACAACATTACCGTTGCGACCCGAACGACACAGTGTGACATGTGTGACACCCATACTGGGCACCGTATATGGTAAGAGTAATCAGTTCAAAACTAACTCGATACAGAGTATTTTCGCTGCATCTCGGCAACAGGAAAAAAGATCCGTTGAAACACACGGAGGAACAGTTGGCTAGTACCGTTGCAGTGAAGGATGCGGGTGTCAGAGCACCGCGTCAGCTAGAGAGCTCGCTGACACGCGCAACCAGAGCGGAACGCTGTGATAACCACGTCACTGTTTTTGTGCCATTATACCATTTCCGACGGCACACAACGCGGATCGTTCACGTATTGCGTTTATCTCAATAATGGTGATCGCAGGTGTCTATCAAGAACAAACAGATAATCAACCTTCAATGTTAGTGATATTGTTGACCGATAACGAGTAGCAAGGATACAAAACACCATAATAATACATTTACGCTTGTATCCACTATATTGGAAACGATAGAAGAGCGGGAGCGATGGTGAGCTGTCAACTTAGCAAGAGATTTACAGCAGTTTATATCTTTCCAGCTTCTACTTTAATACCAATTATATAGTTTTTTAAGATCACACAGTAAAAGATCGCATTTAAATTCAGTTTTAGAATGGTAGACAGACTTGTTTTTAGTCAGTTTGACATCTTAGGTACTAAGACTACTACAAGAGATAGTTACTACACATAAAAAAGGTGAAATTGTATTGAAATAGTTTTCTAAAGCCGTAAAATATAACCGCACTAGTGAAATTGGGACAGGTCCCTGAAATACGTCGCTATCTACGTTGGCACAACGCATATCAATCATGTTAGAGACGACGACAGTCATGATCAGTTTTCACAACCTGACCTTGTGGCTCTGACAATAATACGCTAAACCAGTTGTTTGTCGTCGATACGATATCGGTAAGTACGGTTTTATCACATAATTTACTGCTGACTAAACGCCTTTGCTAGATTAAGTACTGGTAAATGTACCAAGTCATAGATAACAGAGGATTAAAAAATATATCTATTTATTTGTGGAACTTTATAGCTGAGTTCGTGGTACTGCTATGTTTGTGGGAAGTTATTCCTCTGTGTCATCGCCGTAAGTGCAATCGATCTACCTGGTCTGTGCTAGGCGTTATGTTCTAGCCTAAGTTCTGGCGCTCAGTAGTAGAAGAGTAAGGAGGATCATCTCGGAAAAAGATTGACATCTCGTTTTTCGTTCTCATGTGCCGCTTTCTACATCAACATCTTTTATCATCAGTTTCTCGTATCTTATTATCAAAATGTTTATTCCAAATGGTTTCCCACCTAACATACGGCAATAAAACAAATGTTAAGGTCAATCCTAATGCATTCGAAAAGAAACGTCACACCGGACTCTATGTTTAATATATTTGCGTGTAATTAAATCTCCGGAATAAACATTATTTAAACGTAAACGCTATTTGACGTAGAACAATGTAGTCATTAAATTGTTTTTGGTCTAAGAAACAGTTCAATTTATATCTGACAATAAGGTGGTTGACACAGACAAACGTAGTTTCTGGTTGTGAATCAAAATTAGTGCAATATTTTGCTTTTGTTATTTAACTGCGCTCTTTTATAATTTGGAGTGGTTGCTCAGTTAGCATAACTATTTTAGTTTAAGCCCAAGTCCGATATTTTACATATATTTTTAATAGTGGAGTAATCTTATGCATGCCAATATCTCGAAATTAAAAATGACAAACGAAAACTAAAAGAATCAATTACTCAATCATGGAGATATAGTCACCATATAATGTCGGCCAAGTAGTATATAAATGAAATCAAACAGATGATGCGGCTTCTACGTGCCACCTATACGTGTGTGTGTGTGGCTATACGTGACGAGCCCCGTGGGGCAGCACCACAGAACCACCAGTCTCGCGAGTGTCGTGACCTTTAGCCACCGCCCACGTTATGGGGGACAGATTTCACTCTCTCTCACTCTCGCCGAAACTTGCATACGACACGTCTGTGTGAATTGTTTCAAAACTCGTTTGTTTTATGTAACATAGCATAACCGGCGAGAATGTAAATGTTTAAAGGATGTTTGTGATACTAGAGTTGTGGGAAACCGCATACCTACGCGCTGTCATAGCGAACCTGCTGTTTGTAAAATGAAAAACGACAAATGTATTCTTTTCTTAAATGATATTGATGTTGCAGAAAGTCATAGTAGCCATAAGGAACACTGCATTGAAAACTATTTGGAGAACTGACATCCAACTCATTGGAAGGAAATTGTAATCGTGGTATTGATGTGCTTATCGAATGTGTTTGATTTAAAGAAATTAAGCACTAACTGTTGAATGGCATGTTACGAGATGGTGCTTTGAATGGACGATTAACTAAAATATCAAACAAAAATCGGCTGTATTTGTCCAAAAGTCTTAAACAAGCCAAAAATAAAAACTTTTAAAATAAAAAAAAAAAGTAACACTGTTTACAAATCCTATTTGTATCGAGTTTTAAATAACATTAATATTTTAAACACGCATGTCTGAAATTATCTGATGCAGCGCATTGAACGGCGAAACATCGACATTTCTCCACGTGACTCTAAATACGCTGTGTCGATCAACAGTGATTGCGCAAAACACTTTTGTGCTTGAACATGTGCTGCATATTTAATTATTATTTTTTACAGTTCTATGACTTAATTATAAAATCAACAAATTCAAGACCTTAGTAAAGTAAGACAATTTTGCTAAAGTTTCATACACAATACAATATAGATTACGAATATCCAGTGTAAGCATACCGAACCAGTACTCAATCTCAAGGGGTACCGCGGAGTCAAAGTAATTTGTTAGGTATCTTGCGTCTGATCAAAGTAGTCCTACGAGTCTGGCGTCTGGGGCTAGAATCAACTTACGCAAACAAACAAAAAGTATGAAACCGGTTACTACCGACGGCGACCACGACTTGTTCCCTTCTCGATCGACTATGCAAACTCAACACATGTGTTTGCAATTATTTGCCTTGCAACTATTCTCTCAGAGCCATGGGAACTTCCACTTTTTTGACAACCAATCTCTATTGTGACTGAAGAGTGTTCCGCAGACTTTTTGCTTAACAAATAGAAAGTACTTTTACCTAGTATAATTGCTAATTAAAAAGTACGCTTCCTTAGTGTACGTCATGGCAATTGTGCTGCTACAAGTTCCAGTTTTTGTGCCATGTCGATCGGCAACCCCTTCCGGCGCATGCCACAGTACCCTGTGATTCCTATGCGTATCTGACGCTTCGATGACGAGCCGTGACGTATATCGACATGTGCCGGAAATACATAAGTACATTTAAGTTAAGCAATTATCATAACAAATAAATAAAATTGAGGTATCTGTTTGTGATTTCAAATTAATAGCTTTCTACTAAAAATACATATGGAAATATATACGATATTTACGTCAAAATAAATATTTTTTAAACTTTTTTCAATCTGTCTGTGTGTAGACTTTACCCTGGAACAAACAGTTCCGGGTAAAGTCTTGAACGGCTGGATCTATTTTCACGGGACTTTCACAGGCAGAAAGCTGATGATATATAGAGTAACTAAGGCAACTTTTTTTAGACTAGCTTCGCCCTGCGGCGTTACACACGGTTGTTTCTGTACCGCAGGTAACATCGCGGGGCTCAGTTAGTACAAAATAAAAATTTGTGTCATTGTATATCAGATAAAGCGTAGTACGTAGCGTTACTGATGTAGATAGTGACTACTCAATATAAAACTTACAATGTTAGTGTTAAGGGACACCGACACAGTTTTATTCTGCTCGATTTCTTATTTATCTGTATAAAAGAGCGGCACATAAATGTCAACCGCCACCAATTCCTGCAACTTACAGGAGTCAAATGTGTTGCTGGAGTATGAATTTGCTTGTGCCTCCGGTAGTGGTACCAGGTGGAAAATAGCGAAAAAAATGTTTGAAAAGATTTTGGGGTTCTGTGCGGTCAAAGCGAGCATCTTATTATTAAATGAGTTTTTATATACAGTATTAAACGGATGCGATTTGGTTGCTCCAGTTAACTTGGTTCACGCGGTTAGCCAATACAAACTGCATCAATTCCAACGTGACTTACTCCGGAACAGATGTCGCGCTCAGCAGTCAATCTGAATTGCATTCTTAATATTATACGATAAGAAAGTCGGATGAAAACATATATAGTGAATGTACCGAAATGGCTCGTATTTGCCAAGGAATTAGCGCTCGGATGTTAACAAGTGCCGTTATATCGAGACAAACCAGCCTTTCGACTAAGGTATCGAGCAGAACGACCCGCCGATACTTGTCACAACACTACAGTTATTTTACTCACTGTACTTCCTCTTTAAAGCTATTTTAAATATTTAAGTGAACCAAGGCCTTGAGGTCATTCGCGTCGCTTATCACTGCGAGTAACGGTGCTGTGGAGCAGGTCTCGTGAATGATATCAACGAGCCCAACAAATGCGCTAAGTAACTACGGTACTGTAATTTTCGTGCCGAAGTGAGATACCACAACAATGCTATGTTCATACTTTCCTAGTCTCACTGATGTGTTAACTTTTGAATAATATTTGAACTCAATTGTCACATATCTCTGAGAATAACTGTCCCAAGAACTTGTTAACTAGAAATTATTTGAACATATGTACTCATATAAGAAAAGATTTCTTAGCATATATTTGTCCCAATACGCTGAATTTTATTAGACTATTAGATATTTTTTACAATAGAAAGAGTAGGTATTAATTATCTAGGTAGGCTAGTAGCACAACGCTACAATTTATATGAGCAAAGAAGCGACATTAATATAGGCGAAACTGCAAAAAAATTCGACTAACGTTGAACATAAGGTCTGTACATAACCAGTTGCAATTTGTTGATAAAAACCATACGAGGAAAACTGTAGGATATTAACAATGGTAGGACGCTAGTTGTATCATATTATAAGGAGTTTTGGTAAACAACATCGGTTTATTCAATAAAAAGTTTTTAGAATGTGCGATGTTTGTAAGAATCATGAGATTTACTGGAAATTTATATGTATGGACGAATACGGTTAAATTGCATTCCGTTGCGTATTGCAATCAATCCATGTCGTAACTTATCAACTGTAGTTCTTTAGAAATTTATTTACAAGAGTAAGTGAGAAAGCAATATAACGCATGACAATCAATTATACCAAATTCTTCTCGATAGAAAAGACTAACAAACGGTTACCTGACCCCGATCGACTCTTGAGCCCTCTGCAAACTATTTCAGTCTCACTCATATTTTCCCATCTTAAATTTGCGGTACCTCTTTGTCTACTATTGTTATTGTTTTTACTTCAATGAATAAAGGGAAAATACTACATAGGGTGTTATTTTGGCATCGATAAAAGACAACCTTTTACAGTTCTACACAGTGTCTACTCCAAAAAGAATTGGGAAATGCACATTTAAGAGCACTTGGAAACTAACCTTCCTCAAACAGCTTCAAGCACGACTTAGGTTGAAAAGTAAGTAGTAACAAAATATATAAATAAACACAATCATAGAGCTAGCAGACAAGACTAGTAGCAATCCCAACGTGTCCACGTCTGTGGTCAGGCCTGATCTAATATTCTGGCGTCGACTCTTGACACGGCCAATATTTGTTCGGCAAACAAACTGTGTGCACATCGAGATTATATAAGAATACATTTAAAGCCTCTCGCAAATATTGTATAACGTAAATTCTGATAATAAATATAATTTTGTGTCAGAATAATTTTAAGAGTTCACAACTGTTACAAGGTGAGTCTGAGTTAAATCCTAAGATAAGATTATTTGAGTCCAGTCAAGGTTTTATTGATTCTGACAGGTCGTACTTCTGCTGTTTCACAACGATGCGTATTTGGTTATTTCAATTGTTGCTCAATGTATGTTTAGAGGTCGATTTATGTCAAAAACCCTCTTCGCAAATTACCGACGTTACCATGAAAAAAATGTTACAAAAGTGTTTGAAAATTCATTTTGTGAAAAGGAATCACTAAGTCTTCTACTCACGGTGACATCAGATGAATCGAAGCGACAACGACTGGAATGTAAAGGAATCGTGAGCGGATTTAACTAGATAATACCCACTTTTTATACTTAACAAGATGCGCGGCAATAGGTATTCTTTTGGGCTGCATAACGCATAACGCATATGGTAGGTGTACAGTTATTGATATCCAATGAGAGGCAGTTTAAAGAAGACGAGTTCTACCCTCATCTAAGTATATGTGAAAGAATTGTCGTCTACGTGACCTAACCAGTCCCGTGTGGTGAACTTAAACTAAAATAACGATTGTATTTATTATAAGTAGTAAGGTACTTTTAGATAAATCAATAGAAATCTATGCGAATAAATAAAAATGGAGTGTCTGTTTGTAACATTGAAATAACCACTTTTTACTTAATGCATACGGTACATATACCAAATAGCCCATTTGCACTCGGTGATTAGAAATAATCAACGAGGGTAAGCCACGACGGCGCGGTTAGTACCTGGATGGGTGACTGCTGGTGGCATGATATGAGCGTCTCCGTGATTCGTAGATCACGTTAAGCATTCGGTTCCTAGTATTATTATAGGGTAGTAGTCGTGAAGCTTAGTTGGAGGCTTGAAAACAGCCAACGGCAAGATTACGTAGCCACAACGTTGTCTTGCGAGTCCCCAACCCGCACTCTGCCAGTGTCAGACGCGGTCGCAGCGTGAAGTTTTGGGAGGAGGGGAGGGTCAATAATGATCAATTTAAGTCGAGTAAATAAGGACTATACAGAATTTAATTGCTCAGGTTAAAAACAAATTTGTTGTTTGTGTTGTTTTTATTGGTAAAGTGAAAAAAAATTAGGTTGTAGTATTAGTTGTAAAAAATTACATGTGTACAGATTTGGGTTAAGGGAATCATTTCCCCTGTGACCCCTGGCCAGTGTGGGGACGTACGGCCTTAACCCTCTCCTGAGGAGACCCGAGCCCAGCAGTGGGACATCGTGGGTTGCAGATAATACCAAAATAAAAAAAATTGTCAGCCTGTCTGTTTGATCTGGCTAATCCCTGGAACGGCTATACCGATTTTGCATGACTTTTACTGGCAGATAGCTAATGATATAAGAAGTAACTTAGACTATCTTCTTTAGACTAGCTTCGACCGGCGGCGTTACCTGCGTTTGACGTTACACCGCGGGGCTCTGCTAGTCAAAAATAAAAATACCTGTTAACAGGCCCTGATACCCACTTGTCAAGACACCATCTTGTTTTCAAAACTTTTAATAAAATGAAGAATTTTTGCAAATTAGACTGTATCTTTTCTTTTATCTGTGACGGAGGTGTGCTATACATTCCCATACCAGGAGTTAGGTAATAATAGACATTCAAAGTATAATTGAGGAAGTGTACATAAGGAATCTACATGTAATGGAAACTACCAGATATAATTAGGTTATCAGTTTTGTAGTAATTAGCATGCAATCACTCACGATGTTCGAGCAATTTATTGTACTTGTGTATACTGGATGTGAATAGAATCTTTGTTCAACACCAGTACAGGAATGTGGGCCTGTGGTATTTCAATAAAACTGTCGCAAGAGCAGTCCGTCCTAGCGACAAAACGACCACGAGCGAGACGAGTGGCCAGCTGCCCGAGGTTTAACGACCGGAGTACCGCGCACTCGCGCCCGCACCGGCCGTACCTCGCAACAGGGATTCTTTGTTTGTTTAGGATAACACTAATACGTTTTGTATCAGTGAAATGTTTATTGCGTAAACGAGTCTTATCGCGAGAAATCATTGCCGCCTTTTTGATTTCTATGTTACATAATTGCAGTGTCGATTGAGGAGGTTGTACACTGATCAGCCGAACGATTAATTTGTTTTTTATTCAAATACACTTTTATATTTTAGATATAGAGTAATAAATTCCGCGAATGGTTATTATTTTTTACGTGTTTACAGTTATTTACGTGTTTCGAAAAAGGAGGGGGCCGACTACAGACTAGTTTTGGACTCCGAAGTGTCTTTAACCAATAACCGAAGCAGACTGTTGCGATGGTCGGGACGGAGATGACAGAAATAGAAAAATATATCTGCGTGTGAAGGTCTATCGCACAACTTAGATACATTAACAAAAGACTACTTTTACTTGAAAAGGATTAGGAAGTGAGCAAGGTAAAATGGTAATTAATAGAGGACATAAATTAGAAGTCTTCAATGCGTGCGTCCTACCCGTAATGACACACGGAGCCGAAATGTGGACATTTACGGTTTGTCTGGTCCATAAGTTCAAAGTCGCTCAGCATGCTATGGAGAGGGCTATGCTTGGCGTTTCTTTAAGGAATCGCATCAGAAACGAGGTGATTTCACAAAGAACCAGGGTGATCGACATAGCTCACAGGATTAGCAAGCTGAAGTGGCAGTGAGCTGACCACATTTGCCGAAGAATCGATAACCGTTGGGGCAAACGAGTTCTTGAGTGGAGACCGCGTCTCGGCAAACGTAGTGCAGGACGTTCACAGGCCAGGTGGAACGATGATTTGGGCAAGACGGCTGGCAGGAGCTGGATGCGAGAAGCCATAGGTGGAACTAAGTGGCGTGAAATTGGAGAAGCCGTGGACTGCGATAGGCTGATGATGATGATGATGATGATGACGATAAATTAGAGCATTACACCCGTACTGTGATCTTTAACACAACAAAGAGTACACAAAGTAGCACTAAGATTATAACTAAATGGTCGCAGAACAGTTGAGTTCTCCGAATTTCATAATACATATACTTGGAATCCAGGACACGCACGCGGGTACATAAAAACCATTTGTATGTTAGTGTCGTCTCATTGGAAAGCAATCGAATTACGTATTGTTAGAGTAAAGCTTAGTCTGGTCCGCGTGGGCAACCGCAGTGAAAGCAGTGTCGCCACGGGTCAACTCCACGGTGCGACCGACCAGCCACACATGAAGAGCTATTCATCAATCTGACAATGAACAACTGCCGCCGCCGAGTTCATGTTTCGTGTCATACATACAAGGCGTGTCTATTTTGATCGATAGAATATGTTTCGGTAAGTGCAAGAGGGAAGGGTTATGCGGTCAGGTGTGTCTCGTTAACATTCCTCGCGGTTAGCACTCGGGCGTTGGGCACTTTCGAACGGATGCGATCTTGACGAAACTGAGAGTGGCATTCGATTCGGGCATCGATCGGCCGCGCCGCTAAGCACGTTGGTTTCACCCGAGCACTGAGCGACGCGTGACCGTCCTACGATGTGCCTGTTATCGTTCAACACTTTCACCGTTGGAAAAAAATACTTTTATATTTGCATATCGAATGTTGCGCAATCGACAAGGTTTCCCATTACTTTTATATTTGCATATCGAATGTTGCGCAAACGTTTCATGAAATGGCTCAGCCGGAGCGTGATATCTGAACACGGTGTTACACATTACTGAACTAATTTCGTGGATGGTGGATTGAATGCGGTCAAATGTGAAATTGTTTACCCTCAGTGAGTATTTCAGACGGTAAATGGATATCCGGCAGTTTTCATAGTTTTAGATGCAGATTTTGCAGCAGAGGATTGATGAAGTGTAAAATAATTCAAGTTTTTCGAAGGCAGTGAAGGCATTCACATCTCGTAATTTCTTGATTTGGATTGTAATTAGGAATATTGAGTTTTTTAGTTATAAAAAAGCGAATTAGGTACACGAAATCTGTATCGTACTGTATCCACAAAACCCAAGATTCAGTTGGAATTGCATCAGGTATGTATTTTTTAAATAAGATTAATTAAAAAATTGAGATATTACTGACCTTGATTCTGTTCCTGCGGCTGCCGCGGAGAATGATGCCGTCGTTTTCGATGTAGTCCGGCACTTCCTTACGGTTGGAGAAGTTGAACACCACGGATGTTGAGGAGGGCGGCGGGACGCGCGGGCGCCTCGACGCCGCGCCGTCACCCGTCGTGGCTCGTGCCCACGGCACTGTCGTCACGGTCTTCTCCTTTGCATCCACGAGTTTCTTTTCACTTGAGCCACTCCATGCTCGCTCGATACCGGCCGCCGCCATACGAGAGACTGCACCCTTGGCTTCTGGCGTT
The DNA here is from genome assembly GCA_003709505.1 of Hyphantria cunea. Classification (NCBI taxonomy): domain Eukaryota; kingdom Metazoa; phylum Arthropoda; class Insecta; order Lepidoptera; family Erebidae; genus Hyphantria; species Hyphantria cunea. The sequence goes on along the minus strand of PKRV01000991.1, from coordinate 291,544 downwards.
CGCTCCGATCCGGAGTGCCCATTCATCAGTATTCCACCATTAATAGTGTTACATTTTGATTTTGTTTTTGGGCTAGGACTGCGTTCGATGATCAGAGGCGGAGGTGGGCTGTGCGGGGGCGTGGCGTCACGGGGAGCGTCCGGTGGTGCACGAGGTATCGGTTCCACTAGCGCTGCCGGGGGTGGCTCTTTGCGTTCGATACGACTCGGAGGCGGAACATCGTTCTCGACTGGTGGTGGCGAGGAGGGTGCCGCTGGCGACGCGAGCCTCTCGGGAGTTTTCTCGTCAATGTCTTCGACGGACTGCTCTCTCTCTGCGGTATCTGAAGTTCGAGCCGGCATCGGTCTGATTACACCTATTCGACGTGCTCGGCCCACAAGCACCGGATTCGTGGCAGCAAGGGGTGGAAGATGTGAGCCGGCACGAGGTGCTTCGAAAACATATCTCACCGTGGAGCCGGCACGTGCGATGCCTTCTAGTGCGGCGCGCGATACCTGGCGAGCTCCACCTATTGCGGGTCGGACAACTTCAGCGTCTTGAAGTGACTCATCTTGTATTGTCGGCGATGACTTGGGTGCGGATACGAGGACCACCGTCGTCCCGCCGTTCGATGCTGACACGGATCCGGATGCGGATACCACCGTGGGACCCAGGGCCACCGCGGCCACCGTTTCCGTGGGGGGCAGAGGGCTGGGTGTGCGAGGACTGAGCGGTGGGCCCTCGGCGAAATCGCGAGGCTCGGGCGTAGAGGTGCGAGGACCCTCTAGATCGCGCAATGCGGCGGACACGCGGCCGGATGGTGTCGTGCGTCGGATCGGAGCGCTCTCGAATTTGCGAAGTGTCGATCGGACGACGTCCGGAGGGGGCCGCTCGGTCTCCCGCAGCAGGGGGGTGGGACGTCGAGGAGTGCGAGCCGACCTCGTCTGGGGCTGAGGGGGCCGGGTCGCGATTGGGGGCGGCGGCGGAGGCGGCGGAGACGAAAAAGTCGCGCGGGAATCCTCGCGGGATTCTAATCGGCTGAGCGCGTCCACGGAACGCGCGCGCTTCACTAAGTCGCGGCGTTGCGCGGGCGCGGGCTGGACCGGCGGGACGGCCATAGACTGTGGACGCGGGGGCCGCGGGTGTGTCGTAGGGCGGGCGCAAGGCACGGGAGGGGGCCGCTCTTCCAGGAGATGCTCCAAGCTGGCCGCGCGCCGTAATACGGAAGGTCGACGCCGCGGCGCGTCGCGCAAGGCCAGGCTCAAGTAGCGCGATTTGAGGCGGTTGACGATGCCGGGACCGTAGCGTAGCTCCTCGTCGTCGTCTGCGGGGGCCGGCGGGGGCGGCGGCGGAGGTGCTGCGGGGGGTGCGACGCCCGTACGGGACCGCGCGGCTCGCCGCTGCAACACCTCGCGTTTCCATTGTGGCAGAGCACCGTTGGACATGCCTGCACCACACGGCACACGTTACGTTCAAAGACCATATCAATAATTAAAGAATTATTAAAACTAATTGATTGATTTCTACAGTAATCAAATAATGTAGAGACAGTTCCTGTACCCAAAGAACAACACAGAATATGCTTTACAATGAGGTGCCATTATATCGCTGATGCTGATGAAAGACGTATTTGGGTTGTTCGAGTACAGAAAGTAGTAACTATCTGTGGATGTGTGTAGGATTACAAAAGTGACAAATTTGCAAGTCGCTAAATGTGAAACTGACCATGTGCGAGTGTGGGGCCGACGCCACACATCGGTTACGTGTTCACATTAATCTCACGCCACATATAACTTTCACGATATATTTAATGGGAATATAAACTATAGCTCATTACATAAACACTGGTGTTGTGACTTCTAACACCATAATACCACAATAATAATGCGAAAAGAATGTTTTCTCGATTTATATGTGAGACGGCTGCCGACGAGATTATCTAATATGATATATGTACATGTACAGCTGCATAATACCACTTCATTAATATCTAAATATGAAATGTCATATATGTATATCTACTGTTGTGTAATCTGATTTGATGCAAAATCATTAACTTTCTAACTGAAGACTATTCTACTATACAAACTCAAATTTTAGCGGTTTTTTATGTATAAACGAAATGCAGTCAATTCAATGTATGTAATACTTATTGGTTATCATAATAATAATATGACGCAAGCGCGACGTCAGGAGCATTTTCAGGAGGTGGCATTTATATCTACATAAACTATAAATCAATATAGAATCTTTATATATGTCACCGTACGATTGTAAAGACCGTTACGTTATAATCTACCTAGCGAGATTGTAAACTGTCGAAAGATTGTCGACTGTGAGATACTGCTACTGCTTACAATTTAACGTACTATTTTTTGTTAGATTATAATGTAACAAAGTTAAACCGACATATCGATAGATACATGATAATCTAACGGCTGTGACAATCTGACGGTAGCATATATATAAATCTACTGTGTGTTTGTGAGTGACTAAGCTCTTACTTAACGGCTGAACTGATTTTAAATGAAATTTTTTGTGTCTATTCCTGATGACTTCCTGGCTGTTACGTGAACTAACTGTGCCAGGAGGGTGCAAGTTTACCCCTGTTTTTATATATGGGAGAGAAAAAGTATTTAAGTGTCGATTCAATATTGGTTACTCTCCCTTAATACTGAAATTTGTTTAGGCTGGAGACCTGATGTCCTAAAACATATACTTTTTTTTTAAAAAAGGTTTTTTCCTCATTAGGTATATACATCCTGTGTGGCAGGACACTTTACAAACAAACATGAAACAGACACAAAAAACATTCAGACTCAGAACAACAATTTGTGAACGCCCAACACTTGGCACAGTAGACAGTGGAGTCATTACCGTTTAAACAACTAGGCCAACCGTGCAGTCTAATTCTAGTTTAGGCACTAATTTCCCACAATCCTTTACAAAGGGCTTAGCTTCCCAAATCACAATAATCAAGTATAAAAGACATATCTTCAAAGTCATTAACACTTTGTCTTTAACTATTTTAGATTGTATTGTTCATATTTATAAAGCTGACAAGTTATTATATAACTGTACAAAGGAATATGAAAAAAAAATCAACACCAAACAAACAAAATCAAAGGAAACAAAATTACTTGAGCAATAAAGGATGTTTTTTATTCCTTTGGGAAATTACAAGAACAAGGTAGAGTATATATAACAATAGAGAATGGCAAGTCAAGAATGAGTTTAAAACTATGTTATATGATTACTGTGAAGAGGTTTCTTCTGGTCATATTGTTATACCAACTTGTATGTGTGGTCTACAACAACGACAGCTACAAACAAATAATCAACTGTTTTGATAGTGACAATCATTTATTTCGTATTTTAATTGTTTGTAGTTTCAAACAAATAGTTTTTCACTTACAGTTAGAAGGAAAACTATTTTTTTGTCCATCTTTTTATTCTGGTTAATCTCTGGAATGGCTAGATTGATTTTAATGGGACTTTCACTGCCAGATAACTGATGATGTAAGGAGTAACGCGGCTACTTTTATTTGACTAGTTTTATCCCACTGTTGTTGTTCTACCTTTACAAAAACGACAGTGGGTAACTCCACTGTCTCAACAAGTGTTTTTTTTCTTTTACCTAATAGGGGGCAAACGAGCGTACATATCGACTGATGGTAAGCGATTACCACTGTCCATGGACATTCGCAACACCAGAGGCGTCACAAGTACGTTGCCGACCGGTCGAGCGGGCTCATTCATGGCGAAACGTGGCTCTCCCATGGAATTGATCATGATACTGGCATTGAAAATGTTTTTACGTAATCAATCATCTCAACAGCTATTGATTGCATTTCGTAAGTTGTTTATCAGTTGAATGATTGAGAGGATCTAAATAATTTACAACACAAGGAAAAAAGACATTTATTTACATCAAAAAAGATAAGGAGGGTGTTCTTAATTATCTTATTAGATCTTAAATTAAATCCTATTAGATACTGGATTTTTAGGTCAACCTTGGGAGAGCCACTCTTCGGCATGAATAGGCCCGCCTGACCGTATTGATACTACAGCCTCACAGAAAACAGGTGTCAAACAGTGCTTGCGCTGTATTTCACTGAGTGAGTGAGGAGATACCGGAGGAGCATTCCCTTAACCCTTCCCCCCATCCCCCAAAGGCCCGCAACGCACTTGTGACGACTCTGGTATTGCGGGTGTCCATTGGGGCGATAATCGCTTACCATCACGCAATACATCTGCTTGTTTACCCCATAAGAAAAACATGCAAGATTTATTTGCAAATAGTAATAAGACAATTAGCATACAATGTATATGCTAATCGTCTTATTCATATCATCATCACTGTGTAGGCAGCTTGTTGGTGTTGCTTGCAGAAGTGCTGTCTGGTGTTTATATTAGCAGTCACTCTAGGATCAGACAGTGTGACTTGGAAATATAACCATTCTCAGAAAGGACAAAGTAAAAAGGTAAGTTGGAGTCCATACTCCATAGATTTGTTGTCATACTTCCCTACCAACCCCATGGTTGGTAGGGAAGTATGACAACAAATCTAAAATGGGTAAAAAGCCTTAGATTGCTACAGCTTATAATTTAAAACATAACTAAGACAGAGGTATAGCTTAGATAAATATCTATTTAATTATATAGATGTAAAATCAGGCTATTGATAATTTAGGAATTTTTTCCTACTGATATGTCAAGAGTTAGTATTAGATTAGGTACATGGAATCCACTTACAATCTAACATTTGTTTGTTGAATCATCTAAAATAAATAAATAGGTACATAAAAACCACAAAAAACCTAAATATTTTGCTTATATTTTCTTTATTTTGAAGTACTGATGTACTTAGATACTTGTGTAGTACATTTGAAATTCTCTTGACTGGGTGTGTATTAGGTGCCCGTAATATATTCTTTGCTAGATTGGTTAGCTAACTTACCTTCAACAGTACCAGAGTTGTCAGAACTCTAAGAATATAGATGTACCCATATATTTTCATTATGTTTTTTTCTTCAACTTGAAACTTAATTATTGTGAATATGGTAATGGATAACATTGTTGTTACATTATGAATCTAGAATGCCATATTTTGCTTTTTGGTATCTTTACCAATATATAGCAAATCTTAGGACTGTTTTTGCTTGAACGCACTAAAATCAGGATCTGCTGGTTGGATTTCAAAAACTGTGTCAGTGTTAGATAACCCATTAAATTGAGAAAGGCTATAGGCTATATATCATCATGCTAAGACCAACAGGAGTCAAGCACCAATGAAGAACATACAAATGTGAGATAATTACCACCCTATGGGCAATAGGAGACACCAAGAGGTTGCTTGGGACGGCTAGTGCAATATATGTATAAAATGCTCATTGAAGTTTATTTTGAGCTACTTCATTCATTTCTATTTCACCCAAAATATACTCATGAGGGATTGTCTTGGGTATAAGGTCTGCCTCATTTCATCTTGGGCCAAAAAGAAAAAAAATGAATACAGTAAGCTATGATCTATGACATATCACTAGCCAATTAAAGTTATGTCAGTTTTCAATAAAATGACATTACAAAGTGAGACTCACCAAAGTCCTGTGAGGACTCCAGCATGGTTTCCACCATCATCTTGTCTGGGCCGCACCAATCTTAAGCAACTGAATGTAACGCAAAAAAAAATACATTAAGCTTTGTGTACATGCAAAATAAATGAAAAAAAAAATCAACTTATAGATCCTAAAAAGAACTTACAAAACTAATGTGGCAAACTTATAAGACACATAAAGCTCTAATTAGTAGACATACTGCCTTTTACAACAATAACAGAATGGCTGAAATGGTATAGATGAAATTTTGTAAAGCTAGTCTGCAGAAAAAAATATCAGAAGTGGGCAAAGCTACAGTTAGATGTTATTTTATAAATAAAACCTATCTTATTAGCAAGTAATAATGTTCAGTTGTGTTTGTGAACATTATAATGTTCTTCTCACACAACAATATCAGTACCTACACAAAGTCTAGGGAACTAGTGTCTAAAATCAGCAGGAGTGATAAGGTAAAGTTTGACAAGTTTCAGTGTTGCTGAAATTTTTAAAAGAACCAGTAACTGTAATCCACACAACTAGTAATTTTATGCTTAAGAATACTAATATACAGTCAGAAGGTGGTGTTGGTCTGGGTTGGCATAATCAGCCATCTGTTGATAAGAGCAAGTGGCGCGAGAAGAGCACGTCTGGCGTCGTTGACCCCGAGTCTAACTAGCATCTCGACTAACTGTAGTTATTGCTCGTTGCACTGACTAAAGCATTTTAGTTTAACATATGAACATTTAGGACCGGTGTCCAGTCTCTGGCCGTCACCCTGTAGAAATCCATAGCAGAAGCAGCGCCTCCCTTTCATTCCATTTCTTCGACCAGAACGTACCTGCTACAAATCCATTGGGGTATCCGATCACACAAATGCAGCTAAAAACTCTTTATCTTTTCACAGCGAACCATTGATTCACAAGAAATCGTTAAAACTGTATTAAATTATCGATTACGCGCATGCACTAAATATTTTCCAAAGCTCTGCCTGGATCACCCACGAAGAATAGTCGATCACAAATAACGATTACAACTGACACACCAACACTTTCACGATTCACGTATTTATTCACGATTTAATTTAGTCAGTTTATCATAAAAGTAAGATAAGTAAACAATAATAATATTAAATATTATTGGAACAGCCACCACTTCACACACCCGTTGACAGAAAGCTGATTCAGTTGACTGAACTGATCGACTGAGATGTTGTGCCAAAACGAGAATGACAGATAATCTATGAATAAATGGGACTCGGCAGGAAGGGATTGTTAAAAACGAATTGTTTGTTCTACACAAACCTTTAGTTTAAAATATTGTTTTAATAATTTCGTAATTTTCAAAATTGATTTTTAAATTTATTTTTAGAATAAAGAGTAATTTTACCACAGAATTTATTTTTGTGCCAATAAAAATTTTTCATGCAAGATTGCCGGTTATTGGTAAGATTTAAAATTTACATAAATAATATCAATAGGAAAATAATAAAATACTAACTAAAATCTTGACTTTAAACTTTTAAATTCAATATTGCCCTCTAGCTAGTGAATTATACATAAACAACGTTTGCACAAGCGCCATCTTGTGGATTTTACCACAAGCACGAAGGTTGCAGCTTACGGAGTTCGATAGAATTTATATTTTGATTAGTAAATTCATAGGTGGCGGTAATTTAGTATAAAGAAATGCAATTGCAGTTTCATGAAAATAATACATTAATTATTATTATATGACAGTCGGGCTTCGCGGGCGACTTCTGTACGGGCTATTGCGTTTACTGAGATTTTATGCTTTTCTTATGTCTAAAAAATAAGTTTTAGGTTCACACTCAAATTATCACTATATGTTAAAAGGCTTCTTTGTGCTTTGACATTAAGTATCTTTATATATATATAAATCTTCTGTGACTAAAGTCCTCCTAAACGGCTGAACCGATTTTATAGAATTTCTTTGTGTCTTTTCTGAGTATTATTAAAAAAAGGATATTGATTAGACCCGCAGCGTTACCTGCGGGTGAAGTTATACCGCGGGGTTAATCTAGTTTGAAATATTTTTATAATTGTTTAGCAAAGGCATAAGCAACCAAATTTTAGAACGAGGATGTTGATTTTATCATTATTTTTTAGTATTGTAACTAATAAATGTCCATATTATGTTATAGTATTGTTTATTGTGTTTATTTATAATTTGAAAATTGTTTAGAAATGTTACGGTTTAATTATGTAAAAATGAATGACTAATAGTTATACTGTACAACTAAATGATAAATAAAACTAAACCTGACTGTGTGGTTTTTAGGGTTCCGTACCGCGAAAGGAAAAAGCGAAACCTTATAGAATCACTTTGTTCTCCGTCTGTCCAACTTCAGTCTGAGCCAACGGAATCAAAAGATACAGCCGTTTATACTGCAAATTTTCAACACTGGTAAGGGAAGGAAAACCTACGGGGTAGTTCTCGTCAACTCAGAATCTTGAAATTTGCTACGAAGCAAGGTATAGCACAGATAAAGGAGAAATTTTAAATTTATAGTCCCGGCACCAAGTAAATCCGGCAAAGCACCGAGGGTGCGCGAGTCTGACTCGCACTTTGCCGGATTTTTTTCTAGTTTGTTGATTATTCTTTTACGTAAAAACGATAGAACGGATCTGAATGAAACGCACGGAGATAGATTACTTGCATCCTGGAATAGGACATAGGTGGGATATTTTTTTTAACCCGAGGTTCGGGTACCATCCATTAAATTCGCTTTAATAGTTCTAATTAGGCTGAAAGACATAACTTAAGCGAGTTAAATGGGTTGCGTTAATTAAATACTAGTTCTGATCCTGTCTTCAAGGCCGGTTGTTTCTTACAACGTGGGACTTAATTCATTTGGCGTATTACATTACTTACATTTTATCTGTTCAAACCACTCTCGAAAAGTCTCTTGACTCTTGAGATTTAAAGGATTAGAAAAAAAATGCCCAGAATTTATGTGCAGGTATAAGAATACGTTAGATCTGTAAGCTTCTATGAACAGATTTTACACATTTAAACAATTAGTAATCCATAAGAATTTTTATGTGTGACCCTTCTAAAATAACTCTACTCTGCCCGATGACAAGCGTAAACTGAATCCAAGAGTGGTGGTCACCTCGCACATTGCTCGTGCAAACAACGCAACGATGCAGCATGGTGACTCACACCACGGCGGCCTACAAAGGCGATGCTTTTGTATAATTGTACCTCACCAACGAAACACGACAGCACGGATGCTGCCATTTGACGCTGATCTTCAGAGCGTGGATACCTATTTCCACATTAATATTATGAATTTGAAAGTAACTCAGTCCGTCTGTTACGCTTTCCCAGCTAAACTGCTGAACCGATTTGGATTAATTTCTGTATAGACATAGATTGGACCTAGGGCATAGGCTACTTTTCATCGCGATAACCAACGCGCCTCGGGCAAAGCTAATATATAATTAACAATAACTGACTGCACTGTTAGTGGTTTAAGCGGTCGCCACGCCGCTTTCTACTGCGCCACGTGTCGTGGGTTCAAATCCTATGTGGAACAACACTGAGTCTGGGTGTTCTTTCTGTCCGTTACATGTATGTTTGTAAAGGCCCCCACGACATAGGGTATAAAATATATTCATAATGCGGGAGTTGCCCTTAAAAAATAATATTTGTAGTCAACTCAGCAGTAGTATGTAGATATTTTAAATTTTAATATTACTACACCTAACTGTCGCAGGTAATATAAAGCCTGAAGAGCCATAAAGTGTATTGTTACAACTGGTATCTGCTGAAAGTTTCAGTCATGCGGCTTACAACTATCAATCACAATGATGATACCTTTGATGATAATGGTTTGTGAAATTTTTGTAAGACGTACGACATGTGAAAACGTTAGGAATTTTTTACATTTTTCATGCTGGTAAGTGTTAGGAAAAACACGTTAGAGGCGGGACAGGAGACATCTTCAACATTACCAGCTTTTAAAGATTAATATTTTACTATCCTATCACCGACTTTAATTAAAATTTTAGAGCTTACACTCCTTCAATGATTTTAACATAAAAAGTCAACACGCAAAGAGCCGGACGGAGAGTATCAGACGCATTTTTAAAATCACTAACATTTTCAAGAATCTTTTTAATACGAAAGTTACCACCTGCCTGTTAGCGTCACTATACTTTATACTTATTGTTTCCTAGGTCTATGAAACTGACTGTTTGTCATAAATAAAGCAGACTGTACTGAGAGCAAAAGTCTTAAATTGAATAATTCCTTATCCGCGTACGGCAGACTTTCAAGCTCGCAGATTTAGTAGTTATTTGCGAATGAATGTTAAACTATTTATCGCCTCGAACAACTTTCGACAGCTTGTTACGTTTATAATTATGTCAAAGTTTCTGCTTTCGTGTTTGGAATTCCGTATTTAGTAGATTGCAAATCATAATCTTATATAAATATATGTGTACAGAAAATTTATACATATAAGCTATAAAGTTTATTATAATTTTAGAGTTTTTAAGTTTTTAAATTATAATTCTAGTCAAATCAATTTGATTGGATCGAAATCAGAATGAAGGAAGTCTTTTTTCACATTGTTATGCGAATCGACTTTATTACTTTTTAAGTTACGCTACGTTTTCAAACTAAACCACTAAATACACTATAATTTTAAAAGTAGTATAGTATATAGATTAAAAGTAGTGTAATATACGTATACAAAATTATGACCAACAATATAAAGATATAAAACATACAGGAAACCAAATTTGAAGGAGGAAAATAGGCAATGACAGTTTGAATGAGAAAAAGATTTTTCGCAGGCGATAAGATAGTCCTTTACTTTCCTCTTATTGTCTTCTAGTTTGTAGTAATGAAAATAAGTAACTCCGTTTGCTTATCTCCCATTTTTTCTTCAGAAATCTCATTCAAATAAATGTAGTTTTAAAATCAAGCGCACCATCGATCGTGAAAAAAATTATTTAACTTCCACTGTACCTTTCTGGTTACACGCCAGAGTGATTACTTTTTAATGGCCAGTGATTGGCCGATTGGTGTTGTGCTTTTCTTTTTTTCGGTAGGTAATTATTTGATAGTTACACTTCTTTTATTGGCACTGGAGGTGGATGCGAGCGTCCGCTGAATCGGAAACTCGTAAAACGTTTACAGTTAATCGATACTGGGGTTTGAAGTGTTTTGTATTCCCAATGGAAAACTTATATTTTATTGTAGGTAAGGTTAACTCGTATCTGTATGGTTCAACGGTGAGGAGGAGCAAGGCCAAGGACAACTATAGAATAGAGGAACAAAATACAATGGACAAATAAGTCAGATCACATGTAGAGTCGAGGAACAAAGGGTGAAGAGAGATTTTGCCAAACCCCAGACCAACTTTTAACTTGCTTTGGGGCTTAAAAGCTGAGCAATTTATATTTGGTATCATCTGCCAAATTGTCTCCATAAAATTATTGGTATTCAGATGTTCATTTAATAATAATAATACACAGTGTAGTAGTAGTAATACCCATAAAATCGAATGTGTGAAAACATAGGTTTACAATGTAGTAGGTAATTTGATCCCGATTTAGAGGAGTTTAAAATAAGAAACAGTGTCGATAACTAACAAGTTTTGGGGACACGACAACTTGCCCGATAACTCGCGTGCGCATAGATTTGATCATATAGTGGTGGTGTTTTAGAGAGCTTGGTATTTCACAAACTTCGCCACATTCCCTCCTGGGGCTGAACTCCTTTAAAAACTATTACAATTGTACTTGGGAAGTTTATACGATGTGTGAATATTAGTTCAAGTATTAATATGAGTTGCAGAGGCTCCTGATGTAAAGGTTCGTGATGTGTTACTGAAATAATCGTTATGCTTATAAAGATAAATCGATAGCAAAATAATCAGTTTTTAGATGACAAGGTATATGTTAGCCGACCATATCACTGGCTTACATTTGGTGAAATTGATACAATAAGTCCCTCAAGTTTTGGATAATTCCAAATAATAATTCTTGTTCTATCAAAACTTTATTTGGCGTGACCATTTTAAATCTGAACATTAGTTTTAGTGTCTTCTCTTTCTAACACAAAACAGCGAATGTTTTGTTAATTGAAAAGCTTCAACTTGGATTTATTTGTGTTTCTTGTAGTTTAAATCACCCTGAACCAAACTCAATTAAACGTTTAATTTAAACGAACTCTCAACGAAATAGTGTTAAGGTAATTTACATTATAGAGGGCAGCAGTTTAGTCGCACGAGACGAGCCCTCCAACTTTTACTTGCCTCTAATATAAGCTAGGGTTAGGATCCCCATATTTTATTCATTTACTAGCATATGAGATAGGTCACTCCTTTGTCGTTTGTACACTCTGACAGTAGCCTACCTAGGGTCTATTGTTTTATCATGTTTTGATAATACAGCATTAAACATATTAAGCTGTGGAATATCAACTGGTTCAGTATCAATTCGGACTTTACAGAAAATCGGCAATAAGCAAGTCTTACGTTGATGTTACCGACATGAGTTAAACCTAATATAGTTCATTTCTTCAAACTTAATGCACGTCAGCTACTACTGTCTCTCTGAAACATTTTATTCATCCTAAGATTGCCTGGAAGGCCGGTGGGATTTAGACCCCCACTTCCGGCAGCTAGCGCCCAAGTTGATGGGCGTGGCTGGGGCGCTGCCAGCGCTGCTTCCCAACGGGATGGAACCCAACGCCGCTTGAAGGCGGTCAATGGCCCTATATGGGGCCCCAATATGAGCGACCGGCCTGACGGCCGGTTCAATCACCGTTCTGCGGAAGCCGCAGAGGGTGATGGCCGTCAGAGCCATTAGGGGTTATCGCACGATCTCCTACGAGGCAGCTTGCATGCTGGCCAGATCTCCGCTCTGAGACCTGGAGGCAAAAGTTCTCGCGTCGTTAGATTGGTGGCGCGAGGACGCGCGTGCCCGCGGCGAGGGATTGACGCAGCGAGTTATCGAGCTACGTCGGTCAGAGCTACGCGAGGTCCTGGTGGCGGAATGGCGGGACAGGCTTTCAAGCCCTTCTGCCGTCCTCGTCACCATCGAGGCCATCCGGCCAGTGCTCGACCTGTGGCTCGGGAGAAGGCACAATTCCCTCTCGTTCCGTGTGACGCTGTTTCTCTCGGGGCATGTCTGCTTCGGGCGGTTCCTGTGTCGCATAGGCAGGGAGCCGGACGCTCGGTGTCACCACTGCGTCGACTGTCGGGAAGACACTGCGTGGCATACGCTGGCAGAGTGTACCGCTTGTGAGGGGCCGCGTCGTGCCCTCATCTCTGTAGTAGGCAGTGACTTCTCACTACCGGCCGTAGTTCGTTCTATGATTGAGGGCGAGGAGTCCTGGGACGCGGTGGTGTCCTTCTGCGAAACCGTCATCTCGCAGAAGGAGGCTGCGGAAAGGGAGAGGGAGATCCTGACCTCTCTTTCAGTCCGCAGAAGGCACACCGGACGTCGGAGGAGGGCATACGCCGACCTCCACCGGCCCCCCTAACTGGGTCCAGGGGCAGCGGACTTGGGGATGTTCGTGGCCCCCCAACCAACCGGACTTGAGGTGGCGGCGCGTAGTGTTCCTGTGCGTCCCTCTTTGAAGTCTCGAGGGGAGTCAAACACCTCACTCCTCTCGCTGACGAGATGTGGTCCGCAGCAACGGGCCGGCACCAATCGGGGTTTGCGGATGCCTTTTAAGTTCCCGTGATCACTGGCGTAGATGAGAGACGGAACACCGGGGGGTTTTAGTCAGTAAAAGTCTGACAGACCCCTTCGCCCTCTCCCCAGAGCGGAGGATATCCATGAGGATATCCCCGTTAAAAAAATAGGTTGCCTGAAAGAGATTGCTTTAAATATAATAAAGCAACCATTGAAATTATTTCCATTGTCCTAAAGTTTTTCCACATCTTTGTGTAAGATTTGTTTTAGTAAGTCTATAATGTTATACTTATTTATTTTTTATTCATACGTGTCGTTATTCTCTTGCAGAATATAAATTGTAAGTAATTGTAAAAGCTTATTGAACTATTTAATGCTAAGAAGTCGTCAAACATTTAAAAAAAATTAGTTAGTACATCGCAAACATGAATATCTTATATTATAATAAGTGGATAAAAAGGGAGATAGAAATTCTTAACCGTCTCCAAAAAGGTTTCAATTTGACTGAATATTTTTTATACCATTAATAAACCGATTTGAAATATTATTTTAAATTAAATTAATGATCAATTCTACCTAAATTTTAAGAAAATTTGAAGAAAAAAGAATAAAAGACTACACGGTTGGCCTAGTGGTCGCCACACCGCTTCCTACTGCGCCAAGTGTTGTGGGTTCAAATCCTACATGGGACAACACTTTGTGTGATCTATAATTGTTGTTCTAAGTCTGGGTGTACTTTGTGTCCGTTTCATGTATGTTTCTAAAGATCCCCGTGACACAGGAATGTATATTCCTAATGCGGGAGTTGTCTTTTAAAATAAAGAAATAATATTCTGCTTCGGAGAGTGAAAATTTTAAGCCGAAGAACAGTGCATTTAATCACATTGATATTTTGGCTTGTACAAGTTAACAACATGCAATGATTTTTAAGAGTAAAGTTTTCCAGGTTGGCAGCACTTGTTCGTACTGGCGTCCGATCGTCATCTGTCAAAGTGAAAAGTTTTTAGTATACTCTGCCATTTCATCATGGAAAGGTTTAAACGAGCAACGATTGCAATTTATTATTAAAATCGTGCTCTGTGAACAATGGGCATCGATTGTTAAGACCGTTTTGTGGTCGTCATAATCGTCCTGAATCAACAATTCGTGCTGTTATCACCAAATTTCGCACAAAGTTTCCTCTGTTGGATATTAAAACATCGACACGCATGTGTAGAGTGTGTATTGAAGAGAATAGTTCTATTGATCGTAAAAGTTTAATTCATCGCCGTTCTCAGCAATTAGGCATGTGTTACTCAACCACATAGAATATTTTACGTGTGGATGTGAGTTTGAGAGCCTAGAAAATTCAACTCATTCAAGAAGTAAAGCTGGATGACCTACCACAATGTCTAATTTTTGGTGCGTGGGCCTCACAACAGCTCGATGAAAATCCACTATTTTATCGAAAAATCATGTTCTGCGATGAGGCTCATTTTTTTAGAACGGATATGCAGCAAAACTTTTGCATCTGGAGTGATGGACTGTCGTATTCCATACACGAATTACCGAAGCATCCTGAAAAAACGACAGTTTCATGTGGTTAATGGGCTGGTGGCATCCGCGGTACGTTTTTCTTCTATGACGATTGTGGAAGAAATGTTATGATTGGATGAGTTGAACTTGGTTGACAAGTGGTTTCATCTCATCACTCGTAAAACAATGGATATGATGAAAAAAGAAATTTGGTGAGCAGTTTTTCTCGAAATGGCCCCGTGAGTTGGCCACCAAGGTCATGTCATTTAACGCCTCTTGATTATTTCTTGTGGGATAACCTAAGTCGTTAGTTTACGTGGCTAAGCCGGATACGATTGAAGCCTTACAGGATAACATAACACGCGAATACAGGCTGAAATGCTCGAAAAAGTGATACGAAATTGGATCTTTCGAATGGACAATTTGAAACGGAGTTGAGGACAACATTTACATGAAGCATGACCAATTTATCAACTCTAATAAAATTTTTGAATATATGACGCAAATTTGAGTGTTTTATACGATTTAAAAAAAAAACTATGCATATAAAATCACCCGCCATAATTAATCATTTTTATGGACTACTGAGCTTTAGAAAAAAAAGGTAATAAACAGAAAATCAAAATTGTATAGGAAGAGAGCATCTTCGAACTTAACCGGAAAAAAACTGAAATAGGGCTTGTTTCAATTTTGTCCATCGATGAAATCGTGTCAGATTCATGATTGCTGCCGGTTGGACCCTTCGAACCATCAGAAAATTTAGTTTTCAAAGAAATCTGTGATAGTTATTGATCACGCAAAAATTACAATATGTTGCGAACCAAAACTTTGAATGATAATGTAGTAGTAGTGTAGTAGTAATTTGAAGATTCAAAGTTTGAAAGTTCTCAATAAAAATAATCCGTACTTATGTTATAAATGCGAAAGTAAATCTGTCTGTTTGTCCCGTTTTCACGGCCAAACCGCTGCACCGATTAAGTACTTTGATTCTTGGGGAACGACGGCTTCTCTTTGCAGCGATAGCCGTCAGACACGGGGCGGAGCCGCGCGCAATAGCTAGTTAGTTATAAGTTAAGTAGATCAACAAAGGAAGAGTAATATAATAAAACTGTCAGTGTGTGCGTTAATTTTAATTATGTGATGCGGTTGTCTAGACAAACGTTAAAGGGATATGTTTTGTGTTTGTTTATAAATGAGAGTGCCATTTTCCTTTGAAATCCTTAATTAATTATATATTCAAACGAGCTTTAATCAAAGACCTGTTGATTCAGGCGCCTGCGGACTGAATACAAAACACTTTACTTTATTACATTAGCTGAGACTTTTGTTTTGTGTAATTTGTTGTCGGACTTTTGGGAGCATTCATTATTTAACAGCAACAGTAAATTATATATACTGTCTCTTTCTAAGTTGTGATGATAATTTTATTGGCCACGGTATCCGACGCGCTCTTACTTGCGTATTTATAAGTATATTCTCATGCTATAACCTGAAGTTATTCTAGCTTAAAATAGGCTAAATTACCCTCGTTCACGATATCGGATATCTGTTAGTAAAACGCTCGTGGAACTCGTTATATCGGCTCTCAGGATTAGCACACACAATCAGACAAATTGAAGGAAAGACATTTTTTTTTGAGAAATATAGATAGTTGGTGTAGCTCACACGAATCATTTGGAGAAGGTAAGCAATAGAACGGATAATTCAAGGCCCTAAAGTATAACTATTCCGCAAGTCCGACCCTCTAACCGAGTATTTCAACAAAGAAAATTAAACTAAACCCTTTTACTAAAACTAAAGCCCTAGTAACAAAATGTAAAAGATATTATTTTTCACGTCAATTTGCTTCAGAGCGTTTGACCCATTTCGCCCACTGCGAGGCGTATGTGAAAAGTTATAATTTGGCATGTTTACGTCGTTTCTGCTCACTTTGATATTAATAATGATATCTTTTGCATTTACACGCACCATATAAATTGTTTTTCCTTTATCATGTGTGCCAATTTCGGTAAATGTTACTTTTTGTTAAATTCTGTAAGGTACCGATAACCGGAGCGATCCAAACATCAAGTACGGAATATTGTGTGTATTGAAAATGAAATAGGCGCGGCTGGCGTCATTCAAACATTTGTGAACAGTATAAACTTTGATATAATACGTTCATTTTGAGGTATTACTATACGAGTATGTAAATTAGAAATGTAACTTTTTAAAACAGTATTTGAAAGTCACCTTAATTATTATTTTTATTCAAAAGTGTGAAGATCGTAATCGAATAGTTCACCATCAAACTTCATTCCATAACTTTACACTTCAGGGTTAATAGTGTATGTATAACGGCGTCTGATTGTTCTCCTTTGTGCGTTAATTTTGCAAACTCAAACTAAATTTATATAAAATTCAATTTGTCTGAACGTGGTTTCCATCAAAATGTGATTTCGTTGTAATGAGTTTCCTCGGGACCCTGCGGGTGCCTCCAGTTCGATCTTTTATTCCATTTCAAGCTTTTAACTCTGGTTTACATTGCGAAGTATCACTCCAGATTATGTAAATATTATAAATATTTTTTGTTACAGAAACGTGTAACAATATTGACGTGAATTTGGACAACAAAGCCTTTGTTTTAGACAAGGGCTTTTGTTCTGGTAAACATACATTTGGAAACTAACCTACTTTTTCTTAATGTGGCGAAAGTATAAATATATGTAATTTTGAAGTGAAAACTTCTTGAGTGGCGTTGTACACTTGGATTTGTGATAGTAACAAATGTTAAAGTTGCGGTAGCACACGTGACCTGATCGAAAATTCGTAAGACGGAGGGAGAGTAGACTATAAATTGTCATGTCTATACACGATATCGCAACAAATGAATACTGTATTTTACCACACAAATGATAGTAATGTCATATTGATAATTAAAGCAATTCGTGCAAAATTATTCCCTAACCATTCCAAAATATCAAAAATGCACAACGTTCATATTTAAGTTTTCACTTCTGTCGGCAGTCCCGGAGCGCAACCCGTTATTTTCCTTATGATTCTTAGCATGTCTCCTTGACCTATGGAGGCAATTGGAACGGGGCTATTTTTAGCCCTAACATAAGTAGTCTTAAAACTGTGGCCTGACTGATGCGCCTATTAGTTTCAAACGAGAGAGATCGCCTTTAAATCTGCAAGTCGGCCCAATTCTGTTCATTTCATTTTCAGGATATGCCTGAGGCCATAGGACAGTGTCATAACATTTTGCCGCTTTGCCCCGGTAAGATGATACTATACATCCATAGAAATTGCCGCAGAAAAACTGCATAATTATAATTTTGTCTTTTAACACTAATGTGTTTAAGAACAGTCTAAGCTTTAGCAATATACGACTCACGAATACTCTATACAAAGTGGCAGATCTCCTTCAACACAACACACACAACAACAACAATTACTCACGACAAAATTTATATTCAATGATAAAGTATAAACGAACAAAGTTCACGAATGAATTGTAAGCCATTAAGTAAAAGTAACAGCTAATATATTATAATTTTATGGACGTGTACTGAAAAAGTCTAGTAAAAAACTGTATTTGACTATACTGTTTCAAAGACTTTGTCTTTCTCGAAAAAATAAAACAATCTGGAATAGCGGTTAGGATTTACTGAAGCTCGGCTCCAAATTTTATGTAAATCTGATTCGTACTTAAGCGGGATGGTGCGGGAGGGATAAAAGTTTTTCCGCACTGATTAAAAAAAATAATTACACAAATAGGGTTACAAATGGAAAAAAGGATGGTTTTTTGTAACTCATTTTGAGATATCCGTTTAATAAAAAAGTTAAGTTAAATAAATTCGAATACCATGAAATTGCTTCATTAGTTTAATGCTCGGTGGCGCAATGGTATGTACGCGACTGCTGTCCATAAGGTCTCGGGTTCGAATCCTGGGTCGGACTAAATGTTTGTATGATCGCAAATATAAGTTTCGAAGTTTGGGTGTTTTCTATGTATAATATGTATGTATTTACAAAAAAAAGTATTTATGTATTCATATCAGTTATCTGGTACCCATAATACAAGTTCTCTGCTTAGTTTGGGACTAGAACGCGTTGTGTGTTATATGTTCGTAATATTTATTTATTATTAAAGTAATGTTAGAATCTTGTAATACTGTCCTGCCATAAAATCAAACCTATTTATCTGATAAAATATTTAACAACTCTTTTAAAAACCGCATCTCATATGTACTCCTCGGGGTTTCCCATAATAAACCCGTATAGAGTATTCCAAATTCACCACAGGAATGGCTCGGAATTTAACCTTGTAACGAATTCATAGGTGCGTGGTTTTAGTGAAAGCAGACTCGGCCACAGCAGAGGTATATTCATATGTATGAATTACAACGCTGTGCTGGCGCCTTTTAAACAACTTGGGAAAACTTGGGAGGTCATGTGCCGATACACAGTGATATGAAGTGGCCTCGTGTACATTAATCATGGCGGTGGGGCGGCGGGTGCCCCCTGGGGACTCTGCGTGTATAAATTAGTTGGTGTCGTGTGTATCGCGATGTTGCTACGAGGCGTATGCGAGAGAAAAACTGAGGTTATCTCGAATATCTAACATACATACATTTGGAGCGATATTAACAGTTAAATAACAAAAATAAAACTACAAAATACAGCAATCCGCCATGTTAAGTTTAATACCAATCAGAGCAAGTGACGCCACGTATGTATTACCGACGATCACTTTACTGTTTATAAGAGTTATAATTGACACTGGTTGACAAATAGTGACGTCGCGTCTGCGTTGTGACGTCACAAACTGACGCCATGACACCACCGAACGTTTTGGAGTCAATTTTAAACTTAAAGTTTAAATCCGAATTTTATAGTACTAAAACTTATTTTTTTGGAGAAATAAACTATTTATGATAATAGGAGATACTTTCGAGCATCATAAAACAATTTTTAAAAATTAGTTATAATGCCTATTGTTATGAAAATAATAAAGCTTCGATTACGAAGTTATATTTTTTATCAGCTCGACAGAAGCGAACGTTTGTTGTTGTGCCCGATAGGGGTTGCTTGCATATTTGCAAAACGATCATTCAGGTACTGACCGCGCCGTCGTTGCTTACCCTCGATGATTGTTTCTAATCACCGAGTGCAAGTAGCGCGCTGCAGATACATAAGTATCTGGGTATAAACCCGATAAAATAAATAAGGGGTTCAAGTAGCTCTTGTTTCAAGATTTTTCAACGCATTTTATTTCTTGAGCATAAACAATATTGTGATCATGATTATAGAGGTGCTATTTTAGGTTAACAATATTTTTAATCAGATTTTGTATCTAATTTATGTCAGGGACATCTTTTCAGCGTATATGAGGTGAGATTTGAGGAGAGTTTTCTCGTCTAATTCTAAAGTGAAAATGTATTTGCCGTAACAGTCCATCCCCCGGGTGTCACTATTCAACTGGCACGACTTTTCCGCTTTCGATATTTAATGTCTTAGTCTCCTTGCCCTTGATTTGTTAACGAACTAGTCCTGCCCCGCAGCTTTGCGCGCGTTTATGGTTACTGCTCCGCTCCTAAGCGTCGTAAAGTGATGTATGAAACTTTCCAAAACTACCGCAGTCTTAACATTTATTTGTATTTTAGAATATTTTAAAAGCAATATTATATGAAATGTACGTAACGTAGATATCATTTATTTGAAAGGTATGTAATGTGGCGATATTTCTCGTGTGGAACGTGTTTTCCATTAGCATAAGATACGCTGGATATCATTTCCAAAGTGAACTGTGTTGAACAGAACGCGGGGCATATATCATGTTCGCAACCTTACTTTCTCAATAAGAAGGCACTCTTTGAATTAGGCACGTGACGTCACCCGCAGGAGTAAGGGCCGCTGGCGCTGTGAAACATAAGTATGTTAATGGAGCTTGTCGGCCCATATTTGAACATTTTTTGGTCGAAATGACGCTCCTTTCTACCGTATAGTGACTCTTAGAGCGCTTTGAACCAGCGGGCACGTGCTGCGGCACTAATGAACGAACGTAAATTAAAACGTGTAGGTAAAGTTTATACAATTTGGTTTATTGTGAACTTGCCTAGTTGATTGTTGTGTTGGAATTTTATTTAAACTCATGTCGTCTTGGCGGCAGTCACCAACGAAACACGAGTACACAAATTTAATGCTGTCATTATAGGTTGGTATACTGGGAGGGGGTAGAACCGCCCAGATCAAGCCAGACCATTCGTGTTGAAATTAGCGTGGCTCGACTGCCTGTTATATAATATTTAGTTATTACCATTCTTAGGATAAGTCCGAAATGCGCCTGTTGCCTCTCTTACTTTATGCACTACATAATGTGATTTTAATGAAGTAAACACTAAATGTTATGGAAACTTATCATATAATTCTCAACTAAGAATTAGTGGCGATGTGTGATCAAACACACAGGGAGACAGACACTTCTATCGATGACAGGGCTATTAACATAATCTATTCCTAAAATACAAAATGTACCCAAACATGAGATTTTCATTCTCGTTTTGTGTGTATAATATGTTTCATATAAAATATATGTATATATCCTATCGTATCGCATATGTATTGAAATAACATAGTAAGAAGAACCGTTATTTAGTATCAAGTTGTTATCATCAAAATGTCAGTATTTCCTAATTAAATTTGTATTTAATTGCTTCTAAATTTAATGGAACTAGGTGAATTTATTATACAAAGTTGGGCACGAAAACATCTGGATTATATTTCGTTCGGTAATGAGACTTATTAAGCGTTAAACGGAACAAGTAATGTTTATAGATGGAAAGTTTTATGCCGAGAGCTAAACTCAGTGAGCCTTAGTGCTCGTGGGGCAAGGAGAGGGGGGGGGGGGTCAGTATGTTGAGTAGCCTTGGTTTGCCGCAATGTCTGCCGACCGCCGCCACCCTTGGGATCCTTTTAATAAATTCCGTCATAATCCGAGTAAAGCAACAACAATTTATTTCACAATAGCATATTCAGGTTTTTTCTCAACAATGTGCCAAGGAGGTTTCGTGATTTGACTGCCTACCTTCGGAGCTTTGTTAAACATTTATTTTTGCTTCTGCATCGGGCTTATATTTCTCTGTGAGCTCTACAGTTAATGTTATTTTTGTAATAAAACTGATTTATTAACTTTATGATACGTCATCTTTTATATTACATACTCATGTTAAAATGGTAAAAAATATTAAAATGATTCTTTTGATATTTTAGCGAAATCAAATTGAAAGGTTTAGGCTTTAAAGATTGCCAAAGATACACACACAGACATGAATAAACCTGAAAGCAATCCAAAGTAGTACTTTTAATAAGTAATTACTTTGAGATTGCACACGAAGGATTGCAATCTGTGAGTACGTACACACGGACGGTGCAAGTGCTGCAACGAACAATGCCGTTGCACTTTCTCTGATGACTGTCGAGCGGGCAACTTTCTGTTTGTATCAGACTTCAACTGAACCAGCGACTAATCTTCAACTTCAATATTTGCAACGACAACACTCCACAATAGTGTTCTACTTACGTCACATTTGTATTTGAAACGATACCGTGGCGGAACTGTGACCCGCTTCGGGGAGGGAAGAGAAAATCCGTGTTCCACACGTTAGATGACACCGTGTCGAGCCGAGGCGAGGATTTACTTGTCTGCTCGACTTTAACATGCTTATGGCAAGTCGGTCGTGAACCGGATCCGTTATAGAAATCCAGCAAAGTGAAAAGTGTTCAGCGCTTACAAAGTGACTGCTGAGATGTCGGCTTTGACTTACACTCCACTGGATGCAGCCTTTTAAAAGCGCGCCGGCATGTGGGGAGCCGTTAAACCGATTAAAATAATCGTTGAGTTGGTTTTAAAAACTGATTTAATTGATACGATTATGATTTTATGATATGATCAATATTACGACTGAAATAGTCGTTTAATTTGGAAATTATTCGCTTTGATAATTGTAAGACCTGATCAACTCGTTACACCCCCAGATATGTATATTAAGAAATAGATAATATGTCTATATTTTCTTCTACATCTTTATGTTTTAATTTCTTTTTTTTTTAAGCAACACAACAACGCAATTTTTGTGCCACTAACACAAACACGTGTACCTATTTGCTAAATAATAATTGTTTTGATTAAAAATAAACTATTATTGTTAAATTAAATTAATATGAAGCTTTCAGAGTCGCAAAATAATTTTAAATTGTAACCTTTGGGCCACACACAAGATGGACGGCGACGTAAGTGGTCAGCGACTGGCTATCCATATGTCATGGACCACACACTCGAGCGGACGTGTCGTTGGCACGTGCTGAGTAAATTAATTATTGAACGCCTGTTAAATGCTCCAGGAGTATTAAATATAAATATATTGTATAACACGCTGTTGAACCTATATTTCAGCGCTATTTATAATCACTAGTACCTTTTTATGACTTTTTTGAATGTCTTGTTTTTTTTTTTGACTGATAAAACTTTAATTGTCATATTTTATGAATTTGCGCTATCTAATACTGTACTCCTGTATCTCACAGTAGTTTTCAGAGATACCAATACAGTGTCGCTTCGTTCACTACATTTATAACAATATCATATTTTTATCATAAAAATTTATATAAACATTTTTAATGGTACGCCTATTATATAAAATCGTTTACAAAGCGTAGAGTTATACTAGGTGGAAAGCTTAGACTATCTAAATAATTAAGTTCTTTGCAGACATTGGTCGCGACTATCTAAACACAGACAGGTGGTAAGACCCTCAAGATTCGTTTAGCCAAACGACTAATCTAATGACTACTGAATTAACAAATTATCGTCGAAAGCCTTAGGAGACGTAACACTCCTTGCAGAAGGTACCTGTTTGTTTAGGGTCGCCGTGGCTTATCAATTTGTTAGTTCGTCAAATGGTATAAGGTTTGTGGAAACAAAGTCTGTAAGCCTGCCCTTCTCTTCATACGAATGTAAAGAACAAAACATCGAATAACCACCTACAGTTAGTTAGTTATAACAGTCTTTTAAATCACCCGTATTTCTTTAATGTGTTTGTTACCTCATAACTTGTTAGTGGGTGTACCGATTTTATTCTTACTTTTTTTAACTACACTTAAAACTTATTGTTATGTGAGTTTTATAACATAGAATATGATGAGAAAAAGCTAACAGTTAAATAAGTAAAAAATTAAATACATTTACACAGGCAGACATAATAAACACAAGAATAATTACTATACTCACGGTTTATCAGTTTGTGGAGAACCACCTCCTTATAATTAGTGATTAAGCAGTCAAAGCAATATTTGTAATTCCATTGTAAATATAATCGTTGACATAAAGTGTAATGTGCTTTTATATTTATGTGGAGCAAACGAACTCCAGATTAGGTAAGAACTTGAGATTGTATTTTGATTACCAAATATCTTTACATAGTCACAGCGATATGATCTTACGACACAAAACTCCATGTATCAGCTATAAACGGTGCATGGTCCACTCGTAAACTAGCCATAAAAGCTTGCCAGCTTTTACGATTACTTATTTAACGTTTTCCAGTTCATTTGTGACAGCACTTTTAAAGTAATATTTAGTTATTTCAATGCGATTATATTATTACGTACTGTAGGTGTGCATAATTATTCTGGTAATAAACGTCTTCTTAGTGTATTGCACTGATCTGTTAGTGTAGTAGTTAGGTACTGGCCCATTTGGTCAAGAAGCATGTGTTTCGCTTCGATCTCTTTTTACAATCGCTGACGTTACTACTCTTGTATATTTGGCGAATATATTGGTTTGACTACGTGACTTAGCATTGAGATGACATCATTCCTATAATTTATTTAGTATTCAAATAATGTTTGCCCTTTTAGAAGTGGCATTAAGTTTTTGATTTCTGAGCTGAACGTCATGAGTTAAAGAGGTAGTGTTTAATATTTTATTATTTTCTATACGTACAGTAATAATAAGAGTGTATTCATAGTAAGAAACAGAAATAATATGTGACTAATGTCGTCGCAGGAGTTTAAGAGGCTTCTTAAATTAACACGGAACACAAAAATGACAAGTAACAGTGGGACGTCTCGGCTTACTTTCTGAAGGCTCCTATTTATTTTAAGTTTCTGCTTACATACAGGTCTTTACGGACGTGTTACGTAAACACAAATATTTTGTTTTTACGGTTCTGTACATTTGCGTATGCTGTTTGTCGTGATTGTACGAATTGGAGAAAAAAAAGAAGAATTGTTTTTATCAATAAATCGAAGTTATATATTTGTATATACGTATATGTAATGAATAACAATTTTAGCTAATCACAGGAAAATGTCTGCAGTAGTTATTAAGTCTAGATACTTTAGTGTATTAAGAAATAAGATCAAAAAGTAACAATGAATATAGTATTGAGCTCGAAACACAGCTTCGAAATATTTGTTGACGTAGGTATTTGTACAAAAACCTCAGGGTATAAGTAGTAATAGATAGAGATGGATACCCAAGCGGTAACCATGAAAGTAAATTTTAAAAAAAGAATGGAATTCTTTGATGTTGTTTCACTAGGCTATTAGATGTCCAAAAAACTTACTCTTGCGTTAAGTCTTGATTTTATTGTAAAAGTAAGTGGTACTTAAAGAATATAATTTAATTCACACTGTTCATTCTAAAAAAAACATATCACCTATGTGGCGCGTTTGCTTTTTGCTGCTATGAGGAAGAAATATTCTGCCTATGTAACACATTTCTTTCACAAAAAAAAAAAAAAAAATTCCAAGTTTACGGAACCCTATCGGTGTGAGTACGATTCGCACATGAACGATTTTTATTTACGTGTTTTATGCTTTACTCTAGCGATGGTACGCAGCTATTTCTGTGTTATCATAAAATGTGTACTACTCGTCCGATCCTAAAATATCGGTATACCGACTGGAATTTCTTTAAAAAGCTTTCTCTTAGTAAGCCCCCGTAGGCTTGAAAGGTAGGCTTGCTAAAGCATTCTTTACAAAGTGGAGGATATTTTTGCATATCGACTACACGGTTGGCGTAGTGGTTTCAGTGGTCGCCACACCGCTTCCTACTGCGCCAAGTGTTGTGGGTTCAAATCCTACATGGAACAACACTTTGTGTGATCCATAAATTGTTGTTCTAAGTCTGGGTGTACTTTGTGTCCGTTTCATGTATAGTCCGTTTCATGTAAAGATCCGCGTGACACAGGAATGTATATTACTAATGGAGGAGTTGCTTTTTTTTTAAAAAAAGATAAAAAATTAATAAATTAGAGGTTTGGCTATGATCTTATACGGTAGTTTAACTATGGTATGTACATTGCGAAAAATAAATATCAACAGATAAAATTGACTTACCAAAAACATCAGGCAGCTCTAGCCACATAAATAACAGTCTCATTCGGCGCCCGGTGATGTTATTTATAGAGCGTATATTTCTTCTCAAGACTTCTTCAAAGAAATCCACTAAAATGAACCTATCAGCAGTTCTAAAATACCCTTTTTCTATATATCACTCAGATACAGTTTCAAGTAGTTCTCTGATCTCATCTGTAAATTACAACACCGTGCTGTCGTCAACTATCTTTATTATATACCTCGTCATAATACTTGTAATCCCATGAAAGTAAATGCTGTTCGACGTGACACGCCCACGTCACAATCTATTTTAATATTATAAAGAGGTAAAGCTTCTACCTTTGTTTGTATCGTTGCAGGGGGTAACTTTCAGATGTATTGATCCGATCTTCAAAATTCTTTCACTAGCACATATTTTATTATGATTGAACTAAAAATTCAGTTAAAAAGTAAAGTAAATAGTCAAAAATATCAATCATAATATAATTATCTGTCTAACGGATTTTCGTCTGCATTCCTCAAAAGGATTAAATTTTCAGTGTTATTATAATATTTTTCATTGACATCCCGCTGCTGTTGGTTGTAGCATAATGTTTTGTTTTACTTTATAATATCGTTATTGATTTGTGCCATCATAACAACTAATCATAAAAAGGATCTAATTTAATTTTTTCATAATTTTAGCAAAGCCCATAAAAATCGAACTGTCGGAGAGCCACGCCTCGGCATGAATGGGCCGGCTTGACCGGAGTGATACCACGGCCTCACAAAAAACCGGTGTGAAACAGCGCTTGCGTTGTGTTTCACTGAATGAGTGAGGAAACCGGAGGCACATACCATTACCCAACCCCTCTCTCAGCTTCCTCCCGATCCCCTGGGTGTACATGGGCGGCGGTAATCGCTTACCATCAGGTGATTCGCCTGCTCGTTTTCCCTCTATAAAAAAACTCTTATTTCAATTTTAGAAAATTGTTTAAAAAATTAAATCAAGAGATCTATACGATACTATCAATAGGCCGAATTTATATCAGCACAAAATAAATCCCCAATTTGATGAGCTTAGTTTTAATAAATATTGGTTTTGATTTCGCAACAGTGAACGAAATACATTCGAAATGTAATAAAGTGATATTTTATATGAAACTATCAATGCGAAGAATATAAGATTGCTGAGATAAGCACTATCATACGAAATACAATAAGCGGATCTTGAGCCAGGCGCTGAGCCGACATGGCGGCGGATTTATTGGCAAATGTAAAAAAATCTGTGTGTGCTCAGGTAGTCACGAATCAGCCACAAATTCAATAACATCTAAATCCGGGAGTTATTGAGATCTGCGCTCCACGTGTACCTCGGGAGTTAACCCTCCGACGAGAGACACTCCGGAGCCCTCCCCACAAACGTATCATTTGTCTGATTGAATTATGTATGAAGTTATCTTCAATAATACTAACACTTGCATTGCACTTAATTTTCTTATCATCGTTAACAACAATAACGACATGTGACAAGAGGCTGAGATATAAAACATACAGCCTAGTGATCGACAGACGGACAGTGGAGTCTTAGCAACGGGGTCCCGTTATTAATCTTTAGGTATGAACCTGTAAAAAGACTGAGTCTGTGTGGTGGGCACCAGACTCATGATCACACAGTCAGGGTTGCTCATCACTGAGTCACTTAGCCAGGTCGTTGAGGCGATTCTTATCTGGAACATTATGTGATCAGCACGATCATTGTTTTACAAGACCTTGGGGGTTCTAAATGGACCTCGTCCCCACCCTACAACAGAGATGAGATGCGTGTTGATGTTTTCATTTATACCCAAAACAAAACCAAATATATGTTTAGTTGTAAAGTCGATGCGGTTTATTTATAATAAAAATATAAAAATAAGTTTATTTTTATATAAAAAATATTTTTTTTCTAAAATAATAGCATTTTTATGTAAACTAATGATAAATCTATACAAAAAATATGTCCTCGAACTGAAAAATCATTGACATTGCAAATACAATGTTTTACTTACTGTCAGTTTATCAGGCTCTTTTTAATACATTTTATATAAAGTCATGAATAACAGTATGATCGAGTATTTGGCTGGTGCATTGAAATCAACATGTCTGCTTAACCCCATATAATAAATATTATGTGTGCACCGCTTCCCACAGCGATTGCCTGTAAGGCAAGTGCTACTGCACTACGTAATAGCGTGTCTGCCAAACGAATCTGTCTATTAAAACACAGTGGTAGTAAATGCGTGACTGAAAATGGCGCGACTGAATTCATAGTCTGACTAGCCAAACATTACTTAGGAAGGAATTGTATCGATGCTAATTGTGTAACTCATCACCACGATATAATTCGATATTATAAAGGCTATCGCGGAGACGCTCGGCGCGGTAAGATTTGGCCATAACGCGAAAAGGAACCTTCGGATAAACGCGGGAAGTCTTCCAAAGATTAGAGCGTTTGTATAAATTCAGCTTTATTAAATCATCTTATAAAATATTTCCGGGTTTTACATTCACTGCAGCAAATCCTCATACGACAGTAAGAAAGTAAACTTCTCGAGTTTCGGAAGAACTTCGTACACAAAACCGTCATAACATGTTCAAAGATTAAAATTTGCCAAGTCTAAAACGTTCTAATAGATTTAGTTTTAGTTTATTTAGTTACCACCCAACTCATACATACATTTGTATGAGTTGGGTGGTGAAGTGGCTTATAGAAGACACAGGCCCATAAGGGTAAGAGCATGAATATTAATAAATACCGGCCAAATGCGAGTCGGCTTCGCGCACCGAGGGTTCTGCACAAACCTGTACGTATATAATATGATGTAACTAATGATTTATGCTTTTCACCATTTTTCCTGAGAGTTTCGAAAATTTGCAGCACAAACGGTTGTATCTTTTATCGTTGCCTTAGAAGTTAGAATTTTTATAGTTCTTGGAGTACATGAGATGCACAGTAGACCCGTATTTCAAATGAATTTTAGTTTGATACCTCAACACGTTTCTAAAAAAAGGTTCTTAATAGACAGACGGACCACAAAGTGATCCTACAAGGGTTCCATTTTTTACTTTTAAGGTACGGAACTCTAAAAATTAAATCATTTTTTTATAAAACAATGAAATTAAAGACAATTTATTATTAAAAACCCATAATGTCCCACTGCTGGGCTCGGGTCTCCTCTCAGGATGGGTTAGCCACTTTATCAATCGCCTCATTATCAATACTCGTTTCAGTGATCCAGCTTGCCTGGATTATAAAACGGCCTTATTAAAATCCGTTTTAATCAATTCAATGAAGTTACTGGAGACGTGCCTCATTATAGCTTTTACAATTACTAATGTTCATGGTAGAGGATAGCTACTAAACTTGCATAATTCCCGCAAAGCTTCTTACGTTCGATGATAAATTCGGTGTCTTTCAAACATACCCTTCAAACGTATCTTATATAGTTTAGTGAGGATGTTCGAGTTCCTCCCGTGGGGTGTATGGGCATGTTTCTCGAACTTGTAGACCGTGACACGTGACTGGGCCCCGAGGAGTAGAGCCATCGATAAACAATACGCCTCGTCGTTCATATACAGCGGCTTGGGACATGCCACCAGATAAGGTTGTTATTAATGTGCGCTGTAATTTAGGGAATTGAAACAAGGAAGTATTTGGAGTATCTTTACATTTTTTTGTTCGGTGACATTTTGGACACATACTACCGTCATCACGTACCTAATATTTATTATGCACTTGTAGATTACGTGACGTTTCGATCAGCTTGCACCGGCTGCAAGCTGATCATCTCTCTATCACAACAACCTCTGTTGTTGAATTCGTCAAGAGAGTTCTCATCTATCATACGATTTGTATCAATATGTGTTAAAAATTATTTTAACAGCAATACTTTAAAAATATATAATAGAAAGAAAGAAGAAATAAAAATCGTTTAGTCTGACATGTGTATGTCAGATTGAACGATTAAACGAAAGAATAATACATAGTTTTATACACATATCTATGTTTAAAAAAAAACGAACTTAAAAAACGTGAGTACAAATGTTTTACAACAGGTAATTTTAAATATATTTTAGTTTCTGATTCTCACTACAATAGTATTACCCTTATATGTGGACAACAAAAAACAGGTTGTTGTAAAAAGCTTTGGGGTAGGATTATGTCGAGCAGTGGACGTCTCTCTCGTCTGAGATGGTTATGATGATAACGATCTATGGGCTCCCTTGCCTTAAAAAATCATTACCTAGAGTATTCTACCTATATACCTGATTACTTAGAATATTTGTTTCATCCTGACTTAATAAGGAAATACTGGAGTAGACTGTATTAACGGATAGCATGACCTCTACTGAATACCCTTGTAAAAGTATAAAAGGCAGGGTGTGTGGAAATAATCGACATGTACTGAGTACTTCGGCAAAGTGTTGAATACATTACACAAGGAGCGAACTCCCCTACCGCCAGTACAAACAATTGCTTTTAACTTCATTCTCTTCTATTCAACTCGTTCTTGATGTATTATTTACATAGTTTTTGTACCGTACACGGGTTGGACACCTTCCGATGTGGATCCGATACTTTGATCCGACGACAGTCAGCCTTAGACAATTTAATTAGATAATCGTACAAGTCGAGAAATATGATACGGGTTCGGGGCTGTAGTGACACGGCCCGTCCTCCAACTTTTTTGTATTTATTGAAAAGAAAAAATACCAGACACGGCTAAACTTTATCTAACTTTCAAAAGTTTGCATTTCATGACATAATAATTATTATTCTTGGATCTGAAGATGGCCGTCAGATCAGATGTTAAATGCGGATAGAGCTACACGCCACGTCTCATCATCACCCCGGCACTTGCTATCTGTTATGACTCTTAAGAACAGAGCTTACGATCTCTATGACCCTGAACATTTAGAACGGGTGCTAGAACATGTTCAAGAGGTACTCAAAGGTAATGGGTATCAAGCTTATTATTCAAGTGTTGTACATGAAGCGATTGAGATTAAAAAGCTTAAAACTTGATAGATGGAGGCTGTTAGTGTGGTATGTGGCGGTACATGGCGAAACAAATTTATCGTTAATATCGAAAATGGGCGGGTAAATGAAAAACCTTCTACTTTAAGGATTCAACGACGGAAGGCATACGCCGCAGAGCCAGTCAACTTGTGAAAACTGCCAGTGCAACCTGGTCGAAACGTCCAGCAAATCAGAGGTAATACCTTTAAATAAGTGATCGCGTTAATTCCCGGGAAAATAATTAATATCTTATATACTTTATTTCACGAAAAACAAACAAAGTTTGATATAGACATATAGTTTGATCATACTGACACACTGATTTACTTGATTCAGTACAGGAGTAGCGTGCTCTACATACATACGAGTGTATAAGGTACATAATTAGTAACCAAGTAGCACTCGTGCAGCGCGACGCCGCTTCGTCAAGCAAGATAGCTTTGTTAATTGTTGTAGATTCGAGTATAGCGTATACAAAGATTAAAACATAGCGCAGTTTCTATTTTATGGAGATCTATAACTTCAAATTTCTCAATCCACTGAACTTTCGATTTCAGAACAATAGAACAGCAATAACGGTGAGTTGTTCTAGCAATAGTTACAAAGAGACTCCGCTACATCGCGAAATGGGAGTCGGAGACTGTGGACTTATGCGGGTTTATGCAAAATACACTAACTTTCAACACCAGGACAATATTTGAATTCGAAACGTAACTTTAATGTAGCCAGAACCAACAAGTCCGTTGTTGTAACGGTCCCAAGTTTTTGCTGATATAACGCACTCGCATGAAATTTATTAGTTCGGCTATATCCCTTGAGTCGACTGTAATTTGTACCTTGATAGACATTCGAGAAAATACGGCGTAGACGTGACCGCCCTGTTTCATCGCGATCAGATTGAATAGAAATCAATTGTTACACTGAACACAGTTAGGTGTAACATCTGGCTGCTCTTTAGCTCTGAGCTAAACGTCTATTGTTGAGTGCGTTTTTGTGTTTAACGTCCACCAGCGAAGCGGGCGCTCTATGTATGCGGGACACGCGCCACGTCCAATCATTTCTTGCCAAGTCACAGAGCTTACCGGATTAAACAGGGCAAGGACGGTGCACCGTTACCCTTGTTACTTAAAACTTGCCGTACTCTTATCAAGCTTCAAGTAGCCGCAGTTCAACAACAGACGATTGGTAAGCAGTAAGTTATAATAGTAAAAATAATAATAGAATATGGACACATACTGACATAAATCGCTTAGAAATTAAGACTAGAACAACACTAAGGAAACACAAATATTTACACTAAAAATCGGCAATAGAGAGAATAGCACTTAAGAGACAAAACGGGGAAAGAGGACTTATAGATCTGACAACGTTATAGGAAGGACAATTAAAAAAATTTAATGATTTTTTCTACAGTAAAGCTATAACAAGTAATATACAAGCAGCTTTTGTTGAAATTGATATTAACTTTACTCCATTAAACTTAAACAATAGAGGCCTAATCTATAAAAACCCAGAGTCACTAAGAAAAGAAAAAATACATGATGACGTTCGAACAAACTACATGGCAGGCATTTACACGATCTAGAATAATCACACATAGATTTCGGTTCTTCAAATAAATGGCTGTAATTAGGTTTCCTTTAATGAAATTGGTGAGTTTATGATTGCAATTCAAGGCCAGGTTATTAACACTTAAAACTACAGTAAATTTATTTTGAAAGATCCAAATATCCAAAATGATAAATGTAGAAACTATCACCGATCCGCAGAAACCCTTAGTCAAAACGACTATACTCATAGACACAATCAAATCGTACATATCGTTCACCAGAAATTAGCAATTAAGCATAAATTGATACCACATAAAATAGTACCATACTACCAATATCCTCCAAAACCGGTGTTGGAAAACCAAAGTCACAAGATATACTTCGGTAGAGCCATATTAATCGATAAAACTATCCACAACAACAGACCTGACATAACTCCTATAGATAAAAATACACATACTTAAACGATATTGCAGTTCCTAACACACACAATTTACAGAAAACAATAACTGATAAGATACATAAGTATACAGAATTAAAAGAAGAAGTAGTTCTAATTTGGAAAATGACTAAAGTGTACATTGTGCCTTTGGTATTCTCCAGCACCATAGTTATACCAAAACATCTCCATCACTTTACACAACAGATTGGACTCCCCACTAACACATACATTACTATGCAAAAAGCAGCTATACTGAACACTTGCCGCATTGTTCGAAAGTTTTTACAAGACGCCACAACATCACAGGTTACAGCCTCAGTCCCAACTCATTTAAATGAACTCCACAGGGCCTAGGCCCGTGGTTTTCATTAAAATACCGAAATTAAGATTTTGAGAAAAATAAACGCACAAATATTATTAATAATATTCCGAAATTTTACAAATTTTCTGAATATTAATAATATTCCGAAATTTTACAAATTTTCTTTCTTTTAATTAATATCTTGTATTCTAATCATAATAAATCCCTTAGTTCGGTGTACCTTGCGGCATAGGCCTCCTTCAACGTCTTCCACTTTTTCCTATCAGTTGCTATTCTTAGCCAAAGGGGACCAAGAGTTAATTTTAGATCATCTTCCCATCTTCTAAATTTGCGACCTCTGCTTTTTGATCCGTCTCTTGGATATCAGACTGTTACTTGTTTGCTCTATTTTTCATGTTTACTACAAAGCATGTGCTTTTCCATCTCCATTTTAGTTGATCAATATGTGTTAGGATGTCTGTTAGCTTAGTTTTGCGTCTGATATCTATATTCCTTACTTTATCTTTTAACTTTAGCCCTTGCATGCACCTTTCCATGCCTCGTTGACATTTTGCAAGTTTTTCCCTTAGAATTTTTGTCAAAGCCCAGGTTTCACAGCCATATGTGATGCTCGGAAGAATGCATGTATAAAAGTTTTTTTTTGATCTTGATACTCAGTTTTGTCTCGGAGTCTGCTCAGAAAGACAACATCGTACCATACGATTGTTAGTATTGAAGTTCAGGGTTTGTATTACACTCGTGTCACTGAACAGTTTAGCTTTGTTAGACAAGATGTAGTCTATCGCATTTCTAACCTTTCCATCTGGAGATATCCAAGTCCATTTTGTTTTGTGTTTTTTGCGGAATATGAAGTTTAGCAGTGTTAAGTTATGTTCGAGCAAGAACACTACCAGTGTTCACCATTATTGCTTCGTTTGCCTCTTCAGGCAGGCAAGAGGCAAATGAAGCCATAATTTCTTATGCTAATAATTACTTATGTTCTTCTCCAGGTTTTTGAGCACCTACTTGAGCTTTGATGGTTACTATATTATTGTCAACGTATTTTTCAGTTACTTCGCTAAGACTGTTATAAAACATTTCTATATCTGTTACAGTAGCTTGTTCCGTCGGTGAATAAACTTGAATAACGGTCCGCTGTTTTGCATATTTTGATATGTTCATGTGAACTATTGCTGTTCGGTCCGATATGCCTTCAAACCCAATTATTTATTTTTTGAGTTTTGACTTTATTATGAAGCCTTCTCCTCTGTGTCCAGCCACTTCATCTTTGTAGAACATAACCTAATGACTCTTCTCTTCTATTTTAATAATAATAATAAAATTACCGTTATTTCCACCACAAAGAACTCATTGTACAATAATCATTTAAGTCAGTACAGATACAATATTTGTAGTTTGGGGTGGACTGGAGCCTAAACTAGGTCAAGACCTGTATTTCAGGACTCCAGGATTCACACTAGCTCATTTAGCTGGGTCGATATATTGTATTGCGTTACTTATAATATGTGTGTGTGTGTTTCAGTGTGTGTGTGGCGTGCGCGCGCGCGCTTGTGTGTGTGTGTATTCGTGTATATGTGTGTGTGTGTGTTCGTATGAGTGTAGTGTAAGTGTGCTTTTTTTTAACTTTGTGTCACGTTACGGTAGTGATGAGCGATTCAGTGTCTACATATGATAGACCGAGTAAATAGTTTTGTCTAACAGATTTACATTTAAAAGTGGATTTTGAGAAAATATTTAAAATTGGGTTAAGCTTGTTATATAGGTATGGTGCAAGAAAGAGATGTTGTCGTCTGAGAAAGGCAGTTAGTGAATAGTGTCACATATTCGATTTCTTCTTCGGGATGAGTACGCGATATGTGGATCATAATGAGTCAGTTTATGTATACGAACAATACTACTTAAAACAAATATTTGACGAACTGTCATGACATTGGCATCCTTGTATAAATTTGCTGTTGGGTAACAACGCGGTTTCCTTAGCACGACCTTGAGGATTGATCGTTGGGGCCGCTCGACTTTTATTATTTTGGTTTTACAAGTACTGCCCTAGACCGGTATATGGTAGGAGAGGATGGATTGTACCAGAGCATAGTAAATAGTTTTCAAAATAGATTGAGTACATTACGAACTTTTTTAAAGATCCAAATCATTTTACGCATTCCGGCAGAAATAAGATCGATAAAAGGTGCCCATGATAGTGGTTCGTCTAGTTGAACATCGAGGTATCTTATGCTAACAACTTTTTCAAATTGTATACAGGAGCAGGTCAGTGAATTTAGGTCATGGCAGGTATGTAATTTTATCTTCAAATTATTTAATCTTGGTTGGTTATTTTTGCTAATGAAGAAAGTAATATATTTGGATTTAATTGTATTTAATGTTAAAAGGACTTAAGCGCCGTGTAATGCGGTCAACTATCACTTTCACTGTGCAGTTTTTATTATTGTTTGTAAAATGTTGTTTATTTGTAATTTATTACTATCTTTGCCACTGTGAAGAACAGTCAATGCACTTGAAACTATTTTATACACGCAAAAGTATTAAATAAGGATCTATATCTCACTTTAAGCTCGACAAACGAAAATAATTAAAGGAACAAATTGTAACAGGTGTAACTTGAATAAAAGTTAGCGGGAGAATGAAGTGTCGGGTTTTTACGACAAATGAATATGTTTTGCACTGTGATCACTTTCTGTTCATGTTTTCCGATGTCTAATCCTGCGGATCTGGTGGCGTAAGACGTCTACAAAGCACTCTCCACACTGTTTTTAATTGATATTTACGGAGCACGGTAACGTATGTATTCACTATATGATCGCCGGAACCGGAAAACTTGCCGTACTCTTATCAAGCTTCAAGTAGCCGCAGTTCATCGACAGACGATTTGTAAGCAGTAAGTTAGTTAAATATTTATTTTGTTTATTACACAATAGGAACTTCAAAAGCTGAGGATATCTTTGCACATTTATATGCGTAATACACGCAGTCTCAACTTTGGCTCTTCAGACAACATTAGTAGCATGATGATTCGATTGCATATGTATTGCACAGCCCCTTACATAACACCACCATAATTATAGTGCATTTCCTTAACTTAGGGTCTACGTTTCTGTCTTTGAAAAGGAAACTCCTGCAGTGGGATAGTATTTTCGTCTAGGGACTTTCAAAATATACATAAAACAACAATATATGAATCACACAGAGTGTTGTCTCATATGCGATTTGAACCCACAACACTTGGCGCAGTGGGAAGCGGCTTGGTAACCGCTTAAACCTCTAGACCTGCCGTATAGTCGAATCATTTATATTTAAGTTCATATTTGTGATACGGGAATAGCTCGATATAATACAATTTTGATTTCAACATTGGCCTTGTTTGTTGATTGGTTTAAGCGGTCGCCATGCCACTTTCTACTGCGCCAAGTGCACTCAAATCCCACATGAGACAAGACTGTATGATCCATAAACTGTTGTACTGCATCTGGGTGTCTTCGTATCAGTTTCATGTATGTTTGTAAAGTCCCTCACGACACAGGATGTATATTCCTAATGCGGGAGTTGGCTTTTTGAACAAAAGAAAAATAAAATATCTTTCTCAAACTTGAGCCGAGTCAAACAACGGGTGTACTCGTGTTTCTTATTTAACCATTATACGAACTGAGATGTAATACAATAAATGTGTGTGAAGGTAATCTGACAAGAACACGACAGTTAATATTGTGGGATTTCAGGGACGGCTTTTTTGAAAGCGACAGGTCGTAATTGATTTTAAGATATCTTTATAAATGTGTACGTTAAGAGTCAAAACATATGCATGTAGCTATATCCTTTAGGGTATTTTTTATACTTCTTAACTTTTCTATCTTGTCTCAGTGATAGGACTGCAGTAGGGATGCAAGTTTAATTGCCAATGGAAACTTTTGGCTAAAGGCTTTGTGATTAGACTACAATTAACAACCCTCATATGTTAAACTCATCAAAACAAATCGCACAGACTGAATTCGAAGTAATTGTAGTAATTGATGAGTTTGCCTATCCACCTTCTAGCCTTGACTTAAGAATTGAAATCCATATCGTGTCTACAAACAAGTTTTGTTTTTTTTCTTACAATTCGTTCACAATGTTAGTAAATACAAAGGAGTCGATTACTGCTAGTCACCAACGCACATGTCAAAACATTGAGCACATGTCAAAACCAAACATTATAATATATGTATATATATATATATATATATATATACATATATTATATATATATATATATATATATATATATAATTAATTAAAAAGTTTTCACTATAAATTTTATAATNCCACTGCGACTGATAAATGTAAAACATCTCCCTGCACCTTGGCTTACTGAGGACATAAAGGAGGTACAGAGAAGGAAAGTTAGGGCTCAAACTAATTATAAAAAACATCCGATAGAATCAAACTGGGAAAAATTTGTGCTTATTAGAAATCTCTGCAATAACATGTGTAGAAACGCACAGCGCCGACATATCCACAAATCTGTTGAAGATGGTGACCCAGCTAAAGTCTGGAAATTTCTGAAGTCGTTGGGGATCGGTAAGTCACGTCCTAATAATACTTCAAAAGATGTTGATATTGATTTCCTGAACTCACAATTTTCTGCTCCTTCCGGTTACGGAGGAACTACCAAAACTGCGACGTTGAATTATCTTTCTTCTTTGCCGATCCCTGAATGTTTTCTATTCCTTTTTAATCAATTTGCTGCATGTGATGTAACGAAGCGCAT
Source organism: Hyphantria cunea (assembly GCA_003709505.1). NCBI lineage: Eukaryota > Metazoa > Arthropoda > Insecta > Lepidoptera > Erebidae > Hyphantria > Hyphantria cunea. The sequence goes on along the minus strand of PKRV01000991.1, from coordinate 253,278 downwards.
AATGTCAATAGCCTCTAATGCTATCGGAAACGACGGCGTCAGTCGTAATATGGTTCTTCCTATCCTCGAAGAAATCCTACCTATAATTTGCCATATTCTCAATTACTCCATATCCATCAACACTTTTTCATCTGCATGGAAAATGGCTAAAATTATACCTCTCCCCAAGAAATGTAATCCGTCCTCCATCTCAGATTACCGTCCCATATCTGTCCTTCCTTTTTTCTCTAAAGTTCTTGAGCGTCTTATTTATACGCAAATGAGTTCATTTCTTTCGAGAAACTGTTTCCTTAATTGTTTTCAGTCAGGTTTCCGTCCAGGCCATAGCACTACCACAGCCCTAGTCCATATTACGGAAGACATTAGGTCGAGGATGGACAAGGGTAAGCTAACGGTCTTAGCTTTGACTTTAGCAACGCGTTCAACACCGTTGATTTTGATGTTTTGTTGGGCACCCTGTGCTCTCTTAACATATCTCCATCGGCAATTGACTGGTTTCGTAGCTACCTGTATGGACGCCAGCAGTGTACTTATATTGAAAATGTTCACTCCTCTTGGCGCACAACATCTGCAGGTGTATCTCAGGGCGGTGTGCTATCTCCTTTACTTTTTGCAGTTTTTATTAACTCAATCACAAATCAATTACTTTCTTCCTACCATCTTTATGCAGATAACCTCCAAATTTATTCACAAGCTACTCCAGATAATTTAACTCAAGCGGTGGATGACATTAATCGAGACTTAATTCAAATTTACAACTGGAGTAGGGAGCATGGACTAAACATAAACCCAACCAAAACACAAGTCATGATAGTGGGTAGTTCCAGGCTGCAATGCAAAGTTAACTTTCACCAGATACCAGTTGTGTGTTGCAGCGGGACGGCTGTTCCATATAGTGATAAGGTGAAAAACTTGGGAATCTGTATGATTAGTACGTATCCTGGAACTCTCAGATCGGGGAGGTAAGTCGCAAACTATTTGCTGCAGCAGGATCTCTGCGAAGGCTACGGAATTTCCTGCCAACTAATACTAAAGTTGCGCTCGCACAATCACTTCTACTCCCCATCCTTGACTATAGCGATGTCAGCTATCTGGACCTCACTGAAGACCAATTGAATAAACTTGAGCGACTTCAAAACTTAAGCATTAGATTCATATTTGGATTACGTAAATATGATCATATCTCAGAGTTTCGTTCTAAACTCAAGTGGCTACCAATACGCTTTCGCCGGAATCTGCATATTCTTACTCTCTTATACAGTGTTCTGTTTCATCCTCACACACCCCCGTATCTTAAAGAACGTTTTCAATTCTTAAAAAGTACACATTGCAGAGACCTGAGGTCATCGGAGAATTTTAAACTGAAAATGCCAGCACATACCACTCAGTTTGCAGACAAGTCTTTTACTGTGCAAGCGGTAAGGCTTTGGAACAACTTGCCAGATAATATCCGACGAGCAAAAACCTTGGATATGTTCAAAAAGCTAGTGAAGGATTACTATTTATCATTGTGAATAATTTTTGAATAATTTTCATGTTTTGTGTGTATGTGTATGCATTTGTGTAGGTATAAGTATGTTTGTGTAATGGGAATAGTGTTTAACATTTGTATATGGATCGCTACTATTTCTTTTTGTTTTTTTTTGTATATTTTATGTGTTCCCTGTGTGTAACCTACCCTAAATTTCAAAATTTTGAAACACTCATATCCGTGTTATGGTTGTCTGGAAGAAATCGCCGAGAGCGATAAGACCGCCATTTGTTATACATACTTTGTGACTGTTCCTATTGTACCGTTTTTTACTATGTGTATACAATAAAGACAAATAAAAAAATAAATAAAAATATATATACAGTTAACGTTACGTAATAATAAATACGTAACGTAGTCTATACTCCTTTTGGTACTTTTATTTAGAAGAAAATTAGACCTGCGAGTGCTTTAGTAATAAAATAAATAAAATAAAATAAGAAGCCTTTATTGTTGATCTTATTTTTAAATAACAAAATTTTTGTATGTATGCCTAAAAACGTATTACTATTATCAAAATTTACTATTTATTATTATTATTAATGATGAGATGTTGATGTATTCCTTTTTTGCCTATTGTTATTGTTTATTTCGCCTTTCTCTTTTATTATTAATTTGTCATACTTAAGATATGCAAAGTTTCCTTTATTTCTCTCCTCTATCAGTTGTGGCAGCAGCATTTTTCTTTTCTCTAGGACAGCTTTAGTATATTCTTCTGTGACGTACACTTCTTTGAAATTTTTCTGTAATGTTATTACTTCATTCTTTTTCCATTCATTTACGAAGGAAACCAAGGGGAGTCTTGGCTTACTACTTAGCTTCTTCTTTCCAATTCTATATACATTATTTACCTCTCGTTCTTCGAAATTAACGTCTAAGTCAGTTTTAATAACTTTAACCACATTTTGAAGTAATGCTGGGTTAGAACTCTCGTCTTCTTTTATGCCAAAAATTATTAGGTTATTCTGCTTCTTTGCCCTTTTCAAGCTTTCAATCTCTTTTTTTTTGAGATTTTCTAATTTTGTTTTTAAAATTTTATTTTCTGCTATGATAGGCTATAATTTTATAGCCAATATTTCCATTACCTTGTTAGTTACAGATGTTTGTATTTCAATGGTTTGTTTCTGTGTTACAATTTTTATTGATTCAAATAAAAGTTTAAACAGATCTTCCATTTTATATAATAGTGTAATCTGAGTGTAATGAAACGTATTGAATAGTATTTTTATTTTCCTTGCAACACTACACTTTATGCCACTGTCAACTGACGTCTTGACTATGGTTCAATTTGTACCCTCAATTTTTCAGTCTAGTCAGCGTCTAGTTTGTATATATATAATTTAAAGTCCAAGACCACGCCAAAAATCAACAGTTTCACACTATTCACAGCACTTAAATTTATATTGCGCGACGTTTTTATATCACTAAGTGAGCGTAAATAAATTTTAAATACATCATTATCGGGACCTGTTCAACTTTGATGTTTACAGTTTGACAACCGGAAACGGAAACTTTTACGGCTTTAGTAATAATGTTATATAAATGAAACATCTACACTGCCTCTCTCCTCAGAGTGGAGTATATTTATTATATTTTATATAGCAACCTACAGATGTAATCCGCCACAGTAATGCCGGTTCTCTTTGTACATTAAATATAAATGATCGGCGCAGGTACAGCGTATTTTCACAAAAAGATTGGCCAATAACTTTGACAATACAACCGCCGATAAAAAGGTGTAATAAAAAAGACACTTCTGAAATAAGATTTGCGCCGAATAAAAATGTATTTGGCTCGGATTTGTGAGATGTGAACCGGACTGTATTTTACTCGAGTATAGTCTAGTTAAGTTATGAGGGTGTTATAGGCGGGTAGACACAAATAATGACTCACAACAAGCACGGCTTACGGAATCTGTAACAATTAATCAGAGTTTGTTATCATCGATTCGAATGCTTCACTTGCCGTAGCCGCGGGGTATTTCGAGTAAGAGACTGAAAGTTGGTTTCAACTTAATTCATCTATTACGTAGCTATATTGAGTGTTCAACAAAAAATGTTCACAGCGACAATATTTTATTGGGATTCAATTTGTCTGTGGTTCTGCGGTGAACATTACAGATTTTTCCTGGAGCGCGCGGAGTCGGCTGCCAGCCAAAGAGCTCTCGTGGACCGTAGCTTGATTTAATGCCCTTTGTTTATAGTTTTATTCTTATACAGTGACGCTAAGCGTTTTTTTATTAGATTTAACAGATATATTTTATGATGCTATCCAGAAATACTTAGTTTGTTTGCTCTAAATCTGATTATATTGTACGTTCAATAGAGCATCTTACTCTAGAAGTGCTTCAGTTAGTCGTACATACCTATATTATTTTGTCGTTACTAAGAAGCCTGTGGGTTTTTTTTTTTTTTAAGAAGCCTGTGTCGTCTCACTTGCTTCAAGAGCCGGTAATATCTAAGTGATTAGCTGAAGTTTCATTAAGGCAGCTTTGTCTATGATTCCATGTAAATTGGATTTACCCGTCACTGAGAATCCAATTTTAGCGCCAATCTTGCTTAAAATGGACTTTTTAGACATCAATTTGTCTCAATAGATAAGTTTAGGTGTTGAAAACGACGACGTTATGTGCTGGCACCTGTGTGAGGTAGCATGTAGTCATTAAATTTAAATTTATTACTTCGGGTAAAGTTTAGGGTGTATGCTTACATACAAGGATTTAAGTTACTGAAGTAGATAATTGGCCTATATGTATTAGTAATTAGAGTAACTTACTAAAGTATCAAACTCAAGCGAACTATGTACTACAGAAACTTTTAGTAACTCAATTGTAACACGAATACACTCGAAAACGATATTTAAATGTGATCGATATGTAATATTGAAGGGGTTGGAAGAATGGATAGCGGCAGTAAAACCCTTAGAGCGGAGGCGATGAGTGGATATTGAAGTAAATCTGCGCGAACGATTGCCGGCGATTACTCGCGAGAAGAAATCAGTGAGCAGCATTCCGTCCGTTGCTCTCGAGCTTCAGCATTAGACACTATCAGCTATGAGTGTTTCAATCATAAACCAAGGAATTGGACTAGAACTAGGATTGAAGCTTCGAAACGAATAGATATATTTAAAAGTGATTTAAGGGATCTAAAGCTGATCAAACTCAAATCCAAAAATGCTGTTCAGTAGTGCAGTCCTACCAGTTTATATTGAACCATTTGAACGATTCATTATTTCTTATTAAATCTCCAAGTAAATTCTGCTTTAGTTGCTTAATGAGACGCCTGTGGAAATAAATATGTAAATCCAATTCCCAGAATTGAAATCCTGGAATAGATTCAAGACTCATGGAGTAATTATAGACTGCACATTTGGCCTGGTGATTTAAGCGGTTGCCACGTTGCTTTCTACTGCGCCAAGTGTGGTGCGTTCAAATCCAATATGGGAATTTTGTGTTATTTTGTGACACTTTGTGTGATTTATGTCTGGGTGTTCTTTGAGTTCGTTTCATGTATGTTTGTAAAGTCCCTCTCGACACAAGGTGTATACTCCTAGTGCGGTTGTTTTCTAAAATAAAGAAAGAACTAGAGTTACAAATCACTAGATCAACAAGCCAGTCTGTATCAGATAAACTTACTAACTCAACGGTACTTTTAGTTAGGATAATATAGTAAAAGTATAATTGCGAGTGAAGTCTTATTAAACAAACCAATTGATTAAAAAGTCTTCAGCACAATGCAACTTGCCGGTGTTGCCTCCCTTAATAGAATATTTAATGATTTTACCCTCCAATGGCAATTACCCGCAAATTATGTTTTGCTTTACTGGGTCACGTTTTAAATTGAACCTACCTTAGATAATATTATCAACCTACTTTAGATAATATCATTCGTACAAGTTCTTAATAAGCTAATTTGTTTTGTGTCGGAAATGGTAAGTTTTAATATATGCGGGATTGAGGTGACTTCTGTGTAAAAAGCGGTTTTTTTCTTACTTACTTACCCATTTATTTGCTTTTTATTCAGACCCAGAAAGAAATACTGTTTCATATAATCATAATAATACAATAATATAATTTTGGTACAGTAAGAAAATAATTGTGAAAGAAGTATAAAATGATTTTATAATATTAAAGCAAACGCCAGACAAGTCAACTAGTGTAAAGCGAATACCGACACACGTGAACGTTTGCTGCTCAGGAGTAGTCACGAATCAGTAGTACGATGACGACTTTGAGTTAGGATGCGGTCTTTTGTTAAAGGTCAATTGTTTCACAGATTAACTGTGCTAGGTTAAAAGTTTCTACAAAATCTTTCAGTGGTGAAGTGCTAATTACCCGAGTGATTAGGATGTAGGTATTATGATACTAACTATAAACTTTAAGAATGTGACAAATATAACTACAATATTACCGATTATGACCTGTAAAGTATGCTTTACCATTTGAAAAATGGCTCCGTTATTTCACGATTCCGTTGGGTTCGAAATACACTTGTAAACGTAGTGTTTATATACTAGCTGATCCGTGTAACCTCGCCTGCGTTCCCAATCGCGTGATGTTATACAGCTTAAACAAATTTGTTTATCATAAAAACGGATGTAGTGAGCCAACATTAAAGGATAGGCTTTTGAAGGGGAGCAATTTAGTCTAACATTATTTTTAACGAAACTTTATACGTTTACACAGCGCATGCGGTGGAAATTCTCAAAATAAAGATTTTTTTTCTCGTTTTTGAAACATTTTTCATCAATACTCCGCTCCTATTGGCCGTATTGTTTGTAACCTACCTCAACAAACGGGCTATTCAATACTGAAATATTTTTTTTTACCTATTCCTTAGATTAGCGCGTTCAACCAAACAAACACTTAAGATTTATAATATTAGTAGGTATAGATAATTAAATTCCATGTTTCTATGTTACTGAATGAATGAATAATTTATTGAGAAAAGCTTATTTTCAAACAGTAATTAAATTGTAAAATACCTACACAAAAAGAGTCTGTTGAATAAAACCCTCCTCCAAAAATTCGATTTCAAAAAAGATTCTTCGAACTTCAAGAAAAAGTAATCGGCGAGTGAAAAATAAGGCCTTGTCAAATAACCATAACTTGGAATATTTTTGTTTTCTTCGTTCCTCTGCTTGCGGTCCCTGCTTTATTAAAATTATTGACTCTTTGCTAAAAATATTATAGCAGTTAAATTAAGTAATAAATTTGGGTTACATTGGTTTTCATTTTAATGAGGAAAGTTGTAATAAGCTCTTAAACGTTCTGAATATATAATATTTGAATTATTAACTTCAGCTAACGGCTCTTGCGAATGTAGATTCGTCAATCAAGTCGAGTGTCCTTTGGGAAATGAAGATACTAGAGTAGTTTTGCCGGACAGTTATCGTACTTAGCCTTTTGATTAGACCGTTGTGGTAGTTGTTAGGAGCGAACTGTAACAAAGGAAAACTTTTTTTTTTTTTTTTTTTTTTTTTTAAAAAGACAACTCCCGCATTAGGAATATACATTCCTGTGTCGCGGGGATCTTTACAAACATACATGAAACGGACACAAAGTACACCCATTATGCATAGTAGTACACACATACGATATTTATTCGTAAATACATACATACGTATACATATACATACATATACACACATATATACATATATATACACACACACATATATACATACATATAAATACATATGATAAAATAACGGTCTGGTTATTGTAGGGACAGATAATAATCCCTAGTTCTCCTCAAGTTCTTCTTCTGTAACGCCGAGGAAAGAAACATCGGCATAGTCAAGAAGTGGAAGGAGAAGGGACTGAGAAAGTAGGACTTAAGTCGAAAAGGGGAGAAAATTTTGAAGCCGTTTGAGAGAGTGATATGTTCCAAAAACTTTTCTGCTCACCTCTGTAATATGTGTGCTTCATGACATGTAGCAGTCCATAAAAATCCCAAGATTTTTAATTTGTGTCAAATATGGTATGATCGCATTGGTATAGGACACTGGAGGTAGGTAGCTCAAATCGAGGCTATTATAATTGTACCTGCCACCAATAAGGTACCAAGGAGGTCCATCATTTTCACTGTGTGAGATGGCTCTATGTGGTGAGAGTTCTTTTCTTGCTTAGGCTTAGGAGTCGGGTCGGTTCGAAAATATAACAGGTGACAATTGTTTTAACAGATAGATTATGGGACTCAGGCAGTTTGTACCATATAAAAAAATTAAACCACCAAGATGATACAAGAACAATATAGGCTATACTGTTCTTGTGCCACCTAGGTGGTTTGTGTTTCAATAAAACTAAGGAATTTAATAACAAAAATACCTATGTGTCTTTAGTTATCTAATTAAATTCAAGTTAAGATAGCTTGAACGCCACCGCCTTCTTTGTTTCAAATAAAACGAAATTCAGTGCCAATGTCTACGCTACAATAACGCAAGAGACAAAGAAAACAAGTACAAGTGGAAGTCTAATTGTAGGAGCTGCAGAAATCACTGTGGCAGATCTATTTACTTCCATCGAATGACCTATTCAAACAGGGCCACTTCTCTGTACCTCACTGAGACGAGGAAATGAGGATGTCAGTGGGAGGGGATAGCTCATAGGGAGAGCCCGCGTTGGGCTTACCACGACAATATCAGCCGTATACGTGTCGAGAATAACAACACAATCACTCCGTGAAAAACGTTAAAAAATAGACACAAGCGGTGTATATGACTGCCTCATTTATTATGTCTGCTGAAAATTATATTTTTATTAAGTAGAGTAAAAAGATAATTTTCAGCAGACATAATAAGGAGCAGGAGGTTTAAATTAACTTTGTCAGATAATATCATTTAAGAATAAAAAAGTTAAACAAACATACAAAATACAAGTTTATCGGTGACTACTCATGCACGCAATGAGTAGTCCTTTCCACGTTTATTGTTAGGTTTCGGGATGAATGGAAAGAGGAAATGTATAAATTTAGTTCTGCCACTAAATTATTTAAATAAGATAAATACAGAAACAAACTTGACATATACCTGTTTACACGGAACACTAAAACACTTTTGTTGTAATATTCACAAACAAATACAATTAAATTAAATTTAATTTGTTAAGAGAATCTGGATTTAAGCTCGCATCTGATTTTGCGTTTAAATTGCGTCACAACAATAATGATGTATTTCCACCACAAAGAACACATTCCATAATAAAATATGAAATTAGTACGCAGACAAAATTTTGTAGATTGTGAAAAAGAAATACTGTAAGTAGGTATGTAATTTACCATTAGAAAGGTTTGCTTTATCTGAAAGTATAAAAATAACGGTTCCTGTAAATGTAATTGCTATATATAAACGACTAACATTATACCTGTTCAACGTATTTTCCCGCAACCAACATGACGAATAACATGTGAACTGAGGGTGTCAAAGGACTCAAAGTCCGTCACCATCCACTATAAACGACGTAGCAATTCCTTTCATATTTCAAAATTTAACTGGCTACATTTCTGTACATTTGTGCCCGACTATATTACGATACATTATTCGTAAAAGATTAGCATTGTGATATATCGAAACATTTATTTTCTATTACATTTCTCATTTAGAATATATCACGAGACGTCCGGCTTAATCGTATTGAATCAATCATTGGTATTTACTTGTTCGTCTCTTGATCGATGCTAGAACATGCTCACATAACGATACTCTAATACTGGTACTTTTTCATAATTAATGCCCTCTCTAACGTTAAGTGAATCGCACGCTCGTTGCTGACCACTCGCCCAATGATTAAGTGAAACTTTGAAGTGAGTAAATTACTCCCCGCCACAAAGGGCTACTGTTGGGAGTTGGCCCACTTTATCCGCCTCTTCCCCATAGGACTCGTCCTGTGCAGTAATCAAACTACATAAAAACATTTTTTTTTTATTGAATGGTTGTCATATAGTGTGTAATGTTCCAGCTTGATCAGTTACTCATATTAACGGACTAATGAGGGCAAAATAATTTATGATACGTTTTAGGTGCTGGGCTGGTGCGTGATGAGAATATCTTAATCCTACAGTCCTAGAGATCTAGCTTTGTCTCTGTGACAGGTAGAGTAGAAAACAACTAAGTGACTTCGAACAAGAGATTTTATTTTGTCTCATGTACATTTTTATTCTTTACGTGACAGTTTTATCACAAATTAAGTGAAATACATTATAAAATTTGAAAATTCATGCCTAAACTGTAAATTGTGAGTGTTAAAGTGACACTTGTAATAACAAAGAAGTAAAAGAGAATTTTTTTTATTATTTTTAATAGGACGAACAGATACAACCCAGATTTCCAGTTACCGCACTCGCAATCCTTGATCTTCTCTAATCTGAGCTAGCTTCCTCGTCGTTCGTTCTGTTTGGAATAAACAACATTTCTAAAAAGACTTCCTTCAGCATACAATACTTTAAGCTTTTATGAGATACGGTGATGCTTCGTTGATCGTTAGACCCAGGAAGTTAAAATAATTTCAGTAATTAGTTCCAGTGAATTAACTTTTGAACTTTATTAAGAATCATTTAGCCTATCGTTATTTGAAGTATTGATATAAAAGAAAACCAAAGTGAAACTATATGAAAGGTAAATCAATTTTATCTTGAGATTTTAATAAATATTTCCTGGAAATGCTCATCATTTTTGTCAACATCCCTCGGCCCTTATTCCAATTATAAGGGTCGGTAAGATATGTTTTTGTCTTGAAGTATCTTTGTCAACCTTCATCTCTACCCTTATGCTATTTCTGTCCATGTAATTTTATATATATAACACACGCATATTAATAATAACAACAAGAAACTATGAAACTCAAACTCTTAACAAATTACTAAAGCATCTTAAACGACTCAAAGAACGATTATTTGGTATGTAAGTATTGGAATTTCGAATATTCCTTTTGTAAATGTGTAAGTTTGGTGATAACTACCTTCAAACAAATGAATATTTTTTTTATTTTCACTGACCTGTAATAGCCGTTCAAGCTATTTTATTAACGATGCGTTATTCCTTTATGTAATAACTGTTCAATCAAATATTGACTGTTGTTTTTCTTAAGCTAAATCTTAAATATGATTAATTTGTATTCTACAATTTCTTTTTTTACGCTCAGGGTCAAACATTAGTAAAATAAAAAGCATTATAGGTAACATTATAGGACATCGAAAGCTGCTGCAAATTCAGCCGTCGATTCAGTTTCATCAGTTTCCACAATTGCCTTTAGTTCATCACTACAAAACAACTTTTCGTACGCAAGTTTAATTTTTTACCGATAACCGGTGGTGCATTGGTTTGTGTGTACGCTCCGTAAACGTCGTTGATGTTGCGTGGCGCTTGTTGCGCGTTGTTACCACGGCAATGCATACATTGTGAGTAACTTTTGATGTATGTTTCTCAATTGGGACATTTAGTGTAACATTCTTAAACAGCGTGACGCAGTGGCGACGTGTCACGAAGCACGCGTCGCCTTCGTCATCGAAATTGGCAATTTGGTGCGAGCTGTCCCGCGACACCGGATTATGGTTGTGGTTTCATTATTGCTCGCGTGCCGCGCTGGGAGTCTTTGTTATAACACACACGATCTCTTAAATATATAAATAACCAACCGCTTGCTGAAATATTGTCATGTTACGCCGCTTCAATTTCTATATTATATATTCAAATTGGTTATTTAGACTTTTATTTTCTTTATTTTACTTATATTACGATATTAAAGAAGGGTAATGATATTCCCTGACAGATATGATTTAGTACGTTTCTGTGTTTTTATAACTCACAGAGGACAGTTAATATACTCACTTAGATATAGTGCTGTTTTTGGAGTTAAGGTAATCACACTCACTTGATATACAGCAACATATTAATTTCTTAAAATTAGTTTTTCTGCAGCTGTGCTATTACTTTGCTCAAGCCGGCTGTACGTGACGAAGAATATCTGTAACAAACACAATAATGTGGAGTTCTGAAAATCTTAGTTGACGTCTCCTTCTTTATTTATTTTTTCCATTCGGTAGCATGTCGGACTCGAACCTACTAAAACCTCATGCCGTCTCGGGTGCTAGAAGCCGGGGAACCAGGTACACCTTAGAAAGGAAAATCCTGGAACCCCGACGTACCTCGGGCCATCTACGTTGATGTTCCCGTTATTGTTCCCCAGGGCGCGCACGCTCCGCACCGTCCGCGCTGATACCCGTTCCTGCTTCTGCTAAGGTGACAGATGGCTTCATCTATCATTCCCAGGCTTGCGCTTATGGAAGACGTAGATCGTTCTGCGATTTCCGCGCCTGACTCGACTGCGGTACCTGACCACTGCCCGGGCCGGTCCCGGTCCCGCTCCGCCGTCTCCTTGGCAAGTATAATTTGCCCTCAGAAAGACACTGAGGAGTTCCATGCGCTCTCACTATGACCGCAATCATGTTACTGAGCGAGAGAACCCCTGCCCTGATTGCCTCCATGAGATCTCGCTACGGCTCCCCCCACGCCGGTCACTCAGCAAGCGTGTGGAGTGCCGAAAGTTGACGTCCCCTGACACACTTCACTTCATCTTCATAGTGAGCTAGTGATGTTAGTAGTTTTTCAGAGTTTAGCGATTAGTCACAAAACTAAATTAGTGAGTACTACTTAGCAGTAATAAAGAATCTTAAATATCTACGAGGATGAGGAGATGTAGCATAATCTCCAAATAACAGAGAGGGGAACACAGTATGCTGGGAACACAGTATGCTAGGAACAAATATGTTAACAATTCGTTAAGAATATGCAATGCTCCATTTGGTAATAATTTAGTGTAACAACAGTATTGTAGTATTGTATTAGGTAGTAGTATGTACCATACATTGGGAGACTCGTCTCTGAGTTATGTAACACGATCGATATGAGATGGCTGTCAGTGCTCGTCTAAACTGCTTCAGTCTAATCTGAACCATCAAAGTGTTTGTTATCTCCTACATTCTATTCTCCTCACTTCTATTTATATGTACAAGAAGTCCTCAATTTAATCAGGTTTCTTAAATTTTTACTAACTTTTAAATTGCAGATTTTTTAGGGTTCCCTAGTTCATGGCTCGGAACCCTTATGGTTTCGTCATGTGCTAGAAAGGTGAAACTTTGCATGAATATGTATATTTACCATGTCGATAAAAATAAAATCACGAAAAATATTTGAACATTGAAAGAACATTGAGAGGATGCGGTTTTTTAATGTAGGTATCTATTTGCGCGATATTCAACTTTGAAGCGCATTTTTTTGTTAGGGAATCCCAAACAGTCGTTCTCTAAAAGCTTAACTGAACTGACGAAATCAGAAAATATCCCTATGGTAGTCCATGTGATGAACTTTGAAGGAAAACTATTTTATAACGGAGTTATACAGACCTAACTTGTAAAATACGCATACTTAGAAAACTTCGTACAAAAATAACAAAATAATAAACCAATCAAATACAATCAAACAATTCATGTCATTATAATAACCCATCCCGGATCGCTCCCGGCGAAAAAGTGCCCATGACATTAGCAGCGTTGCCCCGCTGAATAGCAACGGTCATTCTCGGCACCAGGAACGAAACAGAGCGGGAGTCACCACATTTAAGAGTAATGCGGCGACCAATTTCCGCAATCAAACTTTTGGCCTCCAATCCCCAACTGCCCAGAGCCTCCACGGTAATAGGCGCAAAGCAATAGTGCGTCTCCATTGCGGCGTACTTTAATCTCTTCCTATCAGCAGCATCCTCCGCCGCCGCCCCCGGAGTGTTGACAGTGCGACTCAGATGCGAGGACGCACGTAGCGTTTCACACCAAGCACTTGCTGTTCTTCCACGGCACCAAAGTCAAGCCATCCGGCCGCTTCCCGTCAGATCTGCTGAGACTCGGCGCCTCCAGCATACAGGGCATATTGGCTGATATCTGAGCCCTTCGCACAATGTCGTTGAGGGCATGGTGTCGCGAAAATCTACCCGAGCAACGCTGACAACTCATCGCGTGATGGCCACCAGCCTCTACCATGGTGCCGTATGTGCATCGATGCGGTTCAAACACCCTGCAACCTAGGCGAAGAGCCATCGTCTAGCAAGGTATCCAGGTGAGGTGAAGGGAGTGCCTGTAACCATGCCCCGATTCCGACTGCGACACAGCTTTCAGTCTCGCCAGATTGGCACCACAGCATCCTTCAACATTCTCTTCAGCAATCTATTGGCACCAATGTCGTCCCAAGCTCGCTGGACATACGGAGTCACCGGACACGGCTCCCCTACGCTGATTGCAGTCCATGCCGATATCGCCTCGGACACATAGGGCATGTTCGCCCCGTCACCATTAGTAGGGAGTATTACAGTGACGAAGCTTGCGACCCCATGCGCCGACGCTAGGAAGGCCATCAAACCAAGGTCCAACATACGTCTCAGTTCAAAACCCCCATACTTTATTGGCAGAGCCGCCTGGATCCACTGATGTTCATCAAGGGAAACGTTGAGAATCGACTCAGCAGCCTCCATCAACGTACCATTGAAAGCAGAGACTGACATTGGACAAAGCCAAGTTGGAGTAGTCCGAAGCAAATAAGTTACCTTTGGCACCGTTAAACACATGCGAAGCAGCGAAATTGCAACATGGGCAGAGAGATGATGGGAACTGGATGAAATTAAATGGAAGAAAAAAGACTAAGCATGGAACCAGCGTTATCGCACAAAACAGCTTCGAAGTAAAAATTATTATACAGTTATACATATACACAAAGCAACGTGTTGAAATAAATATAATTTTAAGCTAACCACAATATATTATATGATATTACAATACATTTAATAACTTCCTAAAGTTATTGCTATAGTTCAATTGAATTAAGTAAGTAGTACAAACGAATACATATAAGTAAAAAAAAAGAAAAAAGACATTTGGGAAAAAAAATTGTTTCAAATTTCTTCCGTCTTCACTTTCAGTAGATCTATGATCTTTGGTTGTTCCAGTCACTTTAAGAAACTTCAACTTAGACGGGTTGACTAAAAGACAACAATCAAGATTCAAACTTAACAAACAAGGATCCTCCGATCAGGCGAGGTGATCATGCCTGGCGGGCAACTGCCTGCCGCTTGATGTTGGGAAGATGAATACAGGGTTAATTTAAAATAGCGCATCACCTCTTGCAGGCAGCTTCACTACATCAATCCCAACAACATTTATTCTATGACTTTTTTGAATTAATAATTTTAAAAAGTTAAGTTTTTCCATACAAAATTTATTTATTACCTCTGAACTCGCATTACTCTCGCATAGGCAAAATATCGGCATGTGTTGCGGGCTGCGGGGTTGCGGGTTGACGCGGCGGTGGCGATGCACAGAAGTTCAAAAGAAATTAAGAAATTTACCTCAGTCGTCAGTCGTACGTCACGATCGATTAAACGCGTGCGCAAGTCAGTCCCGTTTCCGCGTAATTCGATAAGTGAGTGC
Organism: Hyphantria cunea; assembly: GCA_003709505.1. NCBI lineage: Eukaryota > Metazoa > Arthropoda > Insecta > Lepidoptera > Erebidae > Hyphantria > Hyphantria cunea. Next base: position 238,278 of record PKRV01000991.1, on the reverse strand, counting down.
CTACGATAAACAGTACTGCGATCCAGTCGGTGGATAAGACATAGAGAAGCTCGTGCTTTGCCTCCTAGGTCACCATATATTACTCTTCTGGACTTTTATTTGTGGGGAAACGTGAAAACCATAATTTATTCCGGTGGTGAAGTGGCTAGCCGCGTCATGCTAATGGGCAAGATTGTTGAGGCGTTTGAGCAAATTAAAAAAAAATCGCAGGTACTGTCACTAGTTGGTGAACAATTGATTTTTAGGTGTGGTCTTTGTGTTGGGTGTGAAGGGGACTACTTTGAACCATATGTGCGTGATACTCACCAGCATCCGCGAGACTTAAATATACGAGGTAATCTGTAAATACTTATTTTCTAATTCTTTTGTAAATAAGACATTGAATTAATGTAAATAAGTTGATTCCACGTTTTTTCTTTTTTTTTAAATGTATAAGCTGCCAATATGACTCTGCACTGCCTGATGGAAAGCATGAGGAGAATCCAAGAGTGATGGTCACCATCCTCAAAGCGAAAAAGAACAATGCAGCATGGTGACCCACACTATTGCGGCCTGGTGAGATGCTTTTTCACGCCCCGCTTAAAGGACCCGGGATCATAGTGGGAAGGAAATATGTGCGCTGGTAGTGAGTTCCAGTCTTTGACGGCTCGGCATAGGAAGGAAGCACCGAAGCGATGAGTACGAGAACGTATGTCTTCCATTTTAAAGCGGTGACTTCTAAGGCCGGCACGTGTTGTTCTGTAGAGGAAGGGAGAGGGGGGGATCAATTGGAAGAGATCTTCAGAACACTCACCATGGTAAAGATGATAGAGGACTGCCAAGGAGGCGATATCTCTGCGCAACTGTAGAGGCTCAAGGGTCTCGGTGGCTTCGGGACTATCGACAATACGGATTGCTTGCCGCTGCAACCGGTCAAGAGCATCAAACAGGTACTGTGCGGCACCATCGCAAAGGTGAGAACAGTACTCTATGCACGAGCGAACCTGGGTCTTGTAAAGAAGACACAGATGCCCGGGCGAGAAGAACCGTTTCACCCTGTTAACACACCTGACTTCCGTGAGGCCGCTTTTTAGTCATACTCTCAACGTGTTCGCGTGGGTTGAGGTCTCGGCAGATTTCCATGCCCAGGATAGCGAGCCAATCTTGTAATGGCATTTGAGTGCACTGAAAAGTAGGAAGGAACGCGCACACCTGTGTTTTCTTGGCGTTGAACTCGACCATGAATCTTACAGCACCATTGAAAAAAGGGGCCCAGAATATGATCAAGTTGGGCGACAAGTTCATGTCGTCTTCCTTCAACATCTGCTGGTTTGTCAGAGAGCTGTCCAAAGTATTGTTCATGGACTGTGCTGTCGTGTGCATAACGATGAATGTTGCCAAGGGCTAACATGTCATTGATATGCAGAAAGAACAGTGTAGGCGACAGGACGGAGCCTTGAGGTACTCCGGCGTTAATCCGCTGATACTCGGAGCCCGCTCCGTCGCAAAGGACTTTGATGCGGCCCTGGTGCAGAAACGCGGCAGTCCAATTGCAGATTTTGGGGGGCAAACCGAAAGCCGGTAGCTTGGAGAGAAACGAACGGTGCCAAACCCTATTAAAGTCTTGGCCATGTCGAGGCTGATGGCCAAGGATTCCCTATGCCTGTCAATAGCGTCATCCCAACAGTGTGACGTACGCTAAAAGATCACCCGTGGACCGGTTCGGTCTGAAACCATATTGACGATCATTTAATAGGGAGTGATCTTCCAGGTAATGGACCAGTTGTTTGTTAATTATCCGCTCAAACACCTTACAGATGACGCAGGTGACGGCTATCGGACGGTAGTTGGCAGGTTCGGAGCGATCGCCTTTTTTGGGGATGGGTTGAATATTCGCCTCTCTCCAAGCCTCCGGAACAGCTCCCGAAGAATACGACTGGCGATACAGACGCGTCAATACCGGGGACAACTCTGGTGCACAGTTCTTAGGAACCACCGTTGGGATACCGTCGGGTCCACTGGCTTTCCAGACGTCGAGTGACAGAAGCTCCGCACGCACATTACTCATCCGGAGGCGAATATCCTGCATATGGGTGTCGCAGGAGGGGATGGCAGGTGTCCCCCCCCTCTTCCTTCCTCTACAGAACAGCACGTGCCGGCCTTAGAAGTCACCGCTTTAAAACATACGTTCTCGTACTCATCGCTTCGGTGCTTCCTTCCTATGCCGAGCCGTCAAAACCTGGAACTCACTACCAGCGCACGTGTTTCCTTCCCACTATGATCCCGGGTCCTTTAAGTGGGGCGTGAAAAAGCATCTCACCAGGCCGCAATAGTGTGGGTCACCATGCTGCATTGTTCTTTTTCGCATTGAGGATGGTGACCACCACTCTTGGATTCTCCTCATGCTTTCCATCAGGCAGTGCAGAGTCATATTGGCAGCTTATACATAAAAAAAAAGAAAAAACGTGAAATCAACTTATTTACATTAATTCAATGTCTTATTTACAAAAGAATTAGAAAATAAGTATTTACAGATTACCTCGTAAATTTAAGTCTCGCGGATGCTGGTGAGTATCACCCACATATGGTTCAAAGTAGTCCCCTTCACACCCAACACAAAGACCACACCTAAAAATCAATTGTTCACCAACTAGTGACGGTACCTGCGATTTTTTTTAATTTGCTCAAACGCCTCAACAATCTTGCCCATTAGCATGACGCGGCTAGCCACTTCACCACCGGAATAAATTATGGTTTTCACGTTTCCCCACAAATAAAAGTCCAGAGGAGTAACATATAGTGACCTAGGAGGCAAAGCACGAGCTTCTCTATGTCTTATCCACCGACTGGATCGCAGTACTGTTTATCGTAGGCACTCACTTATCGAATTACGCGGAAACGGGACTGACTTGCGCACGCGTTTAATCGATCGTGACGTACGACTGACGACTTAGGTAAATTTCTTAATTTCTTTTGAACTTTTGTGCATCACCGCCGCCGCGTCAACCCGCAACCCCGCAGCCCGCGACACATGCCGATATTTTGCCTATGCGAGAGTAATGCGAGTTCAGAGGTAATAAATAAATTTTGTATGGAAAAACTTAACTTTTTAAAATTATTAATTCAAAAATGTCATAGAATAAATGTTGTTGGGATTGATGTAGTGAAGCTGCCTGCAAGAGGTGATGCGCTATTTTAAATTAACCCTGTATTCATCTTCCCAACATCAAGCGGCAGGCAGTTGCCCGCCAGGCATGATCACCTCGCCTGGTCGGAGGATCCTTTGTGTTAGGGGCACATGACACCCGTTCCACGAAAACTCTTAATGATCGACTTCTAGGCGTCTTCTCCGTCTCTTAAAAATATTAAATTTTCTTCATTTTCGCAAATATAATATATATACTTGGCGTAGCACGAAGTGGTATAGCCCATAATAGCCTTGCCAATATGTAACCTATCCAACATATAAGGTATTTTTCAAACTGGTTGTTGCTGAGATTAGAGCATACAATGAAACAAATATTAAAACAGGTCAAGTGCGTGTCAGACCACGTATAAAAAAGGATTCCGTAGTTACCCATTTGTTATGATTTTATTTGTGGTGTATACATGAGCTCTACAATTATCTATGTTTTAAAAATATAGTCATTGTTAATACTTAAAAAAGTCTATATGTTTCATCTGATAAGTGATGAGAAACCACCAAAACTTATCAGAGTGACGCTGAAAGACCATGACAGTAACAAAACAGTGCAAGAGAACAACAGTGATATCAGTGAAATTTCTAGGAAAAAACGGTTGACTGGTGTTGCTTGTTGAGTGTACTTGAAGAGGCGTATGTTCCTCGAATACAATATTACTACTCCGAAGACAACTATTTCTGTTGAAATTGTAATTATTAAATGAAAGATCGCAAGTGAAGTACACTGCCACCTATGTTAGATACCGTGAATGACAACTAATACATACGTTTCAGCTAACATCGATGGAGGCATAAAAGGAAAATTTGATGCTGATTGAATATTTAATATCTGGTTGAATATCACAGCGAATGGCAGGCAAAGCTACCGAGTCCTGATCTACATTTCGAGTTTGAATCTTACTTGATTGTTGTCTTTTAGTCAACCCGTCTAAGTTGAAGTTTCTTAAAGTAACTGGAACAACCAAAGATCATAGATCTACTGAGAGTGAAGACGGAAGAAATTTGAAACAATTTTTTTTACCAAATGTCTTTTTCTTTTTTTTTTTACTTATATGTGTTCGTTTGTACTACTTGCTTAATTCAATTGAACTATAGCAATTACTTTAGGAAGTTATTAAATGTATTGTAATATCATATAATATATTATGGTTAGCTTAAAATTATATTTATTTCAACACGTTGCTTTGTGTATATGTATAATTGTATAATAATTTTAACTTCGAAGCTGTTTTGTGCGATAACACTGGTTCCATGCTTATATAGGTCTCGAGTAGTCCACTGTCTTCCGTGTCATCCGTGACCATGACTGGTATAACTCGTCCGAAGCATCGTAGATTATATATTTTTCATGTAATCTACAAAGTGCTTGGATTTTTTTTCTAACTTCTCTAATTTCATCACGTTTCATTAGTTCAGTTGATAAGTTATATGTTAGTGTTTGTCAGTGACATTTGTCATATACGAGTATAAACTGTTTGGAATGCAAATTAGTTAATTTAGCTCACTAGCTAAATTTTTGTACAAAATATTATCTCATATAAAAGAATCTATTACTAATAACCGTGACAGATTAGGTAGATTTTAATTTCAAAAACTCATTTAACTTCTTGACTTGTTGTGACCTTTTAAATGTTTTATTTGTTTCAGGTTTTTAAAAGGTACTCGTGGGAGAAGCTAAAAAGTTTAGCGCGTGTAACCGCCGAGAGTAAGTGAGAAGGCGCGTATTTTATACGGCGGGTTAACATATTATGTGTAAGATGTAAAAGTTTGTCGGTGTAAAATGATTTATGCGACGTTTGAGAGCGTGTTAGCTTTGCGCAAACACGCATAATTCCTCCGACGCGCCCGCGCCCAGGCGCTTCTCACTACTAATTTGTGTCCTTAATAATTATATTATGTTTATATGTATTATTGAAACATCTATTCCAGTTTAATGAGGACCGCAAACCTACGTAAATGTTGCATAATTTGATATATCTGTTAAAATGTAGGGTAATTACACATACCTATGCAATGTAATGAACTCTCTAAATCTCACTGGTAGTTTTTCCAACTTTGATACATTAACAGTTATTGTATAATATCAACAGCCTTTCACAGTCCACTGCTGGTCATAGAACTCTCCATCTCCAAATGAGGCTTTGGCCCACTATACCACACTGGCCAAAGCGGTAAGTGTATAGGCGTTTGAATCAAGTTGTCTTTCTCCTTGCAGTGATGTAATCTTTGTATAGTGTCGTTCCTCAGCGGCCTCTAACGACACCTATGAGATGCGTAGTGGTGGTGGGACTGTGACCAAGAAATGTTATGTAATATGTGTTTGTATAAAAATACAAAAGAAAAACTTCAAGTTATTTATTGCAATAAGTGCAGTAGTATTTTTTTATATCCAATCGTAATTACATCAAAATAGCGGATATTACTTTTCTTGGCAAAATCTTGAACCACAATATTGATCGTTCTGATTTGCTTGCGCAGATAGTTTTTGAATGTGCCATCTACGTCGCTTCCCTATAACACTACTTCTCACATTCCTCAAGCAAAAAAATCTATATTTAGGTAAAACAGCTACTTTGTACGCGCAAGCAGTAAGTTTGTTTGCGTTCTTCCTAAGTTTGCGACGAAGCAATTATTTATTACTTGATTGGAACTTACGTATTGTATGAGATTTTTCTTTTCGTTTTCATCCACAACCCATAATGTCCCACTGCTGGGTGCGGGTCTCCTCTCAGGAGAGGGTTACAACGTTGTGGCTACGTAATCTTACCGTTGGATGTTTTTAAGTCACCCGAAGACCTCCAACTAAGCTTCACGACTGTTACCCGGGACCGATGAATAATCTGCCATTTTACTAACTTCCGTAAGTTTTCCAAGAATAACTAAATAAATTCGATAGATACTCCTTAACTTTCCCGACACGACCAGTGAAAGGACCATCGTTTATTTTCCATTTCGCTAGCAAATCGGTCCAAAAATCCTTTTTCAGTACATCACATGTGTTGAAAAGGACGAGGAACAGATAAGTGCTCCTTTATAATAGAGCTTAGTCGAGTGACGTCATATGACACGTCGAGATCACCGCCGCAATCGGATGGAGCTGGAGCGGGCCCTCGCCGACGAGGCGACCCTCACCGGTTGACTGTCGTCGGTAAAGGAACGGAAATAAGTAAATTAGATAGCATTGTCACCGCTAAGCGTATTACCTCTGCGGCCTAAAGCTATGCGAAGTGCGGCCATGCTCCGAGGACACTATGGAAATATTCGCCATTTCTCGGATTTCTTTCTTCGTTTACGTAGCTGGCTTATGTTTACATTTGTTTGAACAAAATATCTATTTTTAACAATACATAAAAGAAAAATCGGCCAAGGTCAGGCAACGATATATAATTGTCAAGCAGCATAGTTAATAGTTGCCTAGTTATAAACAGGTAAAAATGAACCTAGGTCTAAGTTCCAAGTAGCATTTTGTAAATAAATCAGGTGACTTTTAAAGTAACAAAGCTAACTCAGCAGGATGTTTGAGCAAAAGATCTGCACTAGTTTGAATATAACAATATTAAAGACAGTATGAAAACCTTCCAAACTGTTTATTTGATGGACAACAGACATAAACATACATGCTGAACACCCTCTTGACTTTTGTAATTGAAGGGAATCACCCTTTTTCAGTCCCAATTTAGTGTAAGTGTATTCCGTAGATCGCATCAATAAGTGGAAAACTGAGAGGATGCTATAACGTACAAAACGGGATTGCAAACCTTTTTTTTAATGGAATCGCGGGCATACGAGCATGCGTATCGCCCGATGTTAAGCGATTACCGCCGCCCATGGACATGCAACACCAGAGGCGTCACAAGTGCGTTGCCGGCCTTCGGGGGATGAGGAAGAGAATGGGGATGGAAAGCGGGGTTGGGGTACTCACTCGGTGAAACACAGCGCCAGTGCTATTCCACACCGGTTGTGGACATCAAACCACGATTGGTCGCTTTCATCCCAATTTTTGCGCAAACATCGCAAATATTTATTCCTAAATACTTATACTACAACGGGATCTATAAATTACTCCTTACCGTTTTACATTTAGCATTGGATTTCACGATGTTTTCCCAACGCTATCAGCCAAGACCACCCATAAAATAACCGTTACAATAACATTCAGGTAAAGCTGATTGCCAAATCACATCGTTCACGGCAGATGGGAGAACCTACTTTTCTAATTAAAATGGAAAATTGAGATTACCGCTAAACCTCACAAATTACATAAATATTTGGATGAAACGAAATATTAATTCATTGCTTTTACATTTCACGTAAAACAATATTTAGACAGTATTATCAGCTTACCTTGTAAGCTACGAACATTTCGATACGTATTTATAGGTCGGGCTTTTGCTATATTATTTCTTCAAATTCATCAATCCCACAATTTTGGAACAGGTAAATACGACGAACCCTTTTTCTAAGTATGCTAATTTGAATGGTAATGAGTTTGAAATAAATCTTATTTTAAGCGATGTGCTCACAGACCCGGTAATGAAGATATAATTGGTAGAGAAGAGAATATAATTACAGATATTAGCTATTTGGGCAAAAAAAATACACCAGTTTACTATGATATCAATATTTTTAGGGTACCGTACCTAAAAAAAAACAACGGAACTCTTATAGGATTACTTTGTGGTCCGTCTATCTGTTGAGACCCTTTTTCTCAAAAACACGTAGAGGTATCAAGCTGAAATCAAATACTCATGTCTAATGTCCCTTGGAGCTGTGAAAAAATCAACGCAATCAAAAGATACAACTGTATCAAAAGATAAAACGTACAGGGACTCCCCGCGAACTCAGAATCTTGAAATTTAATATGGAGCAACGTCTTATAGCACAAATAAAGGGAAAAATTGCGAAAAGCATAAACTTATTGTAACATCAAATTTTTATCTACTTTTAGGTTTCCACGGAAGGCTAGGTGCGCGAGTCCGGCCCACACTTGGACGGTTTTTTATTAGTATCTGAAAAAAAATGTTTTTGACTCATTAAGTAAACCCGTGTGAAATTAATTGCAACGAACAATATCGTAATATTGTACAATATTAGGATACTGTGAAAGTTACTCTCATACAGCCAAAGATAGAACAGCAATGCAGTGTTATCGTGCCAAGTCTTAGTGCAATTTAAGTTCACTGCACTTTTGTTATACACAAAGTTTGTGTATCGGACAACGTTCTTTGTATTCCCGCATTCGGGTTTTTACTAATGTATTGATATGAAAAATATTTTTACAATTGAAGTCAAATACAACATGAGATCTTTAGGCTATATATAACAATCTATATAATCATACATACAGAATACAAATACAGAGGGATTATTTAAACCGTACAAACGTTTAACGGGAACTACGCCAAGTTACTTTGTACTAGCACTAGAATTAGTATCATAATAATCGGTAATAATGCTTGGATTTATTGACATTGCCTAACGTTGAAGCCATCAAAAAAATACGCTGAAGTATGTTATTCCAGCGATTTGATGTTTTATGGGAGGTTTTTTGGTTTTTGAAAGTTAAGTATCAGTAGCTCATTGAGCTCGTGACAATATTATATAACATTGTACTTAACTATTCTTAATATTTATAATGCTCATTATAATGAACTAAAGAAAACCATATTTAGACAAACTTTACAGATATTGTTAGTTTTGAAAACAACTGTCTTTGCTCAGTTATATTGTTATTACATATGTTTGGCGCTCTCTAGATTATCACATACTTAAGACTAAAAGTCAGCGATTTATACAATTTGAGAAACAGTTTTAAAAAATGCCAAAATATCCTTACAATCTAGGTAATCTCTTCTTCTTCTCAAATGTAAATCTGAAAAGCACAGTCCCAGGACTTAAAATTGAAATTGTGTAAAATTGAAGATTGAAGATCTTCAATTTGTTCTATGTTCAGAGCGGCGAGTGACGAACAATCGCGACCGGAATGAAAGAATAATAGAGTTAACTCTAACATACAGATATGCTTATCGCTCGTTCCGTTACATCGAATAGAAGCCATGACAGAATAAAACTATAACATTCAGACAAATCTATTTAACCATATTTGTTCAGCCGTCTTTCATATCAAATTGTCTTCAACATTTGCAACATCAGATATGTAGGTATCCAAAGTCATGTAAAATCATGTTTTGCCGATAAACGATAGGAAGTGAGCCTTATTCCTTTAATGAAAGGACTTTACAAATAACCAGTCATTTATTCTTGCTTTGTATCCATTATATTTGGTGAAATACGGAGATAAATTATTTGTCTTTTCTGCCAAGTGAGAAACAACTTATAAGCATAAGCTTGTAGTAAAGTTTGTTTTATCTCATGTTATAGACATGAGATGAAACAAACTTTAGGTATGTATAGTGTTGAATGACCGGTCAAGCATCGTCACTACCGAGGTAATGATGCAGAAATTGACGGATCCGTTGTGTCACTATGTGTGAAGTATACCGTCATTAAATTGTGGGGAGCTTATTTTTTTCTAGCTTATAAGCTATAGCCATGAAATAAAAAACTTATAGTAAGCACTGAAAAAAGCTATTTTTACAGTATGAATAGCGTGGATGTGATAGGCTAACTTAAGCCTCGTTTGAAATGGTATTCAAACGAGACAAAGGCAGAAGAAAAAGTTCAATAAAAAAAATGGACGTACTTGTATGCTGATACTGTGATGAGAGAAGACAACAGGGACATTATCTTCAACTAAAAGTGGCTCCTTTACATAGATATCGTCTTACTACAAAGTATTTCCATGAATAGTACGGTACGGTAGTAAACGGTTTTCTTGCTATTGAGGGAGAAAGTAGATTAATCATAAGATGTCCATAGGCGGCGATAGTTACGATTACCTCATCATCCTTTGAACTTCTCCGCCCTAAGAAGGACTCACCCTTCTTTACTTTGAGAGTTAAAGAATTGCTTAAAAGTAGTTTCCTAAGAACATTTGGCTCGGTTAAGCTGGTTCATACTTGCTTAAGCGTAGATCTCTCACGGTCGCAATGAATTTTCAGTCAATATTCAGATAATAATTTCTCACAATAAAGTAGTATTATTCATTCTGTAGGTATATTTAACCTCGTGTAAGACGAAGAGAAGGTACGGTCCTATAATAATGGGGTCCTCGGATATTGGTTTACATGAAAGATTTACGATTAGAAAAAAGATGTATAAAGTACGATAATGTTTATTTTAGTGAAGGTGGAGCGTAAATAAATCGGCCAGTATCGGGCCCGATGTCACTCTTCTACGTCGAACAAGTAATTACTGAACATAAAATGTGCTTTATTGTCATAGCCCAAAGCTTACCAATACAGCGATGTCTTCTCGCAGAATAATTAAACACGTAAATCTAGGCGTAAGCAGGTGGCCGATGCGAAGGAACTATCTAAACGACGTCAGCCAATAGTCAAGCCATTGCATGGAATACTTATTATATAAAATATAATGTTATCTTGACATATAGGGCGCGCGTTTTATTCTCATATGGTTTCGGAGTAGAATTTCGATTCCGTATTTTAAGTTCTTCTTCAGAAGAAAATTGTGTTAGACTCTTGTATCTTGCCTTCTCTCACCTATGGATCCCAAACTTGGATTTTCAACAAACAAACCAGAAATAAAATATTAACGATCCAAAGAGCCATGGAACGGAGCATTTTAAATCTAAAGCTGGTACACAAAAAGAAAGGCACAGACATAAGAAAAACAACAAATTTGATTGATGCTCTGGAACACTGCAGAAGACTGAAATGGAAATGGGCTGGCCATATTGCGCGAATGGAAGAAGACAGGTGGGCCAAAAGGATTACAACATGGAAGGGACCACCAGGCAAGAGAACCAGAGGCAGACCGGCGGAGAGATGGCTGGATGAAATATTTAAAGTGGCGGGAAAAGAATGGATCGATAAAGCGGCTGTTAGAGCTCTTTGGAGAAAAATGGAGGAGGCCTATACTCTATAGAGAGGTCCCTAATAAATAAAAAATAATTAAATATTGTATTGTATTAAATCAAAATAGAAATTTTAATCATAATGTAATTGTAAATTGAATTTTGAATTTTTGAATTTTATTGAAATTGAATTTTTATTAAGGAAATAAAGGGCTTAATAATAATAATAGTAATTTTAAGTGACATATTCTATCACGTAACGCTCATAACATTTAGCCAATTATAAGTCCAATCTATATGTCATTTTTAGCAAAAAATAGCTATTATTCGAAGCCAAGTTCATGTCACTCAATGCTTGTAAACCAAGCATTTCTCGGAATCACAATATTTTTCTGAATAAAATGTTCTCCATGTTCGTTTTTACACTTATTGCAGAGCTTGTGCAATAACATCCAATTACGTTTGAGTGTTAAATCGTTGTATACAAACAAATACAAAGGAACTCACGTTCATTTGTGGAATTGGGCTTATAAATTGTTTAATCTCCTAAGCGATTGATGGTGATAGCAGTTAGCCTCCTTTTTTACAAAACATTTAAAAAGAAGTACGCCACTAATAAATTGTTGGCTGTCGGGTGACTTGGTGGTGACGCAGAGGCGTTTTGCATAGAGAGAGTTTAGATTGTGTTCCATTTAAACGTCTCGTCTAGAGATTATATGCAAATTGTGATTG
>PKRV01000991.1:146276-226185 GCA_003709505.1 Hyphantria cunea | reverse complement strand
AAAAAAAAAAATAATATGTATTATCACCAGACAAAAGGCAAATATTTTAGAGCATTTTTTCCCATTTTGCTATTTACAACGCTTATACGTTTCTTGATCGTCATGCAAGCATGTGACTCAATTAGCCTCTTTGGGACTTTTAAGATGTAAAAAATGTTAAGTGGCTAGTTGACATCTGTAAAACATATGAATACACGGCCCCTGTTCCTTCCAGCGGTTGCACTCTCTGACTCATTTCCCAACTGAGGCATGCGTTATTTCTTACCATGCCTCTTTTCCCCTATCCATTTTTCCTTACCCAAAGGTACCGTCTCTCTTCGTTCTATCTACGTACAATTACATTCTCAAAGAGAGTTACTAATTCTGTATAATTTACGGCGTAGCATGTAGATCGTAGATCTCGTAGCTCGTAGCAGCAGCGTGGGCGTAAATGCTAAACGCATGGCTTTGTGGCTTAGGAAAATACTCGAACAAAGAATGTTTAGATGTAATACTGTTTACCACTTTAACGACTTTATAAATGTTAGAACAAGTAATGAGACAAAGATTGAGAAGAGTGTCAAGTGATGTTATTTATTGTTTTTTCCATCGGCAATCTTAATTGGATAACTTTCACTTTTTGCTATCGCTCCGTCGCATCGCAGGTCAACCGTGAATAGTGTTTACTTTGTAACGACCTTGTTTTTAAATAAATAGGCCAGGAAAAGACACGACATGACTAAGAGATAACAGCAGAAAGAATTATTGAGAATAATCTCTTTACTGTTTTAGACCTCACAAGTCGGGGAGGTCTAAAACAGCTATAATTTATAGTTCTGTGTTCTAGGTTAAATCACTGACGGAGAAGACGGAACCCTAAAAATTACATGTACATACCTCAAAGAAGCAATGAACCTCGAAAACAGCTCCAGCGATTTTAATGAAGGTTGGTATGCAGGGGTTTTGGGAGCGACAAATCGATCTAGATCGGAAACATTTTAAGAAAATTTACCAAAAAAAAGCGAGCAAAACTGTACAGACCTGGAAGGTTGCCATTCAAATATAACTTAATAGAAGGGTTTTATAGTCAGTTTACATTTTTATATTGCCGTATCCTGGCTCTAAAGGACACGTGACATATTTAAGACCCTTGTGTTCATAAGCGTCACTTTTAGTGATCTGCGACTTTGGAAAATAAAGAAAATCTTTGAATCTTTTGAATATTTTGGGGTATGTCCCGAGGCTGTAGATCGTCTTTCAACTAGGTATGGTTTTACGGTATCGTTTCTCAAAACGAATCTTTATTGTATTACTTCGCTGACTACACAGCCAACAAGAAATCCTGACAAGGAGAGTCTAACGCACACGTGTTAAGACTCTTCTTATCAGGAATTCTTGTATGTTTTTTCAATTTTATCTGTATCCCACCGTATTAGGTTTAGTTATTTACAACTTCATGCGCTTGTGTACATCCGCGAACTTAATCTTTGGAGGGTGCAGTGATCTGCTAAGGTAGGTGCGTCGAGGTTACAGTCTGTCAGTACGTCTGTCTATCCATATTAATTCAGAGTTATTGTACATCGTATTCTTCTAGCTAGTTAAAAAGCAGAAAGTATTGGCGGGTTGAACGTTTGTGGCAACAACGATATTTAAAGAGTACTGGCATTCGTCTAATTGGAATTAATGACTTTCATTTTGTGTAATTTTGGGCAAATCTTACTCCTAAAGATTTTCCTTATTATTATCACTAACTCTCGTAAATAATGCTACTAAACAAATAGAATAGCGAAAATCGAATATCACTGAACTCTCCTGTTCTTGCTAATTTATGGAAGGATTTGTGTGGCATTGTAATAATATCTTAGTCTGTTACTAATCCCACTTATATCTAAGTAAAAATTTAGTGAACGTGCCCTTTGGATATGTTTTATGCATTGCGTCACCAATAAGGTGATTCATTACCATATTCCCTTTTTTGTAACATTGTGAGCATCTTTCAGTAATCATCAAAACTTTGCCACGAGAATTAGTCCTTAATACTGCGTCACCCTGCATCAGTATCTCGTACAATTGTGGTGTAAATTTTTACCAAAAACACAGAGATTTTTTTAAGAACGATGTGCAATTTGTCGGGGCTGTCGAGTTCGTAACGAATAAATAATGTGTACTGTACATGTTACGGTAAAAACTCTTAATCGGTCAAAATAGTAATTATACTGCTAACTGTAATATTGGTTTTCGCCAAAAATTTACGATAAAAGTTTTCATCACCAAATTTCTGTGCCTAAATTATTAATTAACTAATTAAATTATTAAATAATATAGTACACTTCTTAAACTCTCTATAAGGAACGGGAATTCACATAATTAGTATGTATAGTCACAAGTAGACTAATGGTTACGAGCAGGAGACCACTGGCTCTGCTCTGAAAACTGTAATTCTAATCAGTAATATGGTCCACAGCCAGAACACTTTTGGCCGGTAAAGAGTTTTTACAGCAACGTGTATAACTCGGGCGGATGCTGAGTTGCAAAATGCCAACAGTAATTTATGGAGACGAAGATCGCGACCGACGAGTGGTTGTGCCTCCGTAATTATGATGAATGCTCGCGTAAGTCTCACACCGGCTGCCAGGGCGGAGGGGGGAGGGAGAGGTCTTGTCTGCCGACGCCGCTGACACCACGGCTTTGTGCTGAGCCACGGTTTAAGTCCTTTTGTTACATTCTTCGCTTACATCATTGAATCTGAGAGGTTTAGCTTCATTTTTAAAAGAAATAACGTTGTTGTCATGATGTTCTGTGTTCATATTTTGTTACTTTTTGTTGCTCTTTTTGGGCATGTATTATCTATACTTTCACGAACTATTCTGTTTACTTATGTTTAAGTAACAAATATGATTACATGCACTTAATTAATTGCTTGACTCATCTTACACATGGCTGTCTGTTGAGGCAAAAACTGTAAAAACTGTATGGTAAGCAACTGTTAACGATAAACCTAATTACATTTAAAAATATGAAAAAATGATCAACAATTATTCATCCACGACTTCTGGCTTAGGATTAAGATCACTGAACACTTGAACAATAAAAGGGTATTGGCGTTAATCCATCCAAGATACTTCATACTTTAAAGCATAAATAACTGTACTACTTTTTTATTTTCTTATGACAATTCCTGCTTTAAGAACATACATCCTGTGTCGCAGTGGATTTTACAAACATACATGAAATGGACACATAGAATACCCAGCCACAGAACAACAATAAGTAGATCACACAAGGTGTTGTCCTATGTGTGACTTGAAACCACAACTTGTAGAAAGCGTCGTGGCGACATCTTAAACCACTAGACCAACTAAGCAGTGAATTAATGTACCTTACATAACGCAATTTCCCCCAATTTTAGCCATAAAACTCTCATTGCAATACAGCATCATCGACAATCATGTATTCTCCATAAGGCCATGTATTTGTCAAGATTATTGTTAGATTTCCCATGCTGCATATTTCGGTCAATAGTTTTCAAGACGGGATCTTAAAACTATTAGTTCTGCGGCCTATATTTTTGTGATATACTACTTAACCACATGATTGATTTATAAGCCCATGGAATACTCAAATTACAACTGATATTAACCGAACCGTATTAGTTTTTTTGATAAATTCAGTATGTGAATTTTCGTGATACCTCAATTGATAACACTACAGTCTGTACGTAATTAGAATATAACCATGGAAATGGAACGAATCCCGCTCATACACTCAACAATGTAACCATTGTACATCATGGCCAATAGCAGTCATCCACGAACACACCGGGTTATGACACTCAGGTAGTCCCAGGAAGAAATTAAGCGGTCTTGGCACAAGTTAGTTTTGCACTGTATATAATCATGGTTGTTGGAGAATCTCCTTAACTAACGTGACATATATTTTATGTGTTTACTATTCAACCGTGAGAGTGAGAATGACTGACTCGTGACGGTCCCGTCGGGCTCTTTGCCAAGAGGTAAGAGGGAAATAGCGGGGATACCCCAATACACACAATTATTTAGAATTTTACTTGGCAGAATTTTAGTTTACATGTTCACTTCATAATCTTCTTCACTCTTTTCTTACTTTATTTGGGGATCGGCCAATAATTTAACTTGTTTCATTTTCCACTCTCTTTTCAGACTTTTTTCTCTTTCACTAGATTCGTGATCCGTCAACTTGCGTTCTCTATACATTTTATATGTATAACACATACTGGATGTTTAATTATTAAACGGTTTCATTGTTTAACTTTTTTTCCAAGCTAACTTTAGAATGAATGAATGGAAATTATAAAAAGAGGCAGTAAAAGTTATTGTTCCTGCGTGAAATTTCGAAATAGCACGTCATTCCTGTCTAGTCAGCACTTTACTTCACGAAATCTTTGTTTGATTGCCATAAAAGCAGTATATTTCGAGAGTCGTTTCGGCCACGGCGGCACCTGATGGTCTGCATGATTTATTACGCGATTGTCTGCCCCCGACAACAAAGCTACCCCCCCCACCGCGCAGCCTCCACAGCTTGCTTCGCGTCCGACAGATTACTTAAGTATAGCCTACTGGTGTATTTTATAAATGTTTCTCAAGTTTATTCTCACAATAAAGAATCTATAGCGTCGATAAAGATTCTGATTTTTCAAACTAATACAAAATATTTATCTATGTTGAAGATTAGAAAAGTCTCTGCAAGGCGTTGGTCTATGCATAGTGGCAGGGGGGGTGCGAAGTGCGTAAAGGCATTCCACCACGCCAAAAAAAAAGTTAGTAGCATGACAAATACTTGTGATGCGTTCGAGTGCTGGTTATGTTAGTGTCTAATATATATTTTAAAGATGATGATTGATCTACAGTTTTTTATGCGGCTGCGCCAGAGGAGAGTTATGGTCAACGAATGTATGTACATATTAAAATTTTATGGTCTAGCCCTGTATTCTAACGGTAAAAGAGTTTGATGAGTTTTACTTGAGAGGTGTTCAAATAGTATCCAAAATAATACCTACCACGAGGATTTATCGGGCAGTTTAAGCAATAACTCAAGTTCGTTAGGGACATACACTTTTTATTGGACACAGCTGTTTCAGGGAAATCAGAGTCCTTTAATTCAAATAATCGTGTTTTATCATTCGGCAGAGACGCTGATTGTCATGCGGGCACATTATTGAGATGTCAATAGTAGACCGCATAATACATCAACAGGGGTAAACAATTGACCCACTGTCCGAGGTGTAATAAATGATTGTCAGACATGAGCGATTGTCCCCCGGGGAGATGGGGCTGGGAGGGTATGTAATATCGTGTAACACGTCAACCACATGTCCAGCAGCGAGTGCCTGCTATTGCGTGCTAATGTTTGTCATAATTGTCTATAATTATTTTTATCGAGTTTCGTCTAACCTTAAACTATTAAGAATCGTACATACTGTTACAAATATACGCCAAATAGAGTATAGCGTGAGCTTAAGGCGTTTATATTTATGCGTCTCTCTTGGGTATTAGAGTTAAGTGAAGATTAAATTGCGGAGTGCGGAGTGTGTGGAGTTGGATTAAATTAAACTACGCATAGGTGGTATATAAGTATGTAAAGACCGATTGAAAGTGAAAGTGAAAGGCATTTTTGTCCTATATTTAAAAACCTTGCAGGTATCCTCACCATCTCTCATAGCGCGTAGTCGTAAGACTAGCTTTAAATTAAATAAAGCATGAAGAGAAATGTTATAATGTTAATAGTTCTATGTTCCTCTAAATCAGTGGGTTTAATAAAATAAATGTTTCAATACAAGTACAAAGACAAGAAGAATTAGACACAGTTAATCTGATTTTAGTTGGCGCGCTCTTAAAACATTCCAACCTCTGTTCTATTGTTCAAATGCTTTAGGATGCGATGAGATTGTTGTTTAATAAAAATATTTGTATACATTACATTAATAGAACAGGTCATGAATACGATATGCAAACATACCTCTATTTATGAATATTTGAACTTTTGCGCGCATTTTGACTGCAATGATGCCACGAAAAAACCGCAATTGTTTTATACTGAATGGCTAAGCTCAACAAAGTTTTTAAAATCCAATATGACAGTTTTTGTTATTATGTTTAGTTTATTATTAAAACTGATGTCCGTTACTAGGGTGAAGCCCACCCAAAAGCCTAATCAATATCAAATACACTCATGCCATTTCTTTGTCTCTTCGCGCCGCAGTACGTGATAATTAACATAATTGATTATTTCTATGTACACTTTCTAAGTGACAACAATATGACTCATAATTGTGTTTATTTTTAAATGAGGGTGACCTCACCACTCATGGTTGTTATGCCACAGTACAAGGTGTGTTTGATGAGAGAGTGCGAGGATGGGTCCATTGTTCTTTTACTCAAATTAACACTCGAACAAATAGGAATACGATTGAACTGCTTTTTTTTTTATATTTAAGCTGCCAAAATGACTCTGCCCTGCCTGATGGAAAGCATGAGCAGAATCCAACAGTGGTGGTCACCATCCTCAATGCGAAAAAGAACAATGCAGCATGGTGACCCACACTATGGCGGCCTGGGGAGAAGGGGGATGGTGAGGGGGATAGGGGGCGTTGGATTGGGGTATGGGCCTCCGGTATCCTCACTCACTCGATAAAACACAGCGTAAGCGCTGTTTCACACCGGTTTTCTGTGAGGCCGTGGTATCACTCCGGTCGAGCCGGCCCATTCATGCCGAAGCGTGGCTCTCCCACGGTTCTCTCTCGGTGGCCTGAAAGGCATGGCACCATAGTGAGTCAGGGTAGGAGTTATTTTCTATGAAATTTCATCATTTTTGTAGCCCGCGGCTGTGTTAACCGTCTGTACCAATGTCAATTATTTGAGGACTTAGATATCAGTCAATATTTCTTTGTAATTATAATAAAATAAGTAAAAAGTAAAATAAATAAAGTTCTGTTTATTTATAATTATAAAGAATTAAGTAAAAAACCTTATGAGCACAATACTGATAGTTAAATGATAAAATCACCAGGTACCTTATTTTTAATAGAAGCAAACCTTAAAGACCGTAGCAAGCAAAAGTTTTAAGCGACAGCGATGGTATTACTTTACAGTGATATCTTCGAAATGATTTCAATTGCGATTAAAGTCGAAATTTACTTCCTTTAATCAGTTCATATTACGTCAACTGTCAACTGTAACTAAACTTATTAGGTCTAAGTTTGTTAAACTGATAAGTAATCCAATTTGGCTGCAAGGTTGGCCTAGTAGTTTAAGTGGTCTGAGTCCCGCCTGCCACCACTCGGCCCAGCACACGCTGGCGGTGTGCCCCGCTTGGGCGCCGCAGCGTCGGGCCCTCATTGCAGTCATCGGAGGAGATCTCTTGCTGCCGGCCGTCGTACGCTCCATGGCCGGCGGCGAGAGCAGTTTTACCACGGTCGCGGCCTTCTGCGAGGAAGTCATCTCGCAAAAGGAGGCGGCGGAGAAGGCCCGGGAGGAGGACCTCCACTCGGACCCGATCCGCCGCCGGCGAACCGGGCGGCGGAGGCGCGCCTACCAGCGCCTCATGCCGCCCTGAGTGTGGCCGCGGATGGGCGGTACGGGTTTTCCCCCCCATCCGCTACATAGGCCACCCGCGAGGGGGGCGACGTTACGCGTGTACCGCACGTCGCCTTAATTGAGAGTTACTAGACGACGAGAGACGACGGAGCCCGCTTCAGTGCGGGCAGGCGCTGGGAGGGGTCCGGATGGCGTAAGAAAGCGGTTCCCGGATCTCTCCCGTCTTAGGCGCAGAGTGGCACATCGTGGTGGTTTAGTGGGTAGTCTGGCGAGTCAGTCAGGAGTCCCACATAAAGTGAACCCCCTGTCCCCGCAGGGGGGGAGCGAAGTGCGTAAATGCATTCCACAACGTAATAAAAAAAAAAAGAAAAGTAGTTTAAGTGGTCCCCCACAACAGTATCCCTACGTTGTCGTCATGTGGGGGCTTGCGAGGGTCGATGATCTCTGGGGCTGCGCCGGTAGAGTCACACATGCCGGATTGGACCAGAGGGAGACTCCAGACTAAACGGGATACCAGACGGAGTCTGATTCCAGACTGCCGCGATGGGCGTTCCAGGCGTCCCTCTGCTATAGCAGAAGGCGTATTGGAGTGCGAGTAGGCGAGCTCGGTGTGCACTCACACTGCCTCCGAGCGGGTAACACGAGAGCTAGTCTTGTGTTGCCCTCGCCGCTACAACGTAATCCCACTAGGTTGTCGAGTTAGGTCAAGTCTCTGACTCGACTGGGACCGTGGGTCTTGGCTTAACCGCCCGGACCGCGAGGAAGAAAACCTCTATATAAATTACCCCGAATCCCGTGTTCTGGTGTGTGACCAGGGGATGCATGGCTGATGGGTAGTTCAGTTGTAAGCGCACCTCCAGCCAGGGACCTGCGAACCCCTCGGTTGGGTTATAAACCTACGCTGGCCCGGGTATTGGGGATCTCTGCCCGGGTGGACTTGTAGTTCTCCTCAACTCGTAGGTTAAATTATGGAAATTGGTAAATTTACTAACACTGAAAACGGCAAGGAAAATACGACAACGAAAAATGGCAAGAACAACGGACTCGAGAAGAAAGAAAGGAAGAAGAAGGTAGGACGGACCGCCAAGGGGCAATTCCGAAAGGTAGACGATGCCTCGTCTACCGAGGAGGAAGCAGCGTCTGTAGCGCCTATACCAGTGGGTCTCCCAGAAGTCTATCTGACTGCTGGGAGCCGATGAACATCGGAGCGCATACACTCAAAGTCTGCCGTGAATATCGCGCTTGGTTCCGGTGCGAGCACGGATGCGCCGGAGCCAATGGAGATGGAGCCTTGCGACAGCCGCAAGCGTGGTCTCTCCAGGGATGGCGAAAGCGATACATCCCTGGAGATGCTGCCGTCTAAAATCGCGAGTAGCAACCGAGGGAGATCGCCGGACTCCTGCTCAAGATCGGGGAGACGGTGGAAGGGATCCAATTCCCCAAACGCCGTCTTCCCTGTAGGAGAGGGCGTAAGCGGCGGTGGCCATGATTAACAAGGTGGCCACCAGGTCCGTGAACCTAAAGGGCCCATTTGTGAGGGCCCTTAAGGACTCTTCCTCCACCGTTGCTGGAGTTGTGGACGAGAATCGGGGACGTCGCTCGCCTTCAGTCGGCCAACGACCGCCTGGCGGGGCGAGTGGCTGAGCTGAGCGCTTAGTTCGCTGAGTTCGTCATGAGCAAGTGCGTAAGGCCCCAGCCCCGTCAGCGCCTACGTCGCAGCAGCCCCGTACCGACACCGGATTATCTGACGCTCACCTGTGTCAGATCCTCGTTGCGGGAACATGGTGGACGGACGTCTGGCCAGTCAGGAGGCGAGGTTGCCTCCGGCTCCCTCTGTGCGGCCGCCGCTCAGTGGTCGCGTCACTTACGCGGCGGCCGCGACGTCATCGCCGGCTCCTTCAGCTGCTCAACGGCCACAGACAGTGGCAAAGGCTCAGCTCAAGAGCCAGTGTCGCAACGCGAAGCCTCTTCATGGGGGTTGTCCGGTCGATGGCGCTGTACGGCGCACCGGTGTGGGTGTCAGCTCTGACCGCCCAGAATAAAGCGCGCCTCTGGCGGCCTCAGAGAGTATTGGCGGTCAGAACCATACGCGGATACCGCACGGTGTCGACCGAGGCGGCGTGCGCCTTGGCCGGAACACCCCCGTGGGATTTGGAGGCGGAAGTGCTCGCCGAAGTTGATCGACGGGTGGCTGGGCATGCGCCCTCCGCCCGAAGAGGGACGCGAGTGGCGTAAAGCCGCCNGGCGGTCAGAACCATACGCGGATACCGCACGGTGTCGACCGAGGCGGCGTGCGCCTTGGCCGGAACACCCCCGTGGGATTTGGAGGCGGAAGTGCTCGCCGAAGTTGATCGACGGGTGGCTGGGCATGCGCCCTCCGCCCGAAGAGGGACGCGAGTGGCGTAAAGCCGCCCGTCGAGCCACTATGGTTCGGTGGTCGTCGCGGCTGGAGGCTCCACGTGCTGGCTTCGTCACCGTGGAGGCGCTCCAGCCAGTCATCCTCGAGTGGGCAGGGTGGCAGCACGGGAGGGTCCCGACTGACGCAGGTGCTTTCCGGGCATGGTTGCTTCGGGAAGTACCTGGACTCGGTCACGCGGAAGGAATTGAGTCCCGCCTGCCACCACTGCGACTGCAGTGAGGACTAGGCCCAGCACATGCTGGGGGTGTGCCCCGCTTGGGCGCCGCAGCGTCGGGCCCTCACTGCAGTCATCGGAGGAGATCTCTCGCTGCCGGCCGTTGTACGCTCCATGGCCGGCGGCGAGAGCAGTTTTACCGCGGTCGCGATCTTCTCCGAGGAAGTGATCTCGCAGAAGGAGGCGGCCTCCACTCGGACCCGATCCGCCGCTGGCAAACCGGGCGGCGGAGGCGCGCGAGGGGGGCGACATTACGCGTGTGCCGTACGTCGCCCACATTGAGAGGTCTTAACATCTAGAGACGGTGCCCGCTTCAGTGCGGGCAAGTGCTGGAAGGGGTCCGGATGGCGTAAGAAAGCGGTTCCCGGATCTCTCCCGTCTCAAGCGCAGAATGGCACACTGTGGTGGTTTGGTGGGTAGTCTGGCTGGAGTTAGTCACCTGTCCCCGCGGGGGGGAGCGAAGTGCGTAAAGGCATTCAACAACGTAAAAAAAAAAGAAAAAAAAAGGTGGCTCGTTGGTCTTAGCGGCTGGAGAACCCACGTGCTGGCTTAGCCACCGTGGAGGCCCTCCAGCCGGTCATCTTCGAGTGGGCAGGGCGGCAGGACGGGACCCTTTCCTTCCGACTGACGTAGGTGCTTACCGGGCACGGTTGCTTCGGGAAGTACCTGCACTCGGTCGATAAGAGGAAATTGAGTCCCGCTATCACTGCGACTACAAGACTCATTGCGCAAATCCTACACGGGACAACACTTTATGTGATTCATAAATTGTTGTTCTAAGTCTAGGTGTATTTTGTGTCTATTTTATGTATGTCTGAAAAGCGCGATGTATATTCCGAAAGATGGAGTTGCTTTAAAAAATTTTTTATAATATTTATATCAGTTATAACTTTCAAAAATGTTAAATCTGTATCAAGACTTAAGAGAGCTGTTTTGTACGCGAGTGACCCTCGAGCAGCTGAGAGCCTTGTTTCCGGAACAGATTGTGCTAATTAATGAATTATTTATGAAACATGAAGACCGCCCCACAGGCCTCATTATTAAACGAAGTGAAACGCCCTTCTATTGCGCCATAAGAGTATTTAAATCGTTTGAAATTGAGAGTGAAGTATACTAAGTACACCGGGAAGTGAGAAGTGGGAAGGATCTCCTTCAAAAAAGTGGGAAGAAGGGAGTCCAGTTAAATGTGAATTATTCATAAAAATTTGACGATAAGAGTTGCGCAAGTGTTAGTGAATACTAAGGGCGCAGGACTAGCGATCTAATGATTGCAGATTTAGAACCCAGCATTCCACTATCGACAACATCCCGATGCAAACATATTTAGGCCAGCTAGGGTGCAGGAAGGGGTGTACAATACTACACTAGAAATTTGTGTCTCATTATTTAATTTTAAAACAAAAAGTAAAAAGGGTTTATGGCTATTCCAAGTAAGGTAGAGCAGACTGTGTTATGATACTAGTCTTAGATGAGTTAAGCATTTCGATCAAAAAAGAAAACGATATAAAAGGAGCTAATACTGTTGAACTATGGCATGCATATTAATTATCCTCCCGTAGGATTAGACGCCCGGGGTGTAACAAAAAGCTAACTATATTACTTTCGATAACGATGGCGTTCACCGTCATGAATAATGGTTTGCGACGTAATTGTCCAGACGCTGTCGGTCAACGCAGTTATTTGGATTTATCGCTTATGAGGCGTATAGATTACAAGGAACAAAATCCTCTTTAAGAATATTGTAACGAGCTGGGTATTAATCAAATAAAAGTACTTACTACTTTACTAAAAAATAACACAATATTTATTAATGACAACCCTTTTATAACAAAATTTCACTAAATCACTTTTTAGTCGCATTAGAAACACGCTTCGATGTTAATCCGCTGCATCGCGAAACAATACTCACCCGTACGGCTAACACGCTACGCTTTGTAGGGCTATCGAAATATCTGATGGTTCTTAGTATCGATAAACCATTCTGGAACAAATACAATCTGTTAGAGTTAGTAATCTAGCGCCATTTAACATTGAAAATATAGGAATTATTTATCAAAATCTCGACAGTCCTGCGCTACTTGATGTTATATGGCGCTGTCCTCCGAATCTCGAATCATCTAGATTATATGAGACTCAATGAACTCTATGGCACAACAATATATTAACTTTCTTATTGCTTGTGGAATTTCTTTCTGGTCCTTACTTCACCAGGATTTATAGGCAATGAAGTTGTGTGACAGAATGGAACCGACTGTAATCATACAGCATGTAACACGGGAATAACAAATATGAGAAAGACGAACGAGTTTGTTGATTGTTGTAATATTATATGGATATAATGTTATTAGAAAAAAAACACCACCAAAAGAAACAGCATGTATTTGCAAAATCTATCAAAACAAAGTTAATTTCGATATAACCAAGAGTGAGTTAAGGCCATGTTATTAGAGAGCAAACCAACATATTGGTGAAGCGACTACGCAAAGATGTTATACCAATCTACGACCAATAAATCTCGATTGATAGCAATAAAATTAGTTCTGTCGTAAATATATCGAATATCTCGACTCGGCAATCAAGCGAATGGACTATACGCAATTCATATCTATTACTGAAAAGGGCGATAGATATCTAAAGGTTTTGGGTGATTTTTTATTTATAATAAAATATTTATAGGACAATCATTTTTACCTCTACAGCTCCGCTCATGTTTATGTCGGTTATCGCGATAAACAAAAGTCTATGGTCTTCCTCGGGAATAAAGTATCTCCATGCCAAATTTCATTAAACGATTAACAGATAGACAGACAGAGTAATTTTTGCATTTCGGTATCGGTTGGAATTTTTCATTTAGGAAAAGCCTCAATTGTGTGTTGCTAGTGATGGCCAACCGCTCTTTCTTGAATATCTAATTACCTTTTAGTATAATTGAGCCTAATGCTCACAGTACTTACGTACATGCAGACGAGTATTGCCCTACGCCTATTGGTGAGCGGAAACGAAGAAATTACTTAAAACAGGTTTTCTGCCAACCGATATGTGTTGAACATGGCTCTTCCACAGCGAAAGCAGCTTAAACAGCCAAATCGCGATATAAGTCATTGGTAATAAAAAAGTTCTGAGTTAATTATTTAAACAATACCCGTCCCATAAATTAAGGTCGCATTAATCATGAGAGAATAGAAAAACCATTGTTCGTAATGGACAGGCGCGAGGGATGGTTGAATTAGTTATTTTAAGGAGAGGGTAAGATAATTTATCAGCAGTTTTAAGTTTTTGTAAAAGTGCTTTGTTCTCATTATTTAAATTTAATTAAAATGAATTATGGGTATAAGCGAGCGATCTCACGGCCTAAACAATTGAGCAGCAGCATGGCGAGGTAAACGTGCCAGTTATCGTCTGAAGGTAATTTTATTATCAATATTTAATTACATTTCAGTAAAATTAATGTTATACTTTACAATTAAAATGGTAATTAATGTTCCAGGCTAACTGAGTGTGTTTTAACCCTGCCCCTGAAAGTAATTAGATCGGCGCAGATAGCGACGATTGCCTTTCACGGAGATCTTGCGTGAGATTAGATAATGAGAGTGATCATAAAAAACTTTCCTTTTTAGAGGTTTTAAGCTTGCCGAACTTTGGACAACAAATCAAAGTTGAATGTTTATATTTACTTTCCTCTAAGTTAATAGTATTACCAGCGATGCTCAGTCGAAGTAAAATGAACCACGTACATTAATAAGTGCTGCACATATAAAGAAGTCATGTGAAGGAGTAAGTCGCAGCCGGCTGATGACGTTATAGTTAAGAGCGCAAACTGCGGTAAGGTCGCCCATTATGTCACCGTTTTTTTAGTTTGTATTTTTTTAAATAAAATGTATTTCCAGCTATAGGAATAAACATCCTGTGTTGCGGGGTACTTTACAAACGTACATGATAAGGACACAAAAAAGCACCCAGACTCAGAATAACAATTTGTGGACCGCACAAAGTGTTGTCCCATGTGGGATTTGAACCCACAGTAGATCGCACTGGAGAAAGCGGCGTGGCGACCGCTTAAATCATAAGACGAACTATGCAGTCAACTATCAGGTATTCGATATTGTATGTTACTTGACTATGATGTACAATAAAGAGCATCTGTCTTTATGAGAATAGTGACCATCAAAACAAAATAAATGTACGGAAGGAAAAAATGTATTCATTAAAATATAATCTTCTTTTTTATGGAATGGGGGAAACGAGCAGACGTATCGCCTGATGGTAAGCGATTACCGCCGGTCATGAGCGCCCGCAAAACCAGAGGCGTCATGGCGTAATGGGTTGTCGGCCTTTGGGGGATGGGGGCGTTGGGGGAGGGGTCGGTGTATGGGCCTCCAGTATGGCCACTCATTCGGTGAAACACAGCGCAGGTTCTGTTTCACTTCGGTTTCCTATAAGGCCGTGGCATCACTCCGGTCGAGCCGGCCTATTTGTGCCGAAGCATGGCTCTCCCACGTAAATCTACAGGAAGGTTACTTCGTTAAGCGTAATAAGATGTTGTACATACATTAAATTTATAAACTTATCCCTCGCGCGCCTCCTTTCGCGAGATTTGTCAATGATATTAAGTTACGACCCCATTAGATGGGGATATTTAGTGGAACTCCTTACTCTTATTAGCCCTATACACGTCCTCATCTTAGATCCTTGCTGCCATCTCTGCCATAGTGACAATATCACTGCTAAATGCACATAGCTAACTATGGAAAGTCAGTTTCAATCTAATCAATGCAAGTCTAAATTTACAACAGAACAACAAACAACAAAACGCTAATTAGCTCATTGCACTGGTCCATTTTTACGCGACTGCCAAATGAAGGAGGATTATATTTTTCTAGTGTATGTATGTATGTCTGTAGGTACATCTTTTTGGCACGCCCTAGAGCCTAAACGGCTCGTCGTCATTTTTAGTGAGCGTTGTCAATAGATTCGTCTCAGTCGGCCAATAACCCTCGACTATGCCGCTTTAAAGATATATTAATGGGTCGGTCAAGTTTTAAACGTATGTTTATAAGTTTACAATTGTATAACAATTGTTATCTATGTTATTACAACAAACTGATTATTTAGGTTTTTTCCTTGAGATTTAGTTTTCGGGCCAAAATTACGTTTGCAAGTAAATAAGAAATACTTCTTTGTACTTTGAATTTGAGTTTTATTTCGTCTTAGGGCAGTAAATCTATGTTTTTCACTTAAATTTAAATTTATTACCTTCTAGTCATTCTGTAAGAAATCTTGACAGACAACCCTGACAGACAACCAAATTTCATTTCACTTTTTCCCAACAAAATACATCTGTATCGAAATAGAAGTAAAAAGACTTTAATAAACTTAAAGCTGACAGGTGACTAGTGATCTGGTTACATTTCTTCTTTAACAAAAGTCTTTAATGGTTTGCAAATATTACAACAATGACTGGTTTACACGCCACGTACTAGGTGCGTTCAACATTCCAATATTTTAGTTAAACTTTCCGCACACAAAGCGTTTCCACACAAAACAGTGACAAACAACGGGCAGCGCGGTATGTTTATGACATGTGTGTATGTGTGCAACAAACCACGGAACAAGGGATTCATAAAAAATAGCTATTTTTGAAATAAAACTTTATTATTAATTAGTGTTCGTAATAATTGAGGATGGATGGCATCGGAACCATCATTATCTTTTAAGGCTTTTTCCGAATTATGTTAATATCAGCTTTAAGTCCACTAAAACCCGGCTGAGCATCTAATTATTATGTGGTGCTACAGCCATCAAACTTCCATAACTCAATCAAGTACTAGGCGATGTCAATATCAAAGTTCAATAGCGATATCAAAGTTCTGTAGGTAGTCGGTTGACTCAAGCTACACTTAACGACTGCTATGAATATTAGTATGGTTGGCACTGATTGCCTCGCTGGTCTAGCGGTTGACGTTTGCGACTGTTGACCATGAGGTGATTCGAATCTCGGGTCGGACAAAAACTTGTTATTGAGTTTTTCTGATTACAGAAGTACTTAATAACAGCTCAGAGTTTGGAAATCGGGGCCCTGCGCATGGTCTTTCCCCGGTCGGGTCAGATAAAAGTCCCATAGGACTATGAGAATGAAAGAACAGAGAGTACAAATATGTTTGCACTCACGTTTGTGCACTTTAATATCTCCTGCGTAGTTGGCTGGTCTCCGTCGAGACTGGCCGCCGTGGCCAAAATCGGCTTGGAGAACGTCAATGGGTTAACCATAAACTGTCCTGGCTAGCATCTAGGCCTAACTGTGCAATGTGACTCGTGGCTAAGTAGTAACGGCTTTGGACCCTATTTGCGGTATTTAGTCAGAGAGAGAAGCGTTTACCACACCAGTTTCATTACACAAATATTAGCTATTTCTTGTGTCTGTGTCTTGGCAAATGCCTCACACAGGTATTACACTACTGACTAAATACTGTGCCATTTAAACTTAACCAAATTACTATTACTACTGTGCTATATACTATTTGTTCTAAATAAAGGACGAACACAGTGTTTTGTTCTACACACCCACTTTAGTGTATGAGCGAATACTGAGTGTGTGTGTGTGTATGGTACGATATAAAAGCAGTAGAATTTCTAAAAGCCCCACTGCCCTGATCCTTTTTAATCTGAGTACGGCTGCCCAAAGCTTGTACATGCAGCCAGCGTTGCTACATCCAACATTACTTATTTAATTGTTGGACAAACATAACTTAAGTTTTAAAGCCTTTATTATTTTTAGGTTGTGTTTTAATTTTTTTAGACTGAATACAAAGCGAGAATTGCGTTATGGAATTTTATCAAATTTTTTAAATTTGACTGCGAACTTAGGCTTTGCATCATTTACTTTCATTTTCTATGTTTATATTGTATAATATAGTAATATAATATTTATGTTGTGTGTTAACAATCGAGTGTATTCTTTAACATAATTTCACACTACAACTTATTGTTAATAAATTTGTCTATTATGATCCATGTTCAATAAAAGATTGTCTGTAGCAGCCATTTGTGTGGGTTTATTACATCATCATCATTGCCTTCTCTTCGATGAGCACTTCCGGCAGCTTGCTCCCAAGTTGGAAGACACTGCCACCGCCCTAGGGCGGCTTTTGCCCAATCTGGGTGGAGCCAGTGTCGCAACGAGAAGCCTCTTCACGGGGGTTGTCCGGTCGATGGCGCTGTACGGCGCACCGGTGTGGGTGTCGGCTCTGACCGCCCAGAATAAGGCGCGCCACTGGCGCCCTCAGAGGGTATTGGCGGTCAGAGCCATACGCGGATACCGCACGGTGTCGACCAAGGCGGCGTGCGCCTTGGCCGTAACACTCTCGTGGGATTTGGAGGCGGCAGTGCTCGCCGAAGTTTATCAACGGGTGGCTGAATTCCGGGCAGAGAGTGGCGTTCGCCCTCCGCCCGAAAAGGTACGCCAGTGGCGTGAAGCCGCCCGTCGAGCCATTATGGTTCGGTGGTTGTCGCGGCTGGAGGTTCCACGTGCTGGTTTCTCCATCGTGGAGGCGCTGCAGCCGGTCATCCTCGTGTGGGCAGGGCGGCGGCACGGGACCCTTTCCTTCCGACTGACGCAGGTGCTTTCCGGGCACGGTTACTTCGGGAAGTACGTGCTCTCGGTCGCGCAGAGGGAATTGAGTCCAGCCTGCCACCATTGCGACCGCAGTGAGGACTCGGCTCAGCACACGCTGGAGGTGTGCCCCGCTTGGGCGCCGCAGCGTCGGGCCCTCACTGCAGTCATCGGAGGAGATCTCTCGCTACCGGCCGTCATACGCTCCATGGTCGGTGGCGAGAGCAGTTTCACCGCGGTCGCCACCTTCTGCGAGGAAGTCATCTCGCAGAAGAATGCGGCGGAGAAGACCCGGAAGGACGATCTCCACTCTGACCCGATCCGCCGCCGGCGAACCGGGCCTCATGCTGCCCTGAGTGTGGCCGCGGTTGGGCAGGACGGGTTTCCCCCCCCCTATCCGCTTCACAGGCCAGCCGCGAGGGGGCGACGTAACGCGTGTGCCGTACGTCGCCTAAATTGAGAGGCTACCATCAGACGACGGAGCCCGCTTCAGTGCGGGCAGGCGCTGGGAGGGGTCCGGATGGCGTAAGAAAGCGGTTCCCGGATCTCTCCCGTCTCAGGCGCAGAGTGGCACACCGTGTGGTTTTAGTCGGTTCGATTCCGACACACCGCCCCGCCACTAAACCCCGGTGGAGTGAAGACCCGAGGGAGTTTCCACACGTAAAAAAAATGGGCCTTCGAGTATCCTTTGTCGATCTAACTTTTATCTTAATTCAATGTAGTCTCTGTTTCTCGTCTAAAATCTATTACTTTGCAAGGTGCGCTGGCTACCGACAGGCAGCCAGTTGTTAATAAAGTTAGGTAAATTGCAAGGGTATATAGTGCGCTAATATTGGAAATGATGATTGATGATGGTGATGGTTCAAAACAGAAATACCGTGCGAGAGCCACGCTTCGGCTCGACCGGAGTGATACCACGGCCTCACAGAAACCTGTGTGAAACAGCGCCTTCGCTGTATTTCACCGAGTGTGTGAGGATCATCATCATTATTATCATCAGCCTATCGTGGTCCACTTCTGGACATAGGCCTCTCCAATTGCACGCCACTTTGTTCGATTCTCGGCTTCTCCCATCCAGCTACTGCCAGCCGTCTTGGGCAGATCATCAATCCATCTACCCTGTGGACGTCCTACACTACGTTTGTCGAGACGCAGTCTCCACTCAAGAACACTTAACAACGGTTATCGGTTCTACGGCAAATATGGCCAGTCCACTGCCCCTTCAGCTCGCTAATCTTGTGGGCTATGTCGTTGACCCTGGTTCACTGTCGGATTACTTCGAATTAAACTCGTTTCGACCTTAAGCTTATGGCTAGAGTGACGTAGATTGAGGCCTTTACTTTACTTACCCCTCCCGCATCTCCCTTCCGATCCCCCAAAGGCCGGCAACGCATTTGTGATACCTCTGGTGTTACGGGTGTCCATCGGCGGCGTTAATCACTTACTATCAGGCGATACGTCTGCTCGTTTGCCCTCTATTCCACAAAAACAGCCACAAACTGTTAATTAAATAGTTAACACTCTCTGAAGTGCGTATCTACAAAAAGTGTACACTGAAATAGAAGCCACTTACTTGCACGTTATGGAAATAAGACATATTGCCCTTATATGGTATATACATTAGGTGTTCTGTGACGCCTCTCTTGTTTGTTGATAGCTTGACCGCTCAGTCTAGTGATTAACGATCTTGACTGCCAATACCGTCGTCAACTTAATTCCTACCCAGGACTAATATATTATATCATAATATTTTTATTGTTTCACTGTTTGTTTATCTGCTGATTCGGTCACTCATATTTATTTTTTATTTTTTTTATTTTTTTGGATATGGCAATCTGTGCCGATGTTGACAATTCTGCCAATGACATGTGAATGTGAGAGATTAGTGTGTTAAAAAAAAATAATACAAAGATAGCAAAGTGAAGAAGAAAGAAGGAAAACTGATTAAAGTATAATGGAATTACAACGTATGAAAGTCATTAACACCTGAATGAGTTCTGGCGATGAATAGGTTAAAAAGAATAGAAATTAATAGGGGTGGGGATCTTTAAGTTTCTTAAAAAGCCATATAAGTCCAAAGATGGATTGTTTTTCTTGCAATTAAAAAATATGTGGTCCAAACTACCTTCGTCTGATACACATTAGCATATTGATGAGTCTCTGACCCGAATTTTACGCAGGAAAATGGGGGAGCAACAGTGACCAATACGATGGCTACAAATTGTTGAAATAATAGATTTCGACAACTTTTTGTACTTAAAGAACCAAGGTTTTGATGTAACAGATGGCTGAATGGCATAAAATTGATTGCCTTTCTTTTTAGAGGAGGTGTTCCACTCTAACTGACAGGCTGCCAGTAGTTTTTCTTTGGGAAGCCTCAGAAGGTCGTAGTTGTAGTGAATGAAATGTTTGAGGTCCGCAGTTTCAGAAAAGGTGGCATTTTTTGCCAGTGAGGCTGCACATTTATTACCTCTGATGCCACTATGGCTAGGGATCCATACTAACTGAATTACATTTGAGCTTCTTGTGCTAAATAAGATATTTTTAATTTTTAGAATTAAAGAAGATTGAGACAATTTCTTAAAAGGATTTTGCAATAATGCTTTGAGGCAGCTAAGAGAGTCGGTAAATATTACGGCCTTGTTAATATTGTGAGATTTTATGAAGAGGCATGCTTCGAAAATAGCCACACACTCGCCCGTAAATACGGATGACTCTTTGGGACATCTAAATTTCAGGATAATCCTGGAGTCCTAGTAGTAAACTGAAGCACCCACAGGGCCTTCGTCATATAATTTGGAAGCATCGGTAAAAAATTTTTTGAAATCCTTCCATTGCTCTTCAACCATTCGAGTTCGCATGATCAGACTCTTTACAGATCCCGGTGCTTAAAATAACATCTGGTTTAAAACACAGAATGTTATAATCGAAGCAGAATAGAGGGAGAGATTCATATTTTACTGTATCGCTAATGAACGGTTTGTAATCCCGAAAACTTTGGAGTATCGTTGGAATTTCTTTATTTGACCAAAATCTAGAAATGTTACAGACAGTATCCAAATCAGAAACTAATTTTGAGAGGGGATGATGAGGTTTACACATCACTTTTAATATAAAGCGGGCAGATAAAAACTGTCTTCTTATAGCTAAAGGGGGCTCAGAACATTCTACTTGTAGGGCATTGGTGGGAGAGGACTTCATACAGCCAGTTATAATGCGAAGACACTTAGCCTGAACTTTGTCAAGAGCTACTAGAGCCTTCTTATTACAAGGTGTAATCAAAAATAAACCATAATTAATGACACTGCGTATTAAGGCATTGTAAAGTAATTTCATTGTGTATGGGTGGGCCCCCCACCAGACACCAGCTAGAACCTTTAGTATCGGGATGGTCCTCTCACATTTTGATATCAGATAATTTATGTGATAGATTCCAGACAGTTTAGAGTCTAAGTAGACCCCTAGAAATTTAAATTTTGTAAGAATAGGGATGCTGTATTGTTGAACTTGAACATCAATGCCAGGAAGTATTCTCTTACGAGAGAAGACTACGACAGCGCTTTTGGGAACAGAAAGGTACAGACCATGAACTGATAGCCATTGACTTAAAGAGTTCAATGAGAGGGAAAGAGATTGAGCTGCATCCTGAATACAGCTGTCAATTACATATAGAGCCAGATCATCAGCATATTGTAAGATTCGACAATTGTAATTCAAACATAAACCAATATCATATGTGTAAAGATTATAAAGTAAAGGGCTTAGCATAGAGCCTTGCGGTAAGCCTTTCCATGATTTCCTGTGATGAAACTCTTCGCCAATAACTATAAGAGCTAAAGTTCGAGATGAAAACATTGCACACATACATTGTAACATCTTAACCGGCAGGCTTAGATTGTGCAATTTGTGCCAAAGAGTAGGAAGAAGAACACTGTCATATGCTGATGAAATATCAAGAAAAGCAGTGACGACGGATGAATTTTGGGACAAAGAAAGCCGGATGTCCGAAACCAAAGTTCCAACACTGTCCATGGTACTGAGACCCTTACGAAAGCCAAATTGGGAATCGGGCAGCAATTTTCTTGATTCCACGATCCACTCAAGACGATTTTGAATGAGGTGTTCAAGAATTTTAATCAAGACTGACGAAAGGGCGATTGGTCTAAAACTATTTGGATCATCTGATTTTTTTCCAGGTTTTAATAGGGGTATAATAACCTGCATCTGCCAATTATCAGCAACCCAGCCACGAAAATAGCAATAATTACAAATATTTAAAAGTAGTCTCCAGTTCTATGCCCAGCATGAAGTGTGAAGTTGTGAGCAATGAAGTTTCTCCTAAAGATGGAACATACCCTATGTTCGATCTATTTTATCAAAAAACTGTTCAGCTATATTACAAGCAATGGGGAAAAAGGTTGACAGAGAACACCCAGATTTAAATCCATTAATGTTTTTCCAAACCCTTGAGGATGAAGTAGAGTGGGGCCAGAGCTGAACAGAATTGATGCCACCCTTTGCGTTTCTTGTTTCGTAGCAATCTTTTGGTGCTGGCAAAAATGTTTCTAAATATTATAAGGTTTTCAGTACACATATCCTGGTTGTATTTTTTTTCCGCCTCTTTCCTTTTCTTTATAGCAGAGGTGCACTCACTGTCCCACCAAGGGGGGGATGGAATTTTACCCCTTCCAGTATTTTTAATTTTGAAACAGGTTTCAGCAGTTAAATGAAGAACATGAATCAATTTTGCACAGCAGTCATCCACTAAGCAGTGATCATTAGAAGTCAAATCTCTAAAGTCCAAAACTGGAAGAGAATTTACTTTCTCTTCTAGTAAGTCGGTGTAATTTTGCCAATTAGGTTTAGAAATATTGTATTTTAAAAGGGGAGGAAGGGTTTTAGGTACAGTATATCTATTGGGTATTGTTATTATAATTGGAAAATGATCGCTGCCAAAGGTTAGACTTGTGCATTGCCAGCTAGCGGATGCTGCAATATCAGGGGAGCAAAATGTCAGATCTACACAGCGTTTCTGTTGACCAGGCAGAACTTTACGTGTGCAGCAACCATCATTTAAAATGCAAAGACCTAGCTCATCTAAGATGTCCACTAAGCCTATGCCAAATGAATCGCATCGCTCCGAACCCCATCTATAATGATGGCAGTTGAAATCACCCATAACTAACAATGGACCGTGAATATTTTCTATAGTATTTTTTAAAATAGGGAGGAACATTTGGCTAGTGTTGGCAATGTATATAGACATGACTAACAGATCATTGACTTTGATGCTGGTAACATTAATATTTTCTGGGAAAGACTGAGTGGGGATAGTTTTAATCGGAATATGAATATTAATTAGGAGCGCAGAACCACCATATCCATCAGATCCGTCACTCCTATGGGTGTTGTAGTGTTGTAGACCTGGTTACTGCCTAGTCTCAACTTTTATGGAACATAAAAGTTGAGACTAGGCAGTAACCAGGTCTCAACAATAGAGCAGACTAGAGGTTGGTATTTGTTTAAAAGAAATATGAGATCGTGTTTTTTATGAAATACGCTCCTCACGTTCCATTAAAGGAACACTTGGTTGGTTGCCATTTTTTAATAATGTTAAAAGATTTGTTAAGTGGTTAGCGACGTTGGACGGTATTAGAGCAGAAAGAGAAGACATGGTACAGGGGATGTTCGAAAAGAGTAAAGAAGTCTAATTGAATTAAACTATCAATAAGGGAATGTTCTAAAGGGGAATAATTCAGAGCACAACCATTGGATTGTGAAGATGGAGGAGTACTAATGATGTCCTGATGGGAGACTTTGTCAAATGATGGGGATAAAGGGGAACGTGATTTGGGCTGACGAAAGGTAGTTTTACGATATGACTGTGATGGAATTGGCTGAGTCTGAGGAATCTTAAGGGTGTCAGCGTAGCTACGGGTAGCTACCGGAATACTTTTACAGGCTTCATTGTAAGACATGTTCTTGTCTGCCATAGTTTTTTTAATAGCTCTCTGTCTGCTAAACTCCGGACAAGCCCTGCTACTAGCGAAGTGAGTACCAGAGCAAAGTACACAAAAATCTTCGTTCTCTTGTACTTCACAGGTGTTACTGTGGTGATTCTGTCCACATTTACTGCAACGAGGATTGGATCTGCAGATAGCCTCAGCGTTTCCAAATCTGCAACACTTTCGGCATTGAATGGTTGAAAAAATATAAATGTTTACAGGGAGTGACGTGTACCAACAAAATACTCTTTTCGGAAGTACCTGGCCATCAAAGGTTAGGACGCAGGTTTCCGTAGGCTTCCACTCAAGAATACCATCTCTAGAGGTCTTTCTGTTAATACGTCTGACTTTTAAAATCTTACCGCATCCAGGTGGCACGTTAATATACTTGCATATGTCCTCCTCTGACATATCGCTCGGAATGCCTGAAACTACACCCATTCTTGTTATATGAAAAGATGGAATTGATGTTACGAATTTGTGACTTGGGAGACGAGAATAGAATAAAAAAACATTTGCATCGTGAGATGTTGCAAATTCAACGGAGACACAATTTCTACCGACTCTCTTTACTCCGTCTTTGACGACACTGGTAATTTTATTATTAAATAGGAAGAGACCAAAAGACACCGGATGAAGCGTTGTACCTGCATTCGGTTGTGACTCAATACGCGATACGTGAACGATAAAGGGACCATTATCGCTTGCGTTATAGCTCTCGCGGCTTATTTGGCTTTTTAATTGTTTTGAAGGCAAATTTAGG
Source organism: Hyphantria cunea (assembly GCA_003709505.1). Classification (NCBI taxonomy): domain Eukaryota; kingdom Metazoa; phylum Arthropoda; class Insecta; order Lepidoptera; family Erebidae; genus Hyphantria; species Hyphantria cunea. The sequence continues at coordinate 201,625 of PKRV01000991.1, read as the reverse complement.
ATTGATTCATCATTTACTGGACGTTTACGTGACACAGAGACGCGGGAGGTGACATTTTCGGATTGCGAAATATTAGAAACAACATTAAAAAACTGCGTAGGTGGATTCGATCACAAATCACAATTTTTACCACAATTATCGTGAAATTCCCAGTCACTTAAGGGATTTAACTGTGACCTTCGAGGACAATGATATTCACGCCATTCTGGTTTCGGAGACCTGGCTCAAGCCTCCCTTCCCTCCAACTCCTACCCTTTGACCGGCTTTGTCCTGATTCGCAATGACCGGGATGTGATGGTATTAATTGACGCATGGTCATTACTATCTTGGACTATACGCTGTTGGCAATAACTCACATAATAAACTACTCTCTTGACTCTGGAACCTTTCCCTCTCTTTGGCGTAAGGCTTTCGTCATACCTCTTCCCAAAAAAAATAATCCTTCACTACCCGAACACTTTCGACCCATTTCCATCCTCCCCTTCCTATCCAAAGTCCTCGAGGCCTGCGTATACAAGCAGCTCTCTGAATTTGTATACCGTAAAAAATTGTTAAGTCCTCTGCAGTCTGGCTTTAGGCCCGGTCATAGTACTGTTACCGCTCTTCTTAAAGTGACAGGCGATATAAGGAAGGGCATGGAGGACACCAAAGTTACTGTTCTGGTTTTGGTGGATTTTTCTAATGCCTTCAATACCGTCAGTCACGAAATCCCTGTAACAATCTTCGGGTATCTTGGGGTGTCCCCTGAGGCACTGGAATGGTTCTCTACCTATCTTCAGGGGCGCCAGCAGAGTGTTCGTGTTCATGACTTGACATCGAACTGGCGCAACCTCTACACAGGCGTTCCTAAAGGAGCAATTTTATCTCCTCTCCTATTCTCTATTTTTATTAACCTCATTACTAATCACCTTCGGTGTTCGTATCACCTGTATGCCGATGATCTGCAGCTGTATTAACAGGCTAGAGTGGAGGACATATCGCAAGCCATCGACAACATCAACAGGGACCAGGAATACATAAAATCTTGGTCTATGAGATTCGGGCTGTCAGTTAACCCTACTAAGTGCCAAGCAATTCTAATTGGCAGCAAGAACATGGTGAAGCGATTGGATACTAAGTCTGTCTCGCCGGTCATTTTCAACGGCTTAGTCATAATACCTTGGAGCGACGTAGTCAAGGATCTTGGCCTATTCATCGATTCAACTCTTGATTGGCGAGCCCATGTAACTCATTTGAGCCAGAAAGTAACAGGTAACCTGCGAACACTCTACCGTCTTAAGAACTTCTTGCCTCCTAAAACAAAACTCTCACTCACACAGTCTCTCATTATTCCTCTAATCGACTACAGTGATGTGTGTTATTTCGACCTGAATGCAGACCTCTTCAATAAACTCGACCGTCTTCTTAATAACTGCATTCGATTCATATAAAATCTCCGCAAGTATGATCATGTGTCTACTTTCCGTACTCAACTACAGTGGTTACCCATTTGCCAGCGCCGCAGTCAGCGAGCGCTGACCTATCTTTTCTCGTTCCTTAACTCCCCATCTTTACCAACTTACCTTGAACCCTATCTACGTTTCTTATCGTCGAACCACGACAGAAATCTCCGCTCCTCTAACAATCTGCTTCTCTTGTGTCCATCTCACAATTCTGATTTTGTGAACTCTTCATTCTTTATGCAGGCTGTAATGCTGTGGAACACGCTCCCACTCGAAATCAGGATGTCTACAAGCCATGACTCATTTAAGAAGAATGTAAAAAACCATCTTTTTATCAGATGGCAGGAAAGCCTTAATTTGTAAACAACTTAGTACCCACTCACAGTGTACGTATGTAAAGTTTATGTATTAGTGTGCATCATAGTGTATGTATATAAAGTTTATATATTACCGTGTATATATATTTATTTATATTTTTATGTATATATTGTAACTTCACGAATATATATATTTTTTCCCACCACAATGCATCTACTCCAAAAAAATTTCTACACCATCCAAAGATTGGCTGGTAGAGAATGCCTTGGGCATTAAGCCCGCCGTTGTACATGTGTGCATGAAGTTTTAAAATAAAATAAATAAAAATAAATAAATAAAATATATTAAGGCAAATAGACTTTTGACTTTTTCTTTTCGTTTAAATACACCTCTGCTTACCTTTTCGAGTTGAAATATGTTAGTGTATAATAAATAAATATTTTCGGATAACTAACACACAACGCCATTCTGTAAATACATATTATAATAGAAAACAACCAAAATCCAAAACAAATATTTGCAGATCATGCAAACATTTGGCTCGACGCAGAAATCGAACCCGAGGACTCATGCACGTACGCTACGATTGCGCCAACGAGGCATTCATAGTATAATGAAGTCAGTGTATAATTATTTATATATCTTTTAAAATAATTTAAGTTAGATATTTAGCCGTTGGATGCGGGCAGTCAACTTATGGTCACTCTTAAATCTTTGATAATTTTGAATATTTAAATCAGTAACAGACTCGTATTTCAAATCGATCAAATCACCTGCCTTTGCTATAGAATTATTGCCGCGTACTTAATCGGGTCCCATGTTCTGAGAAGAGAGAGAAAAGCTCTAAATTGAACAGTTTCCCGATGTTATTGTGAATGTCGAGTGACCTCACACTGCCCCACGCGCGTAAGGCGAGTTTAGGAATAAGTGCGTTGATACGAAGCCGGCGAACCGTCTCTAACTGAGATTAATAACCCCAGCAGTGGCGCCCCCTGCCGGCCGACGCCAAGAATTTGTTAATTTAGCTCCCACGCATTTGTTTATTGGTGACAAACGGGAAAGGTCGTCTTGTAGGCAGAGATAACATTTAGAGAACGTTTCTACCGAGTTGTTTTATCTGCTTACTAAATGTTTATTAACCTTCAAATAGAAAGGCGCTCTTTAGATGTCTGCGTATGAATTTCAGGATGACGTATTATGTCTGCAAACGCTTTCTAATATATTTTTTAGAAGAGAGGGTATCTCATACAAACACCCTTATTAACATGCAACAAAAACAATCAAGATTCTCTATTTATTCATACATATATAAAAGTGACGAAGTCCAATTTCTGTACAAATGCTAAAAACCGAGCCGGGGGCTATGACATAAAATTAATTTAGTTTTTTTTTTTTATTTTTTGTTTCTCTGTTTGTACATAAAAAGAAAATACATATTATTATTGGCTGACTTAGCCTTGATTCACTAAAAAAATAAAAACATATATATTTAGGGGTGGGTCAGCCCTATCATTTAGGTGTATGAAAAACAGATGTTAGCCTATTCTCAGAAATACCCAATTCACACACACATACTTTCATAAAAATCGGTCCAGTAGTTTCGGAGGAATTTGGTAACACACTCTGTGACAGGAGAATTTTATCTATTATATTACGCAAGGAGAATTATTTGTGGGCTTTTTGCGCTGAGAGCAAAGTGAAATCGCGACAGTAACACAACAAAGCTCAAATGTAAAACAAGTGCAGCAAAAGCTTGCTAGAAAGAATCTTCTTCTCAATATGTGCTCTTAAGTACAAAAAACGTGTTAAAATGAAGGCATAATGTTAAAAGGGTACAATTTACATATTCCTTGACCTATCACGCTTCTAATGTATGGCTAAGAATAACCACGTAAGAGTTCAAGTTACATTGGTCGTAGAAATAAAACGAAAACTTCAATAATTTTACCATTTGAACATAGTTTGTAAAGTAGTCCTGTAGACAAGGGCTCACTGCTCTAAACAACATCTATGAAGTAGTAGGACCTTAGTCTCTAACTAGCTTACAAGTCAAAATAAAACTGAAATAAAATAATAATATAATCAAAAGAAACGGTCGCTGCGAGCACCTCCCGGTGCGCACAAATGAACTCATCAATTTTGTGTAACTTTTTGTCTTCGGCGAGTGCCGGCGCAGACGCCCACAGCCCACGCCTTGATCTTCGTTAAAACTCCATTAGCCTACATGCTCAAAACGTCACCAGTTTTATATAACTGATGTGAATATGTGTAATTTTCCGTCCTTAAAGTTTTGTAGTTGTAAACCATTGACTAACGGAAATCTCATCCGAGAATATCCTTACTAAGTTGTCTGGAAAAAATGGCTAAGTGATAAGACTGTTCTCTGTCCTAAATGATTTTAATAAATAAAGTGTTATATTCAGGGCTTAGGAAATTTTAGAAGTGTTAGATTTGAAAATTCAACTACTTATTTTGGAAGTAGACTGTAATGTAGTAGGGCCGAGATTTGTCTGTCACAACTAATATTCGGTTTAAATATCGTTAAATGAGTGAAAACAGCTTAAAGTTGTCAACTCAGCAACAAGCTGTTGAGTTGACAGAAGCTGAGTTGAAAACTCATTAGCTTTTAAAATTAATTGACTTGCATCGGTGATGTGTATATATTTACATTTGCCTTTGCTTTAAATAGTTTAATGTAATATGAACACATTGTTTCCTTATCAGTGATCCACATAATAGTGGATTATTCAAACACGATCACGTGTCACTAATTGTAGTGTTCGATACAACGATGGTGAACGGACTGACGCGCCCGCTGCACGTTAGTGTGTTGACTCGCGAGCGCATTGTGTTGACCCGCCATTTAACACAAAGCACATATTGTAGTGTAAATTTGATCTAATTGAGGACTTCGAATTACATTTCCTGATTGATCGCGTCTATTCAAACTATTAAAAAAATAGCTGTTAAAATAATAGTTTCGATTGTATTACAAGAAGGTAGCTATTTCTAGATATGGTTCATTGAAGCCGTTCTAGTCCGTCACGTGACTCGGTACCAGATTTGCAGTTAAAAGCGGAAAGAGAAATAGAGATCGCATTTTGGAAATACCGCCTTCTCGTTCCGTGTATCGTGCATGCGACGTATCGTCAATTTTCTTTGGGCATGTAAGTAAACGTTTTTAGATATGACAAAAAAAAAATTATGCGTTAAGAAAATCGGATAGAGTCTCTACCTGGCAGGAGACTCTCCATTAAAGAAATTTGTTTCCTCAGTATTCGGCTGAACATATTTTAATTTAAATAAAAAAAGGAAAGGATTTGTATGTATTATAAATTTACATTCTAAAAATCTGTTTTTTTTTTTTTTTGCACCATCGTATATATGATAAAGCATAAATGTAAGTCACTATGACGATAGCATAAACGCAACTTACCATATGTACAATGTTAATAGTAACACTATATAAATATTATATATTACTTATTTATAGAAATAAGTAAATAAAAAAATATTTCGAACATCTAGCATACAACGCTTTCTAGTCCCAAACTAAACAGAGCTTGTAATATGGGTACTAGACAATAACATTTGAAGTACTGTTTAATTAAAATAAGTTCCGTAATATTTTTGCCTTTCATAACAGTGACCCAAGGCCCGTTATGTACCTTATGAGGTAATTTCATTAAATATGAGTTTATAACTTTATAACCCTTTATCTAAATTAAGTTTATAATGATCTGGCATACGAGTGTCCAGTGTATCAGCGAGGGAGCTTAATAATCCGGCTAGCTACGGCAAGACCAGATTAAGTCACCGCTGTCACTCCACATGTCATAAAAAGCCTTTTAAGCTTTTTGCCCGAATTAAGGCTCCCAGTAACGTAACAAAACCGACGTAAAGTGACACAATATAAAATGCAAATGTATTTGTGCTGGGTGTTTGAGGACAATCGCACATGGCCAGGATAAGTTGGATGATGCAAAAAAATGTCAAATATAATAATATTGTATATTCTGTGTGTATATAATAATATTCTGAATTAAGCTTTAGGATTTTACAGAAACAACTTATATACTATTCTGAATATTTTTCTTTGATTTTTACTTTCAGAAATGTTAGGTATTTTGTTATACTACATGTACATGAAGTTCAAGGTTATCTTAAGGTTAGTAAGTAAGTAAAGTAGAAAGCATATAGATCAAGGTACCAGCAAAACAGGTAGAGACCGTTTGAACATTTTAGTTTGTAATAGAAAGTATCTTGAACATTGCAACTTTAGGAGCACTTTGAAGGCCAAAAGTGGGCAAAGAATGAATGAAATATATTACCCCGCTCTGGCAGATACAATAAAAAAAATTAAAACCATTTTTCTCAAAACGTGGTGCCTCCGGTCTTTGTACTCATAATTTTCAAACCATATGTATTCAATCACAACATATTTGTGATTATAAACGTACTTTCAAAGATATTTTTATGATAGATTTCATTGATAGCTGCGCTGGGGATTATTCAAATACTGTTTTGATCTTTGTTAACAAATATCTCAGGGGAGAACTGTTATGTGAGTTTTAAAATATGATATCACAGTATCTAATTCGTACTTGGCTGAATGCCACTCCATTTCGTTACTTTAATCGCAGGCTAAATACTCGTTGGAGAGGCTGATATCACACAAAGCAGAAGGCTTCTAGAGGAAACAACATAGACTTACTGAACAATTTTTGAGCAAATTAAATTGACTTTTTCTTCTCTGCAAATAGACTAATGATAAACCTGTCAACTTCTTGAAGTATAAAGACGAATTAAGGCACGGAAATAGTTTATTAGCAGAAAACGTTAGCTTACCAGTGTAAGCTAACGTTTTCTGCTAATTGCTGCTGCTGCTTTTGTAATAAGACCGCTTTTAAAATGTACATGGATTTTTGAACTCAAACATACACACATAGTCTGTGTTAGTTATAAAACACATACTTTTACATACTAAGAGACAAACATATACACATATAAGCATTAGTATAATTGTTTAATTAAATTATGAAGACAAAGTAAAGACTCGTAAATCATACTCTAATGCGTGACTAACTCAATTATGATGCGTAATATACATGAATCATCTTCTTGAATCTCATTATTGTTTGCCTAATATTTATGGGCAATACATTCCACAAGCCTAAAGCTTGAACAGTGAAAGACTGATCATATCACTTCGTGGAATGCTGAGGCATCTCCAGTCCCAAATCTTTGGATGACATGATGATTTTACATGTGTGTCATTAAGGAACTTGAATCGTTCTTTGAGGTAGAAGGGAGCTTTAGGATTGAATAAAATATTTTAGAGAAAAGTGAGAATATGAGTATTCCGGCGAGAGCGAATCTGAAGTCGCTTGAGCCGTTGACGAAATTAAGAGAGATCATATTTTCGCAAGCGAAATACATATCGTATACAGAGATTTTGTAGTCACTTTAGCTCATTAAGTTGTGCTTCAGTGAAATCTAGACAGCTGACATCGGCAATCTGAGAATTGGGAGAAGAAGTGGTTGTGTAGCTCTTTTCAGAGAGATCCGGCCGAAGAAAAAAACCTTACGACTGAGTTGTTGTATCTGGTGGCCCCAAGATCGATGATATCTATGTATACTATGCCAAAATTTTTGACTTGTGTTTTATTGTATCATTGTTAAATGTAGGAACTCTTAATAATATTATAACATAGCTATGACACAATAGGCAAATTCATGGTTTGTTTGGTATTCGAAATTTATGGTGAAGTTGAAAAAGCAATATTAAAATGTCATTTGATGAGATTTCAGAAACAGATGGGTCTTATAACTGATTCAAGACTCGTTCCAAAAGTTGAAGTTTTACACGTAATTAATATTATAAGCAAAGTTTATACATTAAACTTAGATATTTTATCTCATCGATCGGTGTACCAGCTCTATAAAACAGCCTACAATCTGTTGAGTTATAATCGAACCCGCTGTCGTAGGCCGCGAACATTGTAATAAAATGCAAATACTTTTTAACCGTAATTCTATTTTATCAGAAATAAATTGAAAAGAAACCTATTGTAGGAGTTTCACAGTGAGCGACTTGTCGTGTCAGATGATATAATGTACAATCTGACTAGTTCAAATAGATCTACGAGACATGTTACACTTGAATGAGCTTGAGAAGGGCTTCACTTGCGAAGTCAACCCTTGGCGGATGGGTGTTTTCATCAAAAGCCCCTGAAGTAAGTACATTATTGTGTGGCTCGGAGCTGTATGTCAATGTAAACGCGATGGAGCGCTGACAGTCGTGTTATTTTTCGCTTGTCAAACAAGCTCAAAGAATCGTTTACGCAATTTATGTTTCATTAGCTGAGATTGTTACCTTTCAACAGAACTGGTTGCCTGTTAAGAATCATCCAAGTGCGGTTGCGTCTCCTATACAGATTATATTTATATTTCTGTGAACTGTGTTAAGTGCATAAATTTGTTATTAATTGTAAACTGTGTTTGAGGAATCGTTAATTATTATAATTACAATCATAATATGTGATCAATAGCAATACCCCAATGAATACACTTTGCCTGTGTTTAATATTGTTGCTAATGATATAACTACTCCATAGATATTAGATGGACTATAAAACACAGAAACTTAATCTAATGTGTATAAAATACGTTGTCATTTTATACTTAATTATTTTGTAGCAGCGCTATAATTACTGTGTTATTACTTTGATTATATTTTAGCAACTAGAACAATTTGATATTACCATTTTAAGTCAGCATTTGAATATTAAACCGTAAATCGACTCATCAATATTCACGCTAAAATACCTTTGTCAGACATTTAGACTTAAGATTTGCTTTATTGAATTTTATACTTTATCTCAGAGGATTTAGACAAGGTTTTGGAATGTCTTATAATATTCTGGTAATAGCATTGCCATGTGCGTGTCATCGCTGTTCGATTCATCAAAGCAATTTCACTTTCACGAACATATTTTAGCTAAAGACACTCCCTAGGTCTGTTGTTTATTATGAAAGGCTATTGACCCATTGTACAATACGTAATTAGGAGACAAATTAAGAAGTCTTACCTATATTTGTTATGTTTAGACGTTGGAGAACCATATTACAGCACAAATTACCAGTTTGATTGGGCGACACCGTGGTCTCTCAGAACACACATCCATAACATATTTCAGAAAAATAATTTCAAATTCAAAAATAATATTTTGTTTATTTTTAATCGTAACAGTATCTACGGCCAGACTAAATAAATTTGAACGTGCCGCTCCCCGTTCTGCTGCTCGCACTGCTGCCGCATCCACTAAGCTTTTGCATGCAGCCTTAAAGATGCCTATTGTTCGTAGACCAGGGCTTCCTTCATTGCGTAACTGCGAGAAATAAAACCCTGCAATTTGTTACCAGCGCCAGCGAATCGCAGAGAGAGAAAATAGCGAAAGAATTATTTTTCTGTATTTTTGCACATTTTAAGTCTGCTCAATGAGTTTGACCTAATTATTTACATACTGCCTCTCATTCTGTAAAACACTATCTACGCCGTAGCAATACGCTACGTATTACATAGACTCCGTAGAGGCTATGAGTGGGTAGGTCGGTACTAACTAAAATATGAATATTTTTCATATGGTATTCATTAAATATAAGAAAAAGTAAAAAAGTGGTGATGACAATTTTAAGAAACCGTCGGCAGCAAGGTTACGTGCATTACGTTCATTTCCACCAGTTCGTAAACAATTTTGGATGAAAAGAGATTACTTTAAAAGCCTGCTTTATATGAAATTAATTCCAATTGTTCCTATGTTAAAAAAGGTAACTTGTAATTGTTTCAGGAATTTGTGTTCCTCAAACTTTGTAGGCAACAACCTTCTTATATCTTCTTATACCTACATACGGGAAGGAGAATGGAAGGACATATAGTTACTAGTAAGGTTAATATTCTGCTTGTCTCTTGTCCCTCTTACGACTTCAACTTCATGAACAGTTCGTTCTTTGTGCTTCTTGGGAATGCGCTCGCTCGAAATGAGGAAATCCACAACCCGTTTTACATTCAAAAAGAAAGTACACGAACCTCTTTTAACTGAACCGGCAGAACTATCTCATCCATAGCACACCCCGGTGTATTTCAGTATCCATAGTGTATATATATATGTTTATATTTGTATTCGTGATGTGTACTGTTATGGTTGTATATGTATAAGTGAAATTATTTTGTATATGTAGTGTTATATTAGTGTAATATGTAACCTCTGTGCACCTACCACACAACATTTCTACAACACCCGAAGGTTGACTGGAAAAAAATGCCCTGGGCATTAAGTCTGCCGATGTACAGGTTTAGTGCATACAATTTTTAAATAAAATATAATAAATAAATAAATATGAGACAAAATTGTCTTACAGTAAACAATGTCCTTACTTTCTTTTAAACTTTCGCGTTTCATGATATAATAATTATTTTCACAGGAATTTACGGGATCAATTATTTAAAGGTATTACATACCTTTGATTTGCCTGATGTTTCGACCGGGTTGCGCTGGCGGTGTGTATGTAAATACCTTTAAATAGGTGATCGCGTTAATTTGCGTGAAAATAATTATTATATGAACAGTTCTTTTTAAAAACTTCTAAAATTTCTTATTGGAAAGGCCTATTATAATGTAACTGACTTTTTGGATGATAAATTTGATGTTTGATTTGATATCACTAGGTACCTGATTAAATGCTATTGAGATGATTGGTCTTAACATTGTATAAAATTTTTGCTAATTTCCTTAAGGTATTCATACTCATACTCACATAGTAATATCAGGCTAGTCACTTAATATCAGCTTAAATGGTCGGTGAGAGGAATTTTGAAGGGGTAAGCCATAGTATGTGGCAAATATGTCTTGAGCCTTCTTCAACTTTATGCCTTGCATGCGATTGTTTGTTGTATGTGCACATGTGTTTGAGCGAATATATGAAACTTATCTTATTAATCGAACGCAATTTAAAAGGGTTTTATATTTATTGAAGTTGTAACTCTCACTTTCTTTAAATGTTTTTTATCGAAGCGAACAATCTAAGCTTTTGTCCAATATTTCATCGGCAGATTAAATTGTGAAAAGACCCTTTTTAGTAAATCTTTTTTCATTACGTAAATGGTCGCACTTAAACGCTCTATGAGATGGACAGTAATTCGGTTTATTTTTAATTTTTAAATTTGATTATGCCTATTTTAATTCTTTTAAATTGATTATATACCGAGTGATATATATTCTTTAGTAGACTATACTAGTTGAATGGGTTGCTTGTATTTACTTAGTTTATTAATAATAACAATCACTCACACTCACATTAACATCACTAATTATTGTGCAATAAAATAGGCATTCTTTCTGAAAAAAGGAACATGTTTAGCAATCGAATGTTAAGAGCTGTTGACGAATAGTTATATTTTGTTACTTTGCCTGTTTACGACCTTCAATAATATTAACATCGGGTATGACTGTTGTGGCTACGGGATATATGGGAGTTTTAATAAAGTTCCGTAAGTATGTGTAAAATCAAAGAAATTGCAGTGCATTCTGAATTTACAATACATTTACCCAGAGGTAAATATAATAGTGCTCTCTTCTTTAACCTTCTTTATCGTTTGTCTTGAAATATGTGATCTCAATTTTACAAAAGAAAACAATATATAGTTAAAGCCATATTAGGCGTTTAACCAACGAACTTGTTTAATTTATTATCAGTATTAAACAGTGGTTTAAGGTTTACAATCGCCGGTTCTAACTGAGTAATGCGAATCGCGTAAAGTCCACAGTTGCTACAAATAGGTCTGTTTCTTCCTGCCTAAGCTTGGAACAACACGGCCGTGTCTGAAAGTATATCGAATTGAAAACTGAAAACAGTTAAGAAAAGCCTGTCATAACCAATTTATAGCGGTTAGTTTTTTTATGTTTGGCACTGCCAAAATGACTCCATTCTGCGGTCACAAACGACGGTCACCATACTCTTTGCGAATGCAGACACAGCAGCATGGTGACCCACATTAAAGCGGCCTAGTGACGCTTTTGCATCATTGGGCCTCCAGTCTCGCAATTACCAATGAAACACGAGAGCACGAACGTTGTCATTTTACGTTGGTTTTTCTATACGAGGGTACGCCGCCCTGCCGAGTCGGCCCGTTTGTGCTGAAATCAGTGGCTCTACTAGGTACCTTTAAAATTTATTATAAAGATTAAGAGTCATTCCAATTATATCAAAAATTTTGTAGTTATTTAAAGGAGGAAATAAAAAGCCATGGAACGCTTCATTTAGCCCACTCAAGGGCAGTATTTATTACGTAGCTAGCAATTGTCAAGTGTTTATCTAAATTCCTGCACATATTTCACGTTTCCAATAGACTCGCGGCCACAATATCGCGCGACACTCGTGCTCGTAACGGGCTATTTGCCCGGTCCCGTGCAAATGTGCGATACATCTTAAACCGTGTGGATGACTTCTCACCTTATCGCACGTGTTGTATATTTATCCACGCCGCGCCGACGAGTAAATATAACAATTCACTGCTACTGGGAAATAGCTTTCCTTTTTTCTTTTTTGTAATCTATATGCAATGTTTGTGATCCTAAGAGGAGATTGTTGAGTGATTGTTATTATAAACAATCGCGTACTTATAATCATTAGCATTAGCCGTATATCATTAGTTTATATACATTACAAAATACAAATATTTTCTGACTAAAGAATTTTTAACCGCCTTCGAAAGGAAGAGTAGGTTATGTGAGGCAGAATTCAAGTCCCCCACAACTGTATCCCTACGTTGTCGTCGTGTGGGGGCTTGCGTGGGTCGATGATCTCTGGGGCTGTGCCGGTAGAGCCACTCATGCCGGATTGGCTCAGAGGGAGACTCCAGACCAAATGGGATACCAGACGGAGTCGAACTTTGACTGCCGCGGAGGGCACTCTAGACGTCCCTCTGCTCTAGCAGAGGGCGTATTAGAAGTGCGAGGAGGCGAGCTCGGTGTGCACTCACCCTGCCTCCGAGCGGGTAACACAGGAGCTAGTCTTGTGTTACCCTCGCCNGCAGGGGGGGAGCGAAGTGCGTAAAGGCATTCAACCACGTCAAAAAAAAAAAAAAAAAAAGGCAGAATTCAAGTGTTAGTTTGGTTCCTCCGATATTTGATTCGACTTCTACCCCTGGGCCTTTTGCCTTCGCTTTTACCAGTAACCATTAGATGTTCTAAATTGTTGGTGTCTCTGCATGCAATATGGTAAAAGTTCTGCAGTATTTTTGGTAGGCAGGTTGTGGATAGAATTTAAGCATTTTCTATCGTCGGTGGGCTGTTCATGGTACTTGCAGCATATGACGCCAGCACCATACCTCAAAATTACATTTACAAAAATGCAATTTTTTGCAAAAATGCAAATGTCTCTGGCCATCCCTTTGATGATACAAGAGAGTATGTAAGGGCATGCTATCAAGGAATGGGTGTATGGATGTACCTAAAGTAATAGCTGCAATATATAGATTGACTGAACTTGATATAGTTGTCGTTTACACTTAGAGTCTGCTTAAGCTTAAAATGATTCAGATAACTATGCAATGATATTTTCGGAATGTGCCACGATTTATTGCAGCCGTCCAAAGAATCCATATAAACCCATGAGGCACGCTACATAGCTCCGCCCCGCCACCTTTGAACGTGGTAACCATCAATTGTATAATCCATTGATAGCTAAATACCCATTGATTGGGCCTCGGTGGTTCATTACACTGAGAACTTATCAGACAAACTTGTAACTACATTGAAATTAATGTATATTGGCAATTTGTTTGTTGACAATAACTTTTATTATGCCATCAACATCAGGAATATTTGTGTACGCCATCTAAAACAGCGCTCAGGTAATGTCATCCATATGTTTAACCATGTAGTAGGGACAGTTGCTATTCGTATATATCGTCCCAGTTTCATGTGTATGATGTATGGGGATCTGCTAAACAAATGTCTCCGAGTCGCCAAAAATACGAGTCACAATGACGTATAAAAATATGCAAATCAAAACACAAAACTACAACAATGAATTACAAAAAAGAATGAATAGATAAGTGTTTTTAATTTGCCGGAAGACAAAGTAGCCTGTATGCTTTTATAGACTATATAGTTTATCTATAAATAATAACGGGATTCAGTAATAAACAATTTTACTGCGACGGTAGGGGGTTTAATTACTACTACTACATTGAATGTTATTTGCTTTATTGTATGTGTATTGATAATGAACTAATTTTAAATATATATAGAAACTAAATTTATTTTCGTACTTCTGAACTGGACTTGTTTCAACTGCTTTTTCTTTTCAGATTTTATTAAAAGCTATTAGTTGCCTATTATTACGCTATCGGAATTTTTCATGATTTTTTTTAGTTGGAATACTACTTGAATTTTAACAGTATGAAACCAAAATTTGCAGTAAATTATAAAGGCGTTTTAGTATGGGGGAGACACGCTTTGGGATGAGTTGGCCAGCTCGACTGGAGCGATTCCACGGCCTCACAGAAAACCGGTGTGAAATAGCGCTTTCGCTGTGTTTTACCGAGTTAGTGAGGATACCGGAGGCTCATACCCCGACCTCTGCACCCTCCCCAAAGGCCAGCAACGCACTCGTGACGCGTTTAGTATTGCCGGTGTCCAGGGGCAGCGGTAATCACTTACCATCAAGCGATACGTAAACTTGTTAGCTCCCTATTACCCAAAAAAAGTCGACCTAATATCACATATTTAAAAACCCGAAATATATATAACTAATATATATATTAGATTAGATTAAATTAGATTTCTCTTTTAAAGCTAAGATGAGATCATCGCCAGTAAGCCAGGAAAGATGTGAATCAAAAATTAACGAGCCGAAGGTGATGTTTTACATAAGAATGAGTGGGGTCTATGACGCAGCGGCCAACTGAATTTATTCCTAACTAACTTACTTGTGTCGCCGCTGGTAATTTATTAGCCCTCCCGTAAAATTGAAATGTTAATTTCCCTAATTAGTTCAGTAATTAAGTAATATAATGTGATTGAGATTAAAGCAATATATATTACAGTGTTTTGCAACTAAAAGTGTGATTGTCACTTAATAATAATAAAATTCTGTGCGCATCGGCCTACGGATGAACTTGGACAAGACCAAGGTCATGTTCAATGAACATGTACTACCGGAACCGGTTGCGGTACACCGTGTCGTTCTCGAAGTTGTTCAAAAATATGCATACCTCGGGCAGACTTTACAGTAGGTAGAAACAACTTTGAGGACGAGGTGAACAGAAGAGTCCAGCTAGGTTGGGCAGCGTTTGGGAAACTTCGTTCTTCTTCCGGTCTTCTCATCGTCAATCCTACAGTGCCTAAAGACGAAAGTCTTCAATGCGTGCGTCCTACCCTTAATGACATACGGAGCCGAAACGTGGACACTTACGGTTTGACTGGTCCATAAGTTCAAAATCGCTCAGCGTGCTATGGAGAGAGCTATACTTGGCGTTTCTCTAAGGGATCGCATTAGAAACGAGGTGATCCGACAAAGAACCAGGCTCATCGACGTAACCCACAGGATTAGCAAGTTGAAGTGGCAGTGGGCTGGCCACATTTGCCGAAGAACCGATAACCATTGGGGTAAACGAGTTCTTGAGTGGAGACCGCGTCTTGGCAAACGTAGTGTAGGACGTCCAAAGGCCAGGTGGAGCGATGATTTGCGTAAGACGGCTGGCAGGAGCTGGATGCGAGAAGCCATAGATCGAACTAAGTGGCGTGAAATTGGAGAGGCCTGTGTCCAGCAGTGGACTGCGATAGGCTGATGATGATGATCACTTAATAAAAGAAACAAATAACACCGGCGTGTTTTTCAGACTTGTTTTTTTCATGACAGTTTTGTGGAGCTGTGCAAATTTCCTCTCACGCATCCTTTTTGATCACACGTCTTTCAATGATGACATCTTTATGTATTTAAGTTTATTTTAGAACGAAAGCTTTAAGAACAAGTAAAAGTACACATATAGTACCAAAGCTGGGCAGTAACAAAAACTTTGAAGTTTGACTAATGTGCTGTCGATCGAATCCTTAATAAACTTGTTCAACAATTTAATAATAATGTTGAAATGTGTAAAGTTCTTTTAACTTAGAGCGATAGACATAAAAAAACAAATCTTACATTAAATGAACGTAATACACTGAGGCACTGTGTCGAAGAAGAGCCTGAGAATTCCGCGCCAATATAATTTGCATAACAATTTGTTAGCTGGCAATCTGTTTGTGCTGAAGGAGTCGCTTCGGGACCTCGGGCCAATCGTCTTGGAATGCAGCAATAATACGCATTCCACTTTTTTAACACGATTTAGTAAAATCGTGCTAAAAAAGCTTTGCTTGTAAATGAAGAAAAAATAATTTAAGTTTAATTGCAAAAAGATGTCACCTCTGTAGCAGTCATCTATCGCCTTTATCATGAAAAGTGTTTTGGTGAACCGGTGCCACCAAGCTGGCCTTAAAAGTCACTGTTTTAGAGTAGTACGCTTTCAAACTAAACGATTCGGCTCTTCATTCCTGTGCCGTAAGATTAAAGCCATACTGCATGGCCCACATTCGCAATGATTATAGTGACCAGTACTACATGCTTCCATCAAACAGTTAAATACCGTTTCGGTGTAAATGAGCTGGCTTGACCGGAGGTATACTACGGCCTCACAGAAAATTGGTGTGAAACAGGGCTTGCGCTGTATTAATGTGGTAGTTAGTGAGGATACCGGATACACATACCCCAACCCCTGCTCCCTCCCCATCCTCCAAACGACGGCAACGCGCTTGTGACGCCTCTCCAGGGTGGCGGTAATCGCTTACTATTAGACGACACGACTGCTCGTTTGCCCCCTATTAAAAAAAAAGCAAAGTAGAGTCACCTGTATAGTAGATTACCTGGATAGT
This sequence comes from Hyphantria cunea, assembly GCA_003709505.1. NCBI lineage: Eukaryota > Metazoa > Arthropoda > Insecta > Lepidoptera > Erebidae > Hyphantria > Hyphantria cunea. The sequence continues at coordinate 184,890 of PKRV01000991.1, read as the reverse complement.
TGAAAAATGATATATTCTATCCTTGAGGACTAATTTTAACCTAAAGTATGAATAATATAAATCAGTTAATACTAGGCCTGAGCGCCTATGGGAGTATATAGAACATGAACACTTTATATTATATAATAAGGAAGAAAAACCAGGCTTATATCCCATAGAATTCCTTAAAAAAGTAAGTTAAACCCCTTTATCCACGAGTTTATTGGTGTCTCGGAGCGTATTGTAATTATATAAAATTATCTCCAAAAAACGAAATGCGGTCAGTTGTTCAAGCCCGTTCTCTAACTGAACGATTCAACAAATCAGAAATCAACATCTTCTACTCTATGTTGCAATAGCCGCAAATAATACGTACTATCGACAATTTTAGTAGTAATGGGTGACTTAAACGCAAGAACAGAGGAAGGACGAGCTATAAAACAAATGATTTTAGGCTCATATTGTACAGGCAAACGAACAAGAACTGGTTAGAGGCCTGTACACCTCGCATTCCAAAATGATTTAAAAATAGTTAACACTTTTTAGAGAAAACTGTAGAACTATAGATGACATGGGTATCTCCGAATGATTAACACAAAAACGATATAGGTTTTATATTAATAAACAATAGTAAAGATTTTCAAGGCCTTAGAGTTTTAAATAATATTAATTTTAACAGCAACCACAAAATGTTAAGATGTCAATTGAAAAAAATGGAAAAGGAATGTAAATAAGTGAAAATAGAAAGAGATGTCGACAGTCTATAATGGTGAAAGCTTATCGCATTTAAACGATCATATTCTCGTCATCGCGTGAGGGTTTACTGAATAATTTGGTTAGAGAAAGTATTGAAGTTGTATTGGTTACGAACACAAAAAAAAATAAAGCTATAACCAATAGCAATCAAAAAATTATTTTAATCAATAATGATCGAATTGAATATGTCAATGAATATATCTATTAAGGCCAGCTCATTTCTCCTGTAGATTCCCGCTCAAAGATCTAAATTAATAATTAACTGGTTCACAAGTGATAAGAAAAGGACAAGGGGAGACCACTTAGAAGATGGATGTGCCACGTTAAGCCCGTAATAGGAGGCACGTGGATGAGAACTGCTAATAATAAATGGAAAAAATGGACGAGGCCAATAAGTACTAATAAGTGGCATACAGATAGGGTTGTCGTTGCACAATAGCTAAGAAAATAAGGGATATAATATATATGTAAAATAGTTTAGTTAGTAGATAGATAACTTAAGATAAAAATGTAATGTCTCAAATAAAGGCTATTGACGTTACATCCTAATTATTTCAACTTATTTTCAAGGTCTACTGCTAATACGTGACTCTTCAATCCAAAAGGCTAAACGAAAGTGGGGTAATTATTATTGTGGGATTTGTTATTTACATATGAATGCAGACACAACATTCAATATTCCAGCCATAAGCTTCCTCGCTCGGGTAAAACATTTCTTAATTAAAAGCAACAACTTGTAATCAACATTTCTTGTTATTTAGCGTAAAAATTTCGTTTGAATATCTTTGCAAAGTGGTACCACACGAAAATCTTAAATAAATCTTAAAGTTGTTTGTTCATTCTAGAATTTTCTTTTGTATTTAATGATTAGTTTTCATTACTATTTCAGGTACTTGAGCGAAATAGCACTAACGTAAGCATAGGGTGCACTATCGAGTTCATAGTAATGATGAACATGATTTGAAATAGGAAGGCAAATGATAAGTGCTCTGTTTTGAGTATAGTCATAGATATCACAAACATGTGTACATTTAGATTCTGATAGTCGCGGGCCACACACATGTTTAATCTTGCTAAATGAAAAGTAAATTAAAACAGTCGTTCCAGAAATAAATGTTGGTTTTATGCTAGCAACTTATAATTGAAACTGCACGTATTAAAACCTAGCGTTTAGGTGTAGTCTAAAAAGACGAACAGAAGGTAAGGACCGTAGTTTTTACTAGAATGTTAAAATTTTTAGTGCAAAACGTGCCAGGCTGCGATGGTTTATCTGTATTGTAAAACATAATTATGATAATTTAAGCCTGTCTTCTATATCACCACTTTCAGATTTCATTAAGTTCCAGACTGTACATGTTTTTCTTATTTCTCTTATGCAAACAGATATAAAACACGCTCGACAAGGTGAAGAATTATTACTATTGTTCATCAATTAATTACAAACACTGATTTATAAACCTGTCAGTTAATTGAAGTATTGTTTATGAAACACATTTAGTTCTAGAATACAACCGGCCGATGGTTTATTACAACCGTTTTGAATTTGGACGTAATTCAAAGATGTATTTTATATGTGGCAATGTCGGACAATGTCAGCGAGAAATTGAGCTAATTGCGGTTCACTCGCAAATGTCCCGCAGTACGGCGACTGTAATTACACGTGGCAATAATGTTGCCTTTCTGAGGACATACGCCTCTACTGACAATCTCGTTCTACTGTTCTGCCAGTTATGTATTATTTAGTTGGCATTATAATATCAGCTGAACAGCGTGGCCTGATTCCACTATCTCTTCCATGAGTGTGCTAGCATGCAAATATTGTGGAATATTCCTGTTCCGATTAGAGGCTGCGTACGTGATCAGATTATGAGATTCATCCGAATGAATACCTAACTTAAAAATTCAATTATTTGTAGATGTACGACAAGCAAATTTCAATCAGTACATTCTGCTTTCACAATTAATTGAATAAACGTTTTGGATCATGTCCAATTACTGTCTGTACTAATTAACTTCACATTTGTTCGTCGAGCCCGTCTGTTTGTTGTTCAAGCAATAATTAATTGGTTTCTCCATCAATACAGGCGTCGTTTCAAGTGTTGTCTTATTAAAAATTAACATCTTCACTTCGTACTTATCATAAGTACGAAGTACGATAAGTACGAAGTGAAGATGTTAATTTTTGTATGTAACTAAATGGGGCAAATGAGCAGAAGGATCCCCTGATGGCACGTGACTACCGTCGCTTAGGGACTCTTTCTATTTCTTTGTTTGGACTCTCTCTCTCATTCGTTAAATCATCATCATCATCAGCCTATCGCAGTCCACTGCTGGACATAGGCCTCTCCAATTTTACGCCACTTAGTTCGATCTATGGCTTCTCGCATCCAGCTCCTGCCAGTCGTCTTGCGCAAATCATCGCTCCACCTGGCCTTTGGACGTCCTACACTACGTTTGCCAAGACGCGGTCTCCACTCAAGAACTCGTTTACCCCAATGGTTATCGGTTCTTCGGCAAATGTGGCCAGACCACTGCCACTTCAGCTTGCTAATCCTGTGGGCTACGTCGATGACCCTGGTTCTTTATCGGATCACCTCGTTTCTGATGCGATCTTTTAGAAAAACGCCGAGCATATACCTCTCCATTGCACGCTGAGCAACTTTGAACTTATGTACCAGTCAAACCGTATGTGTCCACGTTTCGGCTCCGTATGTCATTACGGGTAGGACGCACGCATTGAAGATTTTCGTCTTTAGGCACTGTGGGATCACATTCATTTAGATGTTCATTGAACATGACCTTGTTTATCTGCCGCACTGTGTGGATGTGGTCTATGGTGCCATATCCGCTTCGAAACCCAGCCTGCTCCGGTGGCTGGTATTCGTCGAGTCTTCAGAGCTTATAGACGTGGCTCAGGAGGGTAATGGGCCGATAGTTCCTCAACATAGTTTTATTTCTCCTTTTGAAGAACAGGACAACCACACTCCTACTCCACGCCTCTGGAGTCCCTCCTTCGAACAGGACAGCGTTAAAAAGCTTATGGAGCGCCTTTAGTACGGGTTTACCTCCAGCCTTTAACAGTTCTGTAGTAACGCCATCCTCTCCAGGGGCTTTTCCATTTTTCAGCTGTCTAAGAGCCATCTCGATTTCGTCAATGCTGACTTCTGGCAGATCTTTGGTAAAGTGGCGTGTTAATGTGGCTCAAGGGTCCTCATTTTCGGGATCAGGTCGAGATGCATGCGAAGCGTACAAATCGCCATAGAAGCTTTTTATTTCCGAAAGGACAGCTAGCTTGGAAGCAACGACCACTCCGCTTACTGTGGTCACGTTCGTCAAATGGCTTCTTCCAAGAGATTTCACAAACACTTTTGACCCCCGATTCTGCTCGATTGCTCTTTCAATCAAAAGAGTGTTGAAGCATCGGAGGTCGTGTCGTACACGCTTACTAATCTCTTGGTTTAGAGTCCGCTTTGCCGATGAAGTGACTGGCGGATTTTCACGTCTTTCCTTCATTAACTCTAGTGTCCTCTCTGAAAGCTTCGACTTCGTGTCTGTACGCTGCATTTGACAAAATCTCGTACCTTCACTCCTGAGGATTCGAACCAAATTTTCAAGGTTCTGGTTTACGTCTCTTGTGGTTTCCATGGCAACAAATCGGTTTTCCAGATTTGACTGGAATTTTTCAGATCCCATCTCGACTTGGAGCAGAGTTGGTCGGAGCCTGGACTTCATCATGCGGACACGTTCAGCCTTGAAGTTGATATTCAGAGAACCTCGGACTAGTCGGTGATCGCTACCGGTGTTAAACCTATTGAGCACTGAGACGTCTCTGAATATGTGCCTCCTGTCCGTTATGATGAAATCGATCTCATTTTTTGTCATAGCGTCCGGGCTTTTCCACGTCCACTTTCTTTGGGGCCGCTTCTCGAAAAATGAGTTCATCAAAAACAGCCCCTCCCGCTCGAGAAAGTTGATGAGCATTTGCCCCCTATGATTCCTGTTTCCAAATCCATGGGATCCTATTACCGATTCGCCGCAAGTTTGTACTCCCACTTTGGCGTTGAAGTCACCCATAACAACGTTGTAGTGGGTTTTAGTAGTGGAGTGGAGGGCCCTCGATATGTCATCGAACATATCCTCCACCTCATCGTCTGAGTGAGCCGAGGTCGGTGCGTACACTTGTATTACCTTGAGGCTATACCTCTCGGTAAGCTTGACAATGAGGTACGCTACCCTGTTCGACACACTGGAAATTTCCACAACGTTGCCAGAAAGCGACTTGTTTACCAGAAACCCCACGCCACCTTGGGATCGTTGGTCTCCCTCGCGGAAGTACATCAGGTGACCTGAGTCCAGGATTATGGTATCCTCCCCCTCTCTTCGGACTTCACATAACCCTAAGATATGCCACCTAATCTTCCCAAGTTCCTCCTCAAGTTGTACCAGATGCGAGTCTAGCCGTAACGTGCGGCCGTTGTACGTTGCCAGGGTCAGTCTTTTGTGGTGGCCTCCCGTAACCCGGTGATTCTTAGCACCCCCTGTCCCGCCGTAACCGTGGTCGCCACCATGACCAGGAATAGCGGGACTACCGGGAACTGGGGGCCGTGGCTTCTGTTGCTTACTCATGGAGGGGGTCAGCCCATAATCACCACGCTGGGCAGGCGGGTTGGTGATCGCAGGGCGTAACTTGTTGCACCGGTGACGCTGCTGCCCATCACCGGCCTATTGTATTTAGTTACGCCTTTTAGGATGGATATACCGCCATCGGTCGGTCGCCAGAGCCTCGTTTGTTATCTAGCAGGGTGCACCGCGTGCAGGTGAGGTTGGCTGGGGGCGAAAGATTGTGGTTCGCCCCCACACACCCCTCATTCTATGCTTAGGTTGAATACAGACTCACTCTAAGAGTCCTGACTGAGTACCATCATCATTATGATCTATGATTGAAGTATCTTTCGAATTCCAGACTTATGTTCAGATTTGGACTATTGAAATCTGTTGATATATATACGGGGTATATCTTTAATTTGGTTCAGTGACGCAGTGGTAGCGTATGCGACTGCTGTGCTTGAGGTCTCAGGTTCGATTCCCGGGTCGAAGTAAATATTCATATGATCTGCAAATATTTGTTTCGGGTTTAGGGTATATTCTATGTATAACATATGTATATGTATTTTTGAGAAAAAAAGTATATATATGTGTTTATATCAGTTGTCTACGACCCATATAACAAAGTTTTTCTTAGTTCTGGGCTAGATAGCGTTGTGTGTTAGATGTCCGAAATATGTATTATTATTTTAATTTTCGCACCATAACCTTTATAGGGGAGATAGAGGAGATGAAGGGTGTGTGTAGGACTTCAGAAGAACTGGTCTACACACAGCAACCTACCTCGGCATGCAGAAGCAACTCCAAGAACTCATCAGCGGCTTCAAGAGTCCTCCAGCCGTACCTCATTATGAGGTACATACATCAATATGTATAACAATTGGCGGTCTTATCGCTCTCGGCGATTTCTTCCAGACAACCATAACACGGATATGTGTGTTTCAAATATTTTAAAATTAAGGGTAGTTTAAATATAGGCAACACACAAAACATATAAAAAATAAAAGAAAAAAAAAACAAAAGAAATGGTAGCGATCTATACACAAATGTTAGACACTATTCATATTACACAAACATACTTATACCTACACAAATACATATACACACTGAAATATATATATATATATGCATACACATACAGACTAGTGCAAATAAAACATAAAATTAAAACAAAAATATTCACAATGATAAGTAGTAATCCTTCACCAGCTTTTTGAACATATGCAAGGTTTTTGCCCGTCGGATATTATCTGGCAAGTTGTTCCAAAGCCTTACCGCTTGCACAGTAAAAGACTTATCTGCAAACTGAGTAGTATGTGCTGGCATTTTCAGTTTTAGATTCTCCGATGACCTCAGGTCTCTGCAATGTGTACTTTTTAAGAATTGAAAACGTTCTTTGAGATAAGGGGGTGTGTGAGGATAAAACAGAACACTGTATAAAAGAGTAAGAATATGCAGATTCCAGCGAAAGCATATTGGTAGCCACTTGAGTTTAGATCGAAACTCTGAGATATGATCATATTTACGTAATCCAAATATGAATCTAATGCATAAGTTTTGAAGTCGCTCAAGTTTGTTCAATTGGTCTTCGGTGAGGTCCAGATAGCTGACATCGCCATAGTCAAGGATGGGGAGTAGAAGTGATTGTGCGAGCGCAACTTTAGTATTAGTTGGCAGGAAATTCCGTAGCCTTCGCAGAGATCCTGCTGCAGCAAATAGTTTGCGACTTACCTCGCCTATCTGAGAGTTCCAGGATAGGAACTTATCTATACAGATTCCCAAGTTTTTCACCGTATCACTATATGCAACAACCCTGCCGCTGCAACACACAACTGGTATCTGGTGAAAGTTAACTTTGCAGTGCAGCCTGGAACTACCCACTATCATGACTTGTGTTTTGGTTGGGTTTATGTTTAGTCCATGCTCCCTACTCCAGTTGCAAATTTGAATTAAGTCTCATTAATGACGTCCACCGCTTGAGTTAGATTATCTGGAGTAGCTTGTGAATAAATTTGGAGATCATCTGCATAAAGATGGTAGGAAGAAAGTAATTGTTTTGTGATTGAGTTAATAAAAACTGCGAAAAGTAAAGGGGATAGCACGCCGCCCTGAGGTACACCTGCAGATGTTGTGCGCCAAGAGGAGTGAACATTTTCAATACAAGCACACTGCTGGCGACCATACAGGTAGCTACGAAACCAGTCAATTGCCGATGGAGATATGTTAAGAGAGCGCAGTATGCCCAACAAAACATCAAAATCAACGGTGTTGAACGCGTTGCTAAAGTCTAGCAAAGCGAGGACCGTTAGCTTTCCCTCGTCCATCGCCGACCTAACGTCATCCGTAATATGGACTAGGGCTGTGGTAGTGCTATGGCCTGGACGGAAACCTCACTGGAAACAATTAAGGAAACAGTTTCTTGAAAGAAATGAAGTCATTTGCGTATAAATAAGACGCTCGAAGACTTTAGAGAAAAATGGAAGGATAGATATGGGACGGTAATCTGAAATGGAGGACGGATTATATTTCTGGGGGAGAGGAATAATTTTAGCCATTTTCCATGCAGATGGAAAACTGTTGATGGATATGGAGTAATTGAGAATATGGCAAATTATAGGTAGGATTTGTTCAAGGATAGGAAGAACCATATTACGGCTGACACCGTCGTTTCCGATAGCATTAGAGGTTATTGACATTATGCTCTTCTTTACATCACGTACAGCAAATTGACTGAAAAGGAACGGAGAACATTCAGGGATCGGCAAAGAAGAAAGATAATTTAGAGTCGCAGTTTTGGTAGTTCGTCCGTAGGACGTCGGAAGGAGCAGAAAATTGTGAGTTCAGGAAATCAATATTAACATCTTTTGAAGTATTATTAGGACGTGACTTGCCGATCCCCAACGACTTCAGAAATTTCCAGACTTTAGCTGGGTCACCATCTTCAACAGATTTGTGGATAATGCGGCGCTGTGCTTTTCTACACATCTTGTTGCAGAGATTTCTAATAAGCACAAATTTTTCCCAGTTTGATTCTGTCGGGTGTTTTTTAAAATTAGTTTGAGCTCTAACTTTCCTTCTCTGTACCTTCTTTATGTCCTCAGTAAGCCAAGGCACAGGGAGATGTTTTACATTTATTAGTCGCAGCGGCGCATGTTTGTTATACAGGCATGTTAAGTCATTATTGAAGTAATCAACTTTGGCATCAACGCTTTGAGAGTTAAGCAGAGGACTCCAATCGATGTTTTCAGCATCTCTGCGAAGGTATTCGATATTCATGTTACGAAAATTACGGTGCGAAATGATTCTGGATTTAGATTTAGGAGTACGAATGAGATAGAAAAGAAAAAGAAGATCGTGATAGGAAAATGAGTCTGCAGAGCACTGACCATGTTTGGCAACGTGCTCTGCAGAGGATACAAGAATAAAATCTAGGAGTGATGAGTTGCGATTTGGCAGATTATGTGTGGGATTTAGTGGAAGAATGGAAAGATTACTTGATTCAATAACGGATCGGAGGGTTGCGGAACGGGAATCATTTTTTACTAAACAGGTGTTAAAGTCACCCATGACTACAGTATGACTGTACGAGGGAGTTAGGTTTTCTAAAAGTACTTCAAGCGAAGAAAAATAATCAACTCGTAAGGAGGGACTGTAAAATACACCAAGAAGTAATTTTATATTGTGGAGACAGATTTCGACGAATAAATGCTCGCCGGCATCTGAGGGTGGGGGCTGAGGTGACATATCTACTATTGAGAAGTTGATGTGAGATCGGATATACATGACAACTCCACCGCCACGTCCACAGACACGATCGTTCCTTACCAGCTGAAAGCCTGGTAAAGTATAAGATACCGTAGACAGGCATGGCTTGAGCCACGATTCCGATATAAGGATTGCGTGGACGTTCGTACAGTCAAAGGTTGTCAGCATATCAGAGAAATGTGCCGGAATGCTTTGCGCGTTGATATGAACGACATTGAAATTCCTGGGAACATCGGAGAAATTATGAGAGAGTGTATCTACTAGCGAAGGAACACTAACGAAACTTGTATCATCACTAGATGCTGAGAAATATTCGTCAGCATCACTATGAGTGGTTGATGACGTCATCAATATGAATTTTATTATAAATACATAAATAAATACAAAATAGGTATTTATATTAAACCTAAAATTTGTACAAAAAGTATAACCAATACAAATCCAATTTATCTGTCTACCGGTTGCATGCTATTAGAGTATTTAAAATGGCAATAAAAAAAAAAAAATTCGTAACATAAAAAAAAAGCTAAAAAGAGGCATGCGTTCATTAAAAGTAATTTACACATTAAAAATAAAGACATCCAAAAATATAAGATGGTCACACCAAAGCAAAAAGTCTAATATCCAAATTATCTAAACGCAACACAACCAATATTAAGACGTAAACTGGAACGCAATCTGCACGTCACATGTGACAGCTCACATAATTTAATTGGAAGGATTGGCGTATTAATCAAAACCAACAATTGCATTAATTGCCATATCCAAAAAAAAAAAAAAAACAATTGCATTAAAAAGAAAAGAAATAATTATGGTTGTCTGGAAGAAATCGCTGAGAGCTATAAGACCGCCATTTGTTATACATACTTTGTGACTGTTCCTATTGTACCGTTTCTTACTATGTGTATACAATAAAGACAAATAAATAAATAAATAAATCGAAAATAAGGCAAACAACCAAAGTATTGTATGGCAGATGTAAGTATCGCGCAAGCGTGCAATGTCCAGCTATGTCAGTGCCTATTATGCATCGTATGATCAACCAGGGACTTACAAAAGGCACACCAAAACAAACACTTAAGTGACGTAAAATAGAGTTCTGGAGTTATTTTTTAGCTGCACGCCTGGTCTTATTCACTGTGATTTGGCAGCTGCTGCTGGTTTCGCCACATCGTCGCCAATAGCGACGAGCTTAGCATGTCGTTATACGATATTTAATATCACCAGGACCCGTAACGTGGATAATGCCCTCTCTAGTCCAGCATCTGGCTATGCCAAACCTTTGACGAGCAGACATAAACACATCATGCCTCGATCTCGTTAAAAACTCCGAGATTGTAACGCCTGTGCCCCTTAAATTGGCTTTGGAAAACCATACAGAGGCTCTGGTAGTGACTTCCTTAAATTTTAGAAGCATAGGCCTGGGCTTACCAGACGATGAGAGCCGACCCATCCTTCGAATCCTCTTTATGTCATGCGCAATGAAACTGCTCACCTTACATTGTTCGCTAACAATTTTAGTAGCCACTTTTGCAACTTCCTCACTTTTGTCCTCGGGTACCCCGTGTAGTAGTAGCATCTTCCGTCTGCTACGGGTCTCCATATTGTCTGCAGACTGTGCCAATATTTGAACCTGCTTTTGGAGGTCACTAAGAGCCCGAAGGACAAACTTTTTGAAAGCTGCATACTCCACTTCAATATGGGTTGGTTTAATATGGTTGGGTTTATCGGGTATATTATTGTGGTTATTTATAGACTAAAATAATTCTTTGCCCAAGAATTATTTCAGTCTGCCTTGTTTCCTATTCTAATTGTTTATGTTTCTTTTTATTTCAAGGTTTTAACTTTTTGAATTGTCTTCGGCAAGCTGTGCCACAGCTTGAAGAGTAAAAAACTTGTCTGCTGAGTGGAGTGTTGTGGCATTTTTAGTTAGTAGGTCCCTGCAGTGTATATTATGTTAGAACTGAAAACGTTCTTTATGATAAGAGGGTGTGTGAAGATGAAACAAAACACTTTACAGAAGAGAAAGAATATGAAGATTCTTGCGAAAGCGTATTAGTAGCCACTTGAGTTTAGAACGTTACTCTGAGGTATGATCATACTTGCGCAATCCAAATATGAATCTGATGCAGAGGTTTTGAAGTCGCTCGAGTTTTTATTTTTGATGGTTTTTGGTAAGATCGAGATAGCTGATATCAGTATAGTCAAGGACGGGAAGGAGAAGAAATTGTGCGAGCGCAATTTTACTATCAATGGGAAGGAAATTTCCGTGGACCTTTGCAGATAATTTGCGAATAACTTCGATCTAAGGCCCCCAGGACTACTATATATATATATAGGTCCCAAGTTTTTCACTATATGGAATAACCAAACCATTGCAATTGACTACTGGTATCTGCTGAAAGTTTATTTTACGCTGCAGCCTGGGACTACCCATTATAATGACTTGGGTTTTGTTTGGATTTACTGAAAAATTTACTGTTTATTTAGATAAAAATTTATGATGTGACTATCTTGTGACAACGTATAAGTGGATTGAGAAAAATAGGTTGTTAACACCTCTTTTTTTACGTGTTTAAACTCCCCTCGGGCCTTCAACCCCACATGGTGTGCCACCCTGCGTCTAAAACGGGAGGGATCCGAGAACCGCTTTCTTACGCCATCCGGAAACCATCCTAATACATCCCACGAGTGGGCTGGCTCGACCGGAGCGATACCACGGCCTCGCAGAAAACCGGTACGAAGCAGTGCTTGCACTGTGTTTCACCAAGTGAGCGAGGATATCGGAGACCCATAGCCCAACATCCTCCATCCCCATCCCTCAAAGGCCGCCAAGGCACTCGTGACGCCTCTGGTATTGCGGGTGTCCATGGGCTGCGGTAAACGCTTATCATCAGGCGATACATCTGATCCTTTGCCCCATATTCTAAAAAAAACAAGATACGCGGTCATATCTCATAACTATAGAACAAGGCATTACAAATCTACGACCTCTTACTATTAGATGTAAACACATTTATAGCAAAAAATATTGGAGCGATCGCATTAACTGGGCCCACTTCTGTCTCCAACAAAAATATTAATCAGTGTTAGTTGTGATGTACAAAAGTACCTCGTAAAACGAATCGTAAAACCGAATACTGTGTTACAAAAATATCATAGGGTTCAGTACTATTTATAGGTCTTACCCATGACAGACCACTACCTCTATATATGTATAATGAAATAAAAACCCTTGTCTATCCGTTTGTTTGTATATAACGATCATCGATCAGCGATTTGTTAGAACACAAATGAAGCAAAATAAAAATTGATAGCCCGTACATTCTGCGAAGGGGGCGCGCACCTCATAACTTCAAATTATTTGTAAAGTAGAACAAAGTTTAGATTGGATATAAATACAGTTTTAAACAGTTAACAATAAGAGACTTTTAAACAATATAATAGCAATGGAATTTTAAATGAATAACACAACAATATAAAATAATAATTTTTGAGCTATGGGGTTCAAAAATACATAGTTACGTTTATTACAATTTACGAAGCGACTATACTGAAACACTTAAACCTAAAAACACTCAATAAGTGTATACTGAAACACAGCCTTCTCCTTCACTCTCAAAGTTTGAAAACGTTCAGTAGCGAATAAATTGTTCACAGCATGTTGAGGTCGCTAGAAAATATCCCTATCGCAATATTTGTACTACATGACTTTATTAAAGATACCCACGAAGCGATGTAGCACAAAGCAAAATTCAATTTTCACTTTCACTTGTTGTTTTGTAACCTTGACCAGAAATTTATGCCTCATTGTAAACTACGTGATAAAGATTTAATAAATACATTTTCAATGCCAGTAAAGTTGGTAATTATCTCCAGGGGTGCCGTTATTGGTGATATATCTTCTTCATCTTCACAGAGAGTTAATATTCACGATATTGGCCCGAATTATATCGCGCCTGAACGACACCGCGGAGACAAGCTCTACCGACTCAATCACATTTAATTATATTGTATTGGAAACTGCTATTAGATACATTATCGCTCACTTATCGTATATAATGTGTATAATTTGCACTCAATGGGAATACAAAGTTATTAAAGGTATACTGATATGTGTATTCATTGATACCCCATTAGTTTATATTATTAATTTTATTAGGGTGGAGAGTGTGTATTTATAGGGGCGCTCATAGCCCAGTTACACTCGGTGATTAGAAACAATCACCGAGGGCAAGCAACGACCGCGCGGTCAGTACCTGGATGGGTGACCGCTGGTGGCATGTTACCATGAGCGTCTCCGTGATTCGGAGGTCACGTTAAGCAGTCGGTCCCGGTTGTTGTCATATGATATCAGTCGTGAAGCTTAGTTGGAGGCCTTCTGGCGGTTTAAAACCTCCAAAGGCAAGATTTACGTAGCCACAACGTATTCTTGCCAGTCCCCAACCCGCACTTGGCCAGCGTGGGGACGTATGGCCTTAACCCTCTCCTGAGAGGACACCCGAGCCCAGCAGTGGGACATTATGGGTTGTTGATTGATTGATTGATTGGAGAGTGTGTTAGAAATTACGTAAGTCACTGCCTACAGTTTTTTATACAAAAAAGCTGTATTGTTTAAGTTAGGCTGTGGTATTGGCTAAAACGAAAATTAAACAGGTTTAAGAACCGGACCAAATTAAATTGGGACCAAACTCAAATAAAAAAGAATCATTAAAATCGGTTTACCTAGTCCAATGTTCTGAGGCAACAAAAATAAAAACAATACATCGAATTGAGAACCTTCTGATATTAAATACTTATCTCACATATATTATATATTAAACTCAGATAGTATTGTATTTTACCTCTTTTGTAAAAACGACATTGTCGGTCGAAATTATTGGCGAAGGTCTCGGCACAAAGAGATTGTTTTCTCACAAATAGTTGAGATTTTGTTAATCATCGTGGAATGCGACTCAAGTTCTTACATTCTTACGACGTTCCACCGACGTCGTGTATCGTGGCTTTGTGCAAAGGAATGTTAAGAAAAATATTTTTATATTAAATACCGTCTGTGACACTTCGGGCAGTTTATTTAAAAAGTATATTCAAAGTATTTTATTTAGTTAATTTATATTGATCGCTATCGCTTCTTATTGTTTTATATAAGTTCTTACAAATGATAAACCGGTTATAGTATATAGTTATAGAAAAAGTATCTAAATACAGTCAAGATTCGTCTGTAGGAGCTTCGAATAAGTAAAGTTACCGAGGTTGTTGACTAGTCTCAATGATTTGCCTTTTATCACTCGCAGAAGTAAAATTTATGGTATTGTTTGTAATATTTCGTTAGTTCTACAACTGTAATGAACAATGTTTGGAACTATTCGAACAAAGTCCACTACACAATCACTAGACTACGACTAGACATGTTTCAGCTCTGTCCCCCGAACCCTCTGAATTGGACGTTTTCAATTGTCTTACAGGATCCGACGTTCATCACAAGAATCAAACTGATTTAGAATTCCTTCATTTGTATTTAAAAAGCTAAATCAAGCCTCAATTCGGTGTTATTATTATAGTTCAGTAATTTTACATGGTACTAATATGGTGTCATTTTTGAGTTCTCATATTTTTATTTATTTATTGGTTTAACAATAATTGCACAGCACAGAAAAAACTAAATAAAGAAACGCATGAAGAGGAAAATAGCAATAGTGAAACAATTACTTATAGGTAAACTTCGCATGCATAAAATGAGTTATACCGTATATTACCACAGACTATACGAAAGAATAAAAAAAAATAAACAGTTCACAACCATGACATAAAAAAGAAAGTGAGCAGTGTGTCACACATTGCAATTCACAGCTTCCCCGCTACCATTCTAGGAGGTTCTTAAGCAAACAAGACTTTACAATTACTTAAGGAGTCAACCTTCAGGTCAATCAAGTCATTACAACTATTAATAACCTTGAAAAACGAGCATACAGTGAATTAGCACCAAGACCGTTCTTCTGAAAGGTGCGCGTAATGCTGTTATGGCTTTACGAGGGATCCTTGAAAGGACACGGAAGTCAAAGCCCTCTAGTAATTGTGCTTGATATCAGAATTAGTTTGATTTTGCTATTTATAATGGCTGAGAGTCACAATCGCGTTATCGTTCGACCACTTTAAGTCTTAATCATGACGAAGAACACTGCCAACTCATTCTCTTAGGTCAAAGCTTTCAAAAGTGTGAATAAATATCTGTATCTATTATTTCAGTATTCGATGAATAGTCTTTTACAGCCTATACGCGGTTGAACTTCTGTAAGTTAATTTCTTGATATAGCGTATAATCGGAGTGGCCTGTTATGTCCAGCTGTGGACTGCAAGAGGCTGATGATGATGCACATTTTAAAGAACCTTGAGTCTAAAAATCGTGCTTTTTTACGAAATTAAATTTATTTTTATTCACCGTTACGTCCTTTTAGTTTTTGATTAGGCTAGCAAAAATTTTATAGGTTAAATTTAGGTAAAAATTAAATTTTGTTAATATCATAAAAAATAAATTAGCCTAAGAAAATTTCGGTTATGGTCATTAAGGAATCGATTTTAATTTAAAATAATTCTTTTTATCTCTAAAACTAATAAGGAACAGACAAAGAAACTTTAAAATATTCCTTAAGCTAACTCTTAAACTAGCTCCATTGATGAACTAGTTCGTTCTAAGTGAATACTGAATTAATTTAGCCGTCCTGCCTCATTGCTATGTACGGCACAGCTCGAAGGCGAGGCTCTGTTAATTCATCGATTAACATCTTTACCGGCTAAGCGACGATCGTTTCAACTCCTTGTTTAAACCTTTATTATTTTGGATTTAACATAACAACAGTAGTAAGTTGCTTACCTTACTTTACCTACAGGTGTAGTAATTAGAGACCGTGACTACTGAGCCCGAGATTGTAGATTTGACTCCCGCTCAGGACCAATATTGTGTGATGAACACGATTGTTTGCACTATGCTCAATTGTATATTGTTAATAACAAATACTTAAAAAATATATCGGAAATCTAATACCCATCGCTAACTTAGTCCCAAGCTAAGAAGAACTTGTGTTATAGGTACTTAACTAGTGACAGAAATACATAGTTACTTTTATTTTTGTAATGTATTTACAAAAATATATGTCAAGAACAGCAGTCGCTTACGCTACCACTGCCACGCACCATCACCACGAGGTAGTCATAATTTATGAGTGTATGTATGTATTTAAAAATATAAGACCATATCTATCAGCGGCCAAGTTACTAAAGTACATTCTCTGCCCAGTTTTGGGCCAGACAGCCGTCTAAAAGGTTGATTGATTAATGATGCAACTAACAGCAGTTCAATCGCGTACATGCTGCAAAAGGACGTTTGTCCAATATTGAAATAATATAATAAGACCTTTTTTCGAACCATTGAAATTCTAAGTTTTATAGATCCCTTCTCTTTTGAGTTACCGATGTTCGATGTTGATATTCACTTACCATCAGGCGCACCTCATTCTCCTCCTTATACAATGAAATATTATCTTATTGTTGTGCATAAAAATCCCTTGTAACCTTGGTTGTCAAAACGCGGAAAATTGAAAACGCGCTCTTCATTTGTAAGGTAAGAATTTATTTTGATAATTGAATTTGACCGTTTGAAAGAGGAATCTAAATCTCTTTTTTTAAATAAGTTTCATCGTAGACCACATATATAATGTGACCTGAGAATTTAACATAATGCTCCTAATACTTTGACTCCCGACGTGCATCATTCACAGTGTCATGCAGTTTCAGCTTGTGCAGCTGAGTCACTGTAAGACGATTCCTGTCTGTCGGCCTCGATTGACGAAAATAAGCCTCCGTTTTGACCAAATAATCGCCCATGTTCTAACACAATGAGACATGTATTGTGTGCGTCTAAAGTCTGTGTAGGTACTGACAGATGCTGGTGCTCCATTAATCACTATGAGTTATAATATAAAAATGTGTCACTACGTCATCTTCTTGTGTACTTTCACTCCATCACTTAGGTTTTTCGTGTTTGTATTTGATATATTCACGCCTGTCTACTCCTTTGGGATAGGCAGAGGCATATTTAACACTAAAATGTTGACAAGTAGCCATTTAACTGCGCACTTTTAATAATAAATATAGGTATTATTTTTCTTTTCTTGTTCTGTTCCACGTTAGGTAGGTTGGTTCTCAGGATAGCTAATTGAGCCTTCTTCATGAGATCGGTCATACTAGTCTATCAGGTCAAGGGTGGCTGTCCTATTCCTCGCTTGCCTTCTGGAAGTGCTAGTTCTTTCTGAACATATTTAGGAAAGGTAATATAGCTTATAAATCATTATCATCATCGAAAACCCATAATGTTCCTCTGCTGCCTCGGGTCTTCTCTCAGGAGAGGGTTAAGGCTATTCATCTTCACGCTGGCCAAGTGCGGGTTGGGGGCTAGCAAGACAACGCTGTGGCAATGTTTTAATGCCGCTCAGAGGCCTACAACTAAGTTTCACGACTGTTATCCTATGATAAGAACCGGGACCGACTGTTTAACGTGACCTCCGAATTACGGAATAAATATAATAGGCAAGTCAACTTCGTGGAGGTAAAATATCTACAATAAATTGAATTAAATTTGATCATGACCACAAGAACAGTATATCCACGAAAGTTTCCGAAACAATAATTGGCGAATGTTAAGCGTAAATCTCATGTTGTAAACATAAAACCTTGTATAGAAGCATATAAAAAAACAGTGGCTGATATAACCATGTAGTCGGCCTGCGTTTATATAAAAATGTTTTTTTGTAATAAAAGTGAATACCCACATAAAAGAAATAAAATTAATCATTCTAAACATATAGTAAGATTTCGCCAATACTTCCTCTCCGAGCCATTAAACAGTGAGCGAAACCGTAATATTAAGAAAATAGGTCGTTGTCTTTAAGGACGAAAGAGAAATTATCTCAGACCTTTTCTGAACTTAAATTGCGATGCTTATAAACGTAAATGAGAAAATCTATTCAGTCTAATAGATTTTTAGGAGTTGTCTTCATTAGGTCTATTAAATACGGTTAAAACTTATAGATTACAAGTTAGTACGACAAAAGCATCGCAGGAATGTAATAGAGTAGTATATACGACTGAGGCGACCTTCCGCGCCTGTGTCAGGTGCTGTACTGGATGAGCGATTTTCCTAACGCCAGAACTTGTTGAAAACGACGTATATGGGTTTTCATTGCGAATTGTGAATTAAAGTTTTACCTCTTAAAAAGGTTCCCGGTCAGGTATGCCCCAAACTAAATATACATCATATCAGAACCAATTTTTCCCTTACTTATTAAATAATTTTTTTACAACCAAGTTATTTCAATTTCATTCAACTTTACAGACAACCCGTATGTGTTGTTAAGAGATAAACCGAAGGTTTGTACGAAGTTCTATGTAAATCCGTCTCTTGGTGACGGAATTTATTCTTGACGTGAAAACTTCTTTAGCGGCGTTGTGCACTTTGTGATGGGTGACAAAATGTTCAACTCGCGTCAGGACACGTAACCGGATCAAAAATTGGTAAGACGGAATGGAGAGTAGACCATACATTATCAA
Source organism: Hyphantria cunea (assembly GCA_003709505.1). Lineage (NCBI taxonomy): Eukaryota > Metazoa > Arthropoda > Insecta > Lepidoptera > Erebidae > Hyphantria > Hyphantria cunea. The sequence goes on along the minus strand of PKRV01000991.1, from coordinate 166,182 downwards.
GTTTGTGTACGATAGCGCAATATTGTATTGTACCACATAAATGATAGTACTTTTACTCGTGCCAAATTATTCCCTAACCATTCCAAACCATAATAAATCACAACGTTAATATTCAAGTTTTCACTTCTGTCGGCACTCCCGGAGTGTTTTTTGTTGTGTTTAGGAACCAAAGAGAGTTAAGCGTCCCAGATTCAAAGTTTTGACGTGTGCTTGAGCTAATCTATAGAACCCGCACACACTATACTTTTTGATGGCTCTAACACTATATTTTTCTCGTCTACTGAAAGGCATGGAAACTTATATAATCCGAAATAAAAGTTTATACATAACTATTTATTGAAACAATCATCTTATGGACTGTGTTAAGAAAACTTGTCAAGTACATAATCCTCAATGTCCCCTAAATATGCTCTTGGTAATTCAGAAACATAAACACTCAAAGTTTACGTACGCTGAGTATCAACTGTCACAGCTTTGTTACGAATTTATCAGATACACATTGTGTATGTACAGATCAAAACTTCGGCCCTTCGCACTGCTACACATTTCTCTCGTCGCACATTAAATAGTGACATGGCGAGTATTGCTGAATCCTTTTAAAGTTTGTAGGGCGTTTGAACAAATGGCTATTATTTCAAAGATAAAAGTGACATTACCATAAATATACTGTATTGTGTGTCGCCGCTGTGATGGTACGGAGACACCGTATCTTTTCTTTTTATAAAAAAAAACTATAGCTTATTTCTTTCTTGAACAAAATAAACTCCAGGAAATCATGAAAAGACCGAGTCTTGGAAACCAAGAATGCTTTCAAATATCGCAATAACAGGAACTGTGTGACCTGTCAGTTGGAGTAACGTCAGTGCTGGGAGTGGAGCACGACGACATTTGAAGTTAATAAAAAACAAGGAAGAGGCGCTAATGGCGCAATAGATCGCACGGCTCGTATTTAAAAGTTGATATGACCTGAAGATTAAAAGTTATTTGAGTAAAATATATCTGAATCTAATATAAATAAAAATAATAATAAAATAAATACTATTAACTTATCCATTTATTTTAGAGAACTACTAACATTAGCATAAAATTTGTAGGTAACAAGTATATTTGTACCTTTTACAAAGTTTAGTTGGGGTATTTTTTTATTCATATTGCAGTAATAAGAAAATAAATTCAGACATCTAACACACAACGCCATCTAGTCCCAAACTTAACAGAACTTGTATTAAGGGAACTAGACAACTGGTGTAAATACATATATGATTTTTGAAAATACATATTATACATAGAAAACACCCAAACTTCGAAATAAATATTTGCAAATCATACAAACAATTGATCCGACTCGGGTATCAAAGACTAAGCAGTCGCATGCGCCACCACTGCTACACCGAGACACTCAAGTATACCATTACATATTTGAGCCATTATTGATTTGTTTTTTTTCCATTCATTTTAAAAACCTGCGTGAATAAATATATGCTTATTGCTTTAGAGGAAATATTTTTAATAAATCTAAAAAGCAGCTTATACTCGAAAACGGCGGTATTTGAAACGGATTATACTTGAATTAATCACTATATTATTTATGAAAGAAATTATGATATGGGTTGTCTCAGTCTGCGCCGTCGACAAAATTTAATTGTCTGTCTCTTATGAAAGGTGTTTGAACAGATCCGTCTTATTGTATTGTGGGCTTTGATTGCATATTTTATCTTTGAATATTATTTTTGTCACGAAGGTATTTTGTGCCCACAAAGGCCACAAAATACCTTCTGGTTGTAATTCACCGAGATTAAATATAAATAATAAATAAATTTCAAGTTTCGAACTGAGCCTGTAGTGGCAGGCAGATTGTTATATATTTAAAGGTAACAATTACTTGAACTTGAAATATTAATATGGTTCCTATGTTCACAACTTTTTTGTTGTGTCGTTTGTTAACCACAGACGCAAAAAGAGAGTATTATAAGTTGTCCAAATACTATGTCACCTGGGGACGATACTATTTAATTTTCTAATTTTTCCTTCTTTTTACAAACATGACACAGATAAACGTAATTTCGGAGTCGCTCATTCTCAAAATATAATAGACGTATCAGCGTCCAGGCTTATTAGTTTGTACTTGTATTGTTAAGTTTTTATTTTATTGTTTCATTTTATTCAACTTTCAAAGCAAAAAAAAAGGTTAGCTAGAGTACAAAGCCCTACAAAAATATGTTTACTGTAAAAAATAACCACTTATTGTTCATATCCGTAAAACAACTTTTGCCGAATCTTTTCAAAGGAATTATTCATATTAGAGATTTTGTTTTCATCCATGTTGACCTAGATATCGGCCAAGTTTTCACTCGAGTGATTCTGTTAAAAAGAAAATATCTATCACTCGGTAAGCGTATAACTTTTCGGCACTAATAGAAACCTATTTGGCTCGAGAGCAACCGAAAATGTTGTAAAAACTTTCACAGTTTAAGTATTGTTCCTAAATACTCACAATTCCTGCAATGTATGTGTTTCTGTAAGCTCATAGTTTTATTGTCACACAGATTCAACAATTAATGTGTGAAATTTCGCAGCAGTGTCTTTTCAAACCGTCACCTTATGTTGTAGGTTTGATCGTCAGATTTGTGCAGTTAAATTGTTTGGACATCTTCCACAGAACATGGACTATTGTTTAATATTACATTTTTCTCTTTTTTTTTTATTTAAAATCTATTATTCACAATAGTTAAATCTTAATCTAAAACATAGGTCCACAAAACTGTTTTAAACAGTTTGTCTGTGGACTCAGTTGAGCCACTATATGCAATATGCTTGTACACAACACTGTACACACCACACACCTATACATTAGATACATGCATATGCACAGTGCCGTGCACCATGCACAGTTACATTTACATGTTTACGTACAATTATGATACACAACACATAACATCCAATATAAAACTTGTTTGTGGGTATATGTTTAAAAATATCAATATACTCATTCGTTTATTTACATTTGTGCTATTTAATATATTCCAATAAGAGCTTTTTAATTTTCTTTTAAGCATATTTATATTGGGTTCTTGTCTAATATCCATCGGGAAAATGTTTAGGACATATGGTAACCATTTTTTTAGGGTTCTATCACCATAGTAGTTAGCAACTCTCGGTACATGAAACCAACCAGTAGACGTCGCCCTTGTTCCGTGAGAGTTGCATAAGCGATAATTCATGCTTTCGATTGCCACGGCGTTGGTTTATTACTAACAGGTATATATGTTTTAGCTTAGCCGGGAGAATATTGCATGTTTTGAATAGCTTATTGTAATCGTCCTTGGAACTAGTTTTAGTTTTATTGTTTGCGAGTAGTTTTAAAAATTTAATCTGTAATGTTTCTATTTTATCCATATAAGATTTAAAAGTCAAGCCGTAGCAATCAAGAGCATAGCCTATGATGGGTTCAACCAATTGTTTGTATAGACACTTCAATATGGTTCTGGGTACCCTAAAGCTTAGGTGATAGAATTTTCTTAGTAATATTCGAAGTTTATCACAAATAAAATCAATATGGGACGACCATGAGAAACTGTCATCGACCTTTACTCCAAGGTAAGCGACACTGTTCGCTTTTTCTATTGGTGTACAATTACAATTAATCAGTAGACTGTGACGGCATGAGAAGCTATGAGCTATGATGGGGGTGCTACACCTGAGGGGCGCAAGTAAGGCGAGTGTATTACCATACATTTTGTTTTGTCCGAATTAAGTACAATTCCGTTGTCATGTGACCATTGGACTATTGCATCCACATCTTGCTGTACTAAGCGGCAAGTCTCCGCCAAGTCGGTGCCGGCGCGCAGCGTACAGAGGTCGTCAGCAAACATATGTGCCGAGCACTGACTTAACACACCACATAGTCCATTAACATGCATAAGATAACAGACTGGAGCACATCCCGACCCCTGAGCCACCCCGCACCTGACCGTCCTTTCCTCACTAAGGGTCTCGCCCACTTTCACACTGTAGGATCGCGCAGTGAGGTAGTCCTGGAACCATCTGTTTAGGGGTTCACGCACCCCACACTTCCCCATAGCTTTTAACAGTGTATCCGTTTCTAATGTATCAAAGGCTTTTTTAAAATCGTAGAATATGACGATAACAAACTTTTTTTCAGCCAAATAGGTATTCATTTCGTCAGTGAAATTCGATAGCAAGGTGTTTGTACTTTTGTTCCTTTGGAATCCATGTTGGCAATCATTTAAAATTTCATTTTTGTGTAGATAAGATGAGAGTTGGTTTACTATACATTTTTCTATAATTTTGTCTATGCTTGACAAAATAGCTATAGGTCCATAGTTAGAAAATAGCTTACGATCACCCTTTTTGTAAATAGGACGAATTATTGCCTTCTTTAATAGTGTAGGAAATTTATGCTTACTTACAGATAAGTTGATCAGATTAGCGAGTACTGGACTCACTCTGTCAGCTACCAGTTTAAGATCGGACATACGTACGTGATCCGCACCCGGTGACTTCTTAGCGCTCATATTTTGATGACATTTCTGACAATTTTGCTATCTTCTGGTTGCCACCTCATACTCACGCCCGATTCTTTTACATAGCTACTCCTATCCAACCATTTATCATCGCAGTTATGTTTAATAAGATCAATATCATTAGTAAAAGTTGACGCGAATTTGTCACATATTTCTTTAGTATTACCCTCTGTTGACATATTATTCAATATTATATTGTCTAAAGATGTTTTTCGTTTACCTAATAAACGATGAATTCTATCCCAAATTTTCTTAATATTTCCATTACAGTCTAATATATTTTGTTTATCATATTTATTTTTACTGTTAGATATGGCCTTTGTACATTTATTTCTGTATTTAGTATAGTCAAGGCGTTTTAATATATTCTTAGGATCATTACACCATATATTAAACAGTCTATCCCGTATATGTATCATACATTTTAAATTTTCAGTAATCCAATTTTTGTTGTTACGATTACTTTCTCGAATATATACAGTTTTATAACAGTCTTTGTAGATATTTTGAAATATTTGGCTGAATTCCGCGTACAATTTCACTGGGCATTCAATATTTAAAAGTTCATCAAATTTAGTTTTCAGTAGTTTCTCCCTGACACAACAATGATCTAAAACGCGACGCCCCTCTCGCAATAAAGGCTCGGCTGCAGGCCACCGGCGGCACCGACTAGAACTAGGTGCGTTGTTGTCAGGTGGCCCTGCGGCACGTTTCCACTCTACTGCGGCTGAAGTAAAATAATGATCCGATATTTTGTGTTTTATAACCGACGAATATATTGCAGATATTTTAGTATCCCTAAAGTATATGTGGTCCAAGCACGATACTACTATATTCCCGTTTACTATTTCTTTACGTGTTATATCGTTAATACATTTTAGGAATCCGTTTTCTGATAATAAGTTTTCGTATGCAATCACGTGATTATCGGGGCTCTTTAATAAATTTATGTTTATATCACCACATATCAATACTTTTTTATCTAACGGTAGACTGCAAAAGACTTTGTAATTTTTTTATTATTTTAGTGATGTTTTATTATTTTTTTTATTTAATTTAGGTGGTCTATAAATTGATACTATTTATATTTGCTCGTTCTGGTGAAGCAGTTTAATGGAAACACATTCCGCACTGTGCATCTTAGTGGCCGGCTCACCGTCGATCGAAAGGGCACCTAGGAAGTCGCGAGCAAAAACCAATACCCCACCCTCGCCAAGACCCTCGCGAGTGAAATAATTTAGTTGAATCCATTCAATTTGTAGAATGACAACAACGAGTAGTTAATGTTCGCTTCCGTTATCACCAATACATCCAAGTTATGCAAGTATGCATTAATAGTTACTAGTAGTTCGTTAAAATGTTTTTTTTAAAACCCAAATAAATCTGTAGACGCTGCCTAATTGTGCCTTTGTGTTCCATAACAATGTTCGCGTAGTTTTAGTTAAATCTTCATTTAAAAATATTTTAGAATTCAACGTCCCACCTGTGATATCCTGACTTGTCAAATGAGTAAGGGCACGACGTTGGCCAGCCACTTATCATGTGTTGCAGTGACTGTAGACCCAAACCCTACGATGATGGAGGCTGGTTTGGTCCTTATAGACGAGATTCGGCGGGCTGTTTCGATATTGGTACTACCCACTTTCAATTTGTCTCCAATTTTAGCGACTATTTCTTTCACATTTTCATTTGGCAATTGCTCCACTCCAACAATTTCAATATTATGTTTTCTGGTCGCTTGCTCGTATTTTTGCAGTTTTAGTTCCATTGCCTGGTTACATTTCTCCAAGTAAATACATTTATTGGTAGTACCCTCCGTAATTTTTTCGAGCTTTGTAATTTTATCCTTGGCTTGTTTATGTTCCCCCATTAATGTGTCGTATTTATCGGAGAGGACGCTCATACATCGTTCTATGGATTCGAGCCGTTTAATCACTCCAGGCAAGGCGCTCACCTTCCTTTGGATATCTTTTAGTATTATGTCCATTTGTTGTGCTTCCCCCTCCTCCGTCACCTCTGGCTCCTCCTCGGTGTTGTCATCTTCGCAATTATTGCAGTGGATTCGGGTCCTACCTGCTTTCATGTCTGCCGATAGCCCCTTTACGCAAGCTCTGTGAAAAATGCCTTGACAAGAGCCCTGACACACGAAGTGTGATCCCTTCTCTGCCAAGACTTTCTTACATTTAGAGCACTGCATTGTAGTTCAGTATTTTAGATGTTGTTTATTTTATACACATCAACACATGTAGGTATTCGCAAATCGAGCTTGCGCGAAGCGTTAACGTGCGTTCCGCTAGTTGTACGACTTGTACGTTGTACGCTAGTTGTAATTAGAAGAGCATTAGTTTTATAATTATCTTTGAATATTAAAATATACTCCATCAGTTCTGAATAGTTAGTAAGTAAGTGTAATAACATTAGTTTAAGTTTATAACTAAGTTAATGAACGCCAGTCAAGTTGCAAGTTCAAATGCTCGTCCCGTCCAACTTTGCATCTAAGTACTATTAACTTATAACTTTTGACCGAGTTGAAAAACTACGCTTTACGACTCGAGGACCGTTGCGATATTTGTATATTAGTCAGAAGTAATGAGCCATGGAGTGGTAGGCTATTGTACTTCGGAAATACGAGTCACATTTTGGATCATGATCACATGGAACATGAACACGTGGAATCACGTGGAATGCATACTTTTACTACAAGTTGTTAAAATAATTTGGACATTACCTCAAACCTGCGTGTAGTTTAATTTCATATTCTCCTCTTCTTTATTCTGTAAACTCAAAAATCCATGTCCACTTCAATAGCTCCATCAGACCGTCCCTGTAGCTCATAACTTATGTCAGTATTATTTCCCTGATTCTACCTGCGTTAAGCAGTATCTTAAATGTAATCAGCATCTTAAATTAACAGCTGAAGGGTTTCAACTCTACCTACCTTCATTTAATTCTTTCCATTCCGTTCCTTAATATCCTCTCCGGTTACCGAGCCATAGCACATTACACATAGCTTAACTTAAGACACAAGCCGGTAATACTATGAAATATAAGCTTTATTAGAGACACATCTTATGAGTAAAGCCTGATCTCTAGATACTACAATACTTAATTTACCCTAAAACTAAGACTGGCAACGCAGTGGTCCCTTACATTGAGGTGAGTCGATTGCTCCATATCCATTAAAAGTTACATAACAGCATGCGTTACTTTAAGATGTGGAAGCGCTAGGTATGGCACGGTTACAGCAAAGTATGAATGTTTGTAAGCTCGTCTCTCGTCGCTTACTTATAAGTTGAAGTAGTTCGCGGCGTTTGAGAGGGTTTTGAGTGTCCACTTCGGTCCAGTTTATTCGCTCTATTTACTTTAATCCTTGTTGGATGTGTTCCTACTGTAAAGGAAAGAATTCTTTTCAGACTATACATAAATATAGTACATGACCAACTTTGCAAAGTTATCTTTTAGGCTGATGGGTGTATTTCTAGGCATAATGACTATAAGAATCATGTTGTGTACTACATAACTTATTTCATGTGACAGAATGTATATTTCAAAATGTGTCTCATGACGAAATAAACATTTCACACACAAACAGACAGTTCACCAAACCACGCGAGTCACAGTGAGACGTCAGTGAAATACAAGACTTATATATATATATATATATATACATATATATATATATATGTATATAACTTTTTTAGCGGCTTTTTGCACTTTTTTGTGATGCAACGTTAATATTCAAGTTTTTACTTCTGCCGGAAGTCCAACCAGTTGTTTTTTCGCGGTGAATGCTTTTTTCGTTTCGATGTCAAGAGACACCGCCAACACAACGCCGCCACAGTTCACCGCCTCTTCGATCACGGCCCTCAGGCGCAACATGGCATCGTCCGTCGAACGCCCCTCTCGGGACCCGCATCGTGCATCCGACAGGTCGGGGCCCACCTCGCTCAGGTACCGGACGATGCGGGCAGAGAGCACCCTCTCGAACAACTTGCCCATCTGTAGGCCGCGGCCGAATCGGTTGGCCGTCCTGGCTTCCGTAACAGGACCAGCTTACCGCTCTTCCAGCACTCAGGGAAGCGTCCGGACGCCAAGCTAGTGTCCAACACTTCCCTGAGGCGATCCGACATATGGTCGAGGGTTCGGGCCATCACTCGGGCTGGTACCCTGTCCGGCCTCGCACCTACCTCCGATTCCCTGTCGGGCGGAACGTCGTCCTCTATGCCACCGTCGTCTCCGACCGAATAGGCCATCAACGGGAGCGTGTGTTCCGCCGCCCAGAACACCAGCAGGTCAAGGTGCGGTGTTAAGGGTAGCCCTCCGCTGCATGACTCGATACAGCTCTCCCTCCATCACCTTACACTCGTCGGGCCAGAATTGCCGGTCTAGAATTTTTTATGAATGAAAACTACATGATTATTTTTTTATTACCTTTAAAATTGCTTTAAGGTACACTTTTATCCCTTAAATTTACCTTTATTGAGACCAAATGCAAGGTATCCAATATTTTTTTTTATTCATAACTGGCTACTCTACAAAAGTTATGCGTGTTCATTCATAATAAAATAAATATACACGTCTACTTCGTCGTTTTTCGTTTTTTTCTTGGGTTAAAAATGTATGTGAGTTTAAAAACGTTTACTTTTCGGAGGGACAGAGTCCTGATTATAGTTGCGTAAAACGTACCACTAACCAGTATGAATAAAGGTCTTACGAATGCGGAAAACTCAAAGGCTGTTTGTTACGATTGACGAAAATATGGTCAGCATTTGAACGGATGTTCTTTTACGACAAAACTTTCTTAGAAACTTTTGTACAGTGTTGAATACAGGCACTGCAAAAAAATACAATACGGCGAGATGTTCTGGGCCTGTCATTGAAGTCTGCAATGAAGCAATAAGGTTCGTAATAATGCCGTACGTTAGATCAATACGTATGCTAATATTGATATTGTACTAACGCTAGTCGGTGGAGGTATTCACGGGAGCTTGTGGTATTACTGGTTCATGAGCGATATTTTATCGAACAGACTGTGTTCCTTCATGATAATGCACTTTGTAACACTATTAGCATAATTAATAAACCTCGATAGAAGTAATTAAAAAGTATTCATTTGATTCTATTATATCTATCATTAGACCTGCTTATATTAAATTGCGTGTCCAAAAATTATTTGGCTGACCCGAAACAAAATTAAAAATGGGTGAGTGTGGAACCTTATTCTCAGCGTGGTCAAAAACACATTTGGCTGTTTTAGGGTTCCGTGTCCTATAAGGAAAAAACGGAATCCTTATAGGATCACTTTGTTGTCCGTCTGTCAGTTTGTCAAAAACCATTTTTCAGGAACTCGTGGAGGTATCAAGCTGAAATTCTGTGCTTTGAAGCTGAGATAAAATCAAACTTTCAAGCCAAAGCAATCAAAAGATACAGTCGTTTATGCTTTAAATTTTTGACACTTGTAAAGGAATTAAAACCAATAGGACACTTCCCGTGAACTTAGAATCCTGAGTTTTGGTACAAAGTAACGTCATATAGCACAGATTAAGGGAAATTGCGAAAAGCATGAACTTTTAGTTACGTCAAATAAAATAATAGACTTACATTTACTTGTACAGAGCGAGTCCGACTCGCACTTACCCAGTTTTTTTTATATATACGACTGCCAAAGTAAGTCTAATAGAAAACGTAAGCAGAATCCAAGGGTGGTGGTCACCATACTCATTAGGAATGCAGACAATGCAGCAGCGCTTCTGCAGTACTGTCCTGCGGTCTCGCACTCAGCAACTAAACACGACAGCACGGAGGCTGCCATTATTTTTAGTGTGGAAAGGAGGTTTTATAATAATAATAATATTTATTTATCCAACAATTTACAACAACCACACACCAAAGTAGTTACACAAGATATGTATATGAAACAAATGGTACCCATGGTAAGTTCTAACTTGTGTTACGGGTATGAGGCCACAACAAGTGTATGTAACATTTGATCACTGCTAGTTCAATCAATCTTATACGGTTCTAAGGAATACCATAAAGTTAAACGACTAATAGCTTTCGCCTGCTATAGTACACTGACCAGACGAAAACTACTATTATTGCTTTTATAACCTTTTATAGAAATTTATATTAGGATTTATATAACTCAGTCGGGGCCAAAAATTGAAAGAAAACGTTTAACTTTTCGTAGTTTTTGTAGCAGTATAACAGAGAGTTGGGAAGCATTTGTTTAACTGTCTCGGTGACGCAGTGGTAGCGTATGCGACTCCTGTGCTTGCGGTCTCCGGTTACTCTATATGCTCTTATAGTTTTAATCGAATTGCACTTTGAAAATAGAATGCTTTGACGAAGTTAGCAAAGTCGACAGGGAGCTAAAAATGAGATTTTTTTTACAGCTGCGCGAAATAAATCTGTATCCAAAAATAAATGTGGACTTAAAGAGAATACATGGCTTTGTTTTTGAAGTTATGTATAAGCACACGAGTCAGCAAACTTGTAAAAGGAATAGGCTGAGGCAGTTCGTTTATAACATTTTACTATCGCTACTTGTGTAAATTGCTAGAATAAACTATATTTAATCATAAGTTTTTCTCTCTTCAAGGTTTACAATTTCCAATAGACTCGATTAAAACCAATCTTGAGTATCTATAACCACTTTAGGCAGCGAAAATATCGCAAAGATTATACAAAAAATATTCAGTCGAAAAAAGAAAGTTTCAATAAATGCGGCACATTTTCACTCGAATATAATATACTACATTGAAAGATTTAGCGTTGCCAACGCAATATGTTGAATATTTAAAGAAGTTACCCGCTGTCTGTCCCGAAACGTCAGCTTACGGTCTCACGTTGTGAGTGACAACATTTGTTTTTCAGAACGGAGACCCACAAAAGCAATGCAACACTAAACGTGGTTTATGTTTCGCTATCAAGTCGCTGGCCATTTTGTGAAAGCATTCCCGGTACTGAAAGTCAACTCAACAAATAAATAAAAAGGATTGTCCGCGCGTTATGTGCGAGTGGACAAAAGGGGCACGAGGTTTTGAACGATAACTGTTTGCACGTTTGTAATATTTTTTGATACATGGTTTTTACGATCTTTCGTAACATTTTTAAACAATAAATTGTTTTGTTATAGTTTACATTTTAAACATACTGACGGGCCTTGTTGGTACTGATCCTGGTTTTTGGTTCAATTCCTAGACGGGGCAGAATAATTGTGTGCTACAATAATTTGCTCTGCATATTTGTGTAGTTTATCAGAATATTTGAGATTATAAGTACATACTTGTAATATATAACGATAGGCTCTGGTACATCCAGAGCTTATCGTTATCGAAGAAACGTTGAAGGTTTTCAATGTATATCTAGAATACTTTGGATAAAACATTTTTTGGCAGTTTCTTAGTTGCTAATGTTAATTAATTATCTCGACGAGTATTCAGTTTGTCGCCGATGAACAAATACAGTGCGGGTTTGTTGAGGACGTTCTGCTATACTCATTAATCTAGGTTGGATGACGGCTTGCCGCGTCATCCACAAGCACTTATATCGGTCCAAATATATAATATTATTCTAAATCGAAACAATACGAGTTTTCAATTGTAACGTTGCGCTTTCTGATATCATTTTTCCTACAGAACAGTGCAGCACAATGTTTGATTTTTAAATACATCTTTATTTACTGTTATTTCTAACTGATTACCTTACTGAGTCAGACGGAGGGTAGACAGATAGATGCATAGAAGACGTTTTTCGAGCGTTTGTATGTGTGTGTGTCCATTTCTTTTGCAGCTCTATAGCCCAAACGGCTGGACGGTTTTAGACATATGAGATGTCGTTGAATTCATTAGAATCGTATTATGTGAATTTACAAAATGGCGGTAAATGAGAAAAAAGGGGAGTCAATATTTTTTTCTCATTCCTTAGCAATATTATATCACAAAAATGATAGTGATATATGTATTTGCATATATGTATATGTGTATATATATGTATTTTTTTTTATTTATTACTTTATGCACAATTACATGCATCGGCGGACTTAATGCCTAAGGGATTCTCTGCCAGTCCACCGATTGAGCGATGCAGAGATAAAGTGAGGTAGGTGCACGTAAAAGAAATTATAGCTATAGTGATAGATTTATATATGTATATATNCCTCGCCGCAAGTAATTTTGTGGTGATCTCCATCAGGTGCCTTGATAATTATGGCGCCGTTCTGCGTCCAACATGCAGGAGAACCAAAGTGAAGCCTCGCCTTGGCGAACATTGTCGGCCTAGTCTTTGTCAGGAACTCCCTCAGTGAAACGGATGAACCTTTGAGTGCAATTTTCATTCTCCAGACAGAAGTTCTGAGCTCAGTGCTGCGAAACCTCACCAAGATGGGTCTCTTATGTTCTTTGTTGGAGGTCCCCAGACTGTGACAGATGGTAAAAGCGTCCGCAGTGTGTTCCTTCAGTTGTAATTTGTTTTGGAGTATATCCAAAATGATTTTATTGGCATCCTCATCTTCAGACTCGGGGACTCCCATAAAAAGAAGCGATTTTCGACGATGCCTTGTCTCCATGATATCGATGGCCTTGAAGCACTCGTTAATCTGCCTCCGCAGGAGACCCAGCATACCATACATTAGTTCTCTGAAGGTACGGAACTCATCTGCCACCTTCGCAACAGTGTCCTTTGCATTTCCCGAGGATTGAAGTTGTGTCTCCAGCTCCTTCATCCTTCTGGTGAAGCACTCCTCCAGGGTCTTTTGTGCGGCTTCAATATTTGACAACTGCGACATATTGACTGTGTATGTGATGCTGGTGGGTGGTATTCTTCAGGTTCTAGGATTCACCACATAAACCTTCCCAAACATAAATTGTGTACACTTAAACTGCTAACTACTGATAATTGACGGTTTTATGTACAAAATATAAATATATAAATTAAAATAAATTTTATGTCTATCAAGTATGTGTCTACTTTTTTCACACCTATCGCCGAAAATGTGTATATATGTATGTATATGTGTATGTATGTATGTATGTATGTATGTATGTATGTATGTATATGTGTATGTATGTATGTATTTGCGAATGAATATCGTATGTGTTTACTAATATGTATAAGGTATTCAACTGTAGGTATAAAATCAATGTCTATAAATCACTATTATTATCTTTTTAATTTGTTATTATATTCGTTTCTTTTAAATACGCATAACTACGCCCTTACATTTCTCCACTATCCTCTGTTCACTCAGAGTTTAGTGGCAGAAAACTCAATGTTGGGTTAGGCACGCCTTTTGTACCTGACACTTCCTTGTATTTTATTCATACTTGTATTTTCAATATGTACAATGAAGAATAAAAACAATACAAATATACAAATAGTGAAAAGATTATTTAAAAATATATGTATTATATCACGTTTATGTTACTGTTTTAGCACAAATTCTCAATTAAAAACTCAAACCTTTGTTAAATCGGCGAAGGGGTCCGGATGGCGTAAGAAAGCGGTTCCCGGATGCCTCCCGTCTCAGGCGCAGAGTGGCATTAAAATAAAATATGATTTCATAAAGCAATATAGGCATAAGGAAAAATCTACCCTCTTTTAAATATGAGTCTCCCCAATCTATCAACGTACGAGATCCTCATCTTTTCGTTTTCCATATATTGTGGCTTAGTATTTTTACAGTGAGACTCAACTCGACAAGTATAGCTTATTTTGAAGGTATGTTGGATGCAACATAAAATTTAACCAGTTTTATTGTTTTCGCTTTAAATCATTTATATTTTCTTTTAATAAACCAGAATAAGTAAGTGACCGGAGCGCTATAGGTTTTCGTACTTCATTAACATGATATACGCACCAGAGTAATGGACGCGAGGAGTCAAAGTTTCGTCGATATCTTTCTCGCAGCTCGTATACCACATAATAATACAATTTGTATGACACTCGTACTTGTAATACACCGAGCACGTATATCATAAAGTTATTTCTACTCCATTGTGGCATACAACGGGTTTCGTTATTGATGTAGTTATTCATATCTGTGGCAAGTTACAGTTGCTATATTATGCAGCAACCTCTTTGTCGTGGCAAATATGGAAAACTTTTGCGTTTTTTAACATAGTTTAAGTATGATTGACTTATTTAGATACCTGGTTATGAGATTACACACATATACACATGCAATTCCTGTGTCAGAAGTGCGTTGCGGTCTTTTGAGTCCTTCCAATCACGAATCATTTGTGGGACGCTCACCTCCTACAACTGATTCGAACGTTTAGACTGTGCCATACTCACTGTGTATTCAGAAACGAAAACAAAATTGCTCATCTTAGCAAGAGTTTTCTGCGAGTCCGTTATATTGTCTCTCTCACATATAAACATCTTACGGGTATCGGAGAGGAAACGGGACCGAGACTAAAATATATCCAAGAGGCATGCATACATGCGTATGGTATTGAAAAGCAGATGAAAGTGCACTTTTTCTTTTGTCATTCGAGTATTATTATTCTTCAAAGTTATTTTTTTGTATTATGATATCGTGTAGATTACTCTATTTATAGTGGACTCATAGAAAGCACACTAATGTAGTGTAATAACGTTTTAAATATCGCTGCTATGTTGGTTTGTCACGCGACAAAGCGATGAACTACAATATGGTAGTTAGAAACAATCAACAATTAGCGGGAACTTGTGTCAACGCCTGCCGCCGCGCGGTCCTGTTCATCCTTTGTTCTTTACACGGCAGTTCTAATAGCGGACAATGGACACAGGCACTAAAAGCGCTGTCTGGGTAAATTTTTCTACGTACCATACTAACACGCTTCGGTGGAATTCATCTGTGTAGTAGATATACATGTAACAGAATCTTTGAGCGTGATTCTAACTTAAAAACGTCGGAATGAATATAAATTGCCTAAATAATAAAGAAAAAAAAAAAAAAAAAAAAGAATATAAATTGCCCACCTTTGAGACACACTATCATTAAATTATGATAAACCTCTACTTTCACCACCATCATCCACAACATTTTGCTGTTAGGTAACTTTCATAATCCAATAGATTTAGTTCAGTCAATGAATGCAGTGTGAATGTAGTTGTGGTGACAAGCACGGCAGTCGAATACGCTGCCACTGTGCGACAGAAACAGTATATATAGAATAGGATACGATGGCGCACGAATGATTTAAAAACATGGCCTGTAGAATGTGCTCTGACGCCCTTGGGTTCCGAACGTCTTCGCGGGATGTTTATTACACGTGCTATTCGCAATTAAATTGCTTATTGTAAACTTTAATACGCCCATGGACTTTCGTACGTCCTGCAAAGTTATACAGATATTCTAGCCCTAGCCTAAATCAACATTTTATTAATTTAATTATCTTGTGCGTTTTATGTCCGTATTGTATCACATTAACAACTTCTTAGATCCTGTAACGGTAAAAAATAATCGAATGACGAATGAACACTGAGAAGTTTTGACGTTTTTAAAAAAAATGATCATCTGCAGTCCATTATCGAATTTAGTGGCATTTTTTCATTAGCGAAGTGGCAATATTTTTCAGAGACGAAAAGCTAGAGAAGGAACAAAGAGTGGAGCAACCTCTCTAATGTATCTGTGGGACGTGAAGAATTTTAATGGAAGGCTCTTGTAATTAGTACTGAGCTCGTAGCCATGAGTGCTACGAGCACTACGATAGCTACGTACAACGTAGCGTATTCGAGCCATTACAGACGGTTTAAAATTGTAGCAACAAAACATCTCCATTAATAAAATGTTTTGTGTGGGTCAAGCGGAAACTTTACTACCGAATGTTTTAGTTTATTACTTTAAATATTCACACACATTCAAAAGAGTAAACGACTGATCCTAGCAATATTCAACAGCCGCACGTTACGGCTAGACTCGTATCTGGTACAACTTGAGGTGGAACTTGGGAAGATTAGGTGGCACATTCTAGGGTTATGTGAAGTCCGAAGAGAGGGGGATGATACCATAATCCTCGACAAAGGCCACCTGATGTACTTCCGCGAGGGAGTTCAACGATCCCAAGGTGGCGTGGAGTTTCTGGTAAACAAGCCGCTTTTTACGCAACGTTGTGGAAATTTCCAGTGTGTCGAACAGGGTAGCGTACTTCATTGTCAAACTTACCGACAGGTATAGCCTCAAGGTAATACAAGTGTACGCACCGACCTCGGCTCACTCGGAGGATATGGTCGATGACATATCGAGGGCCCTCCACTTCACTACTAAAACCCATAACAATGTTGTTATGGGTGACTTCAACGCCAAAGTGGGAGTACAAACCTGCATCGAATCGGTAATAGGATCCCATGGATTTGGAAACAGGAATCATAGGGGGCAAATGCTCATCAACTTTCTCGAGCGGGAGGGGATGTTTTTGATGAACTCATTTTTTGAGAAGCGGCCCCAAAGAAAGTGGACGTGGAAAAGCCCGACGCTATGACCAGAAATGAGATCGATTTCATCATGACGTACAGGAAGAACATATTTAGAGACGTCTCAGTGCTTAATAGGCTTAACACCGGTAGTAAGCAACAACTAGTCCGGGGTTCTCTGAATGTCAACTTCAAGGCTGAACGTGTCCGCATGATGAAATCCAGGCTCCGACCAACTCTGCTCCAAGTCGAGATGGGATCTGAAAAATTCCAGTCACATCTGGAAAACCGATTTGTTGCCATGGAAACCACAAGAGACGTAAACCAGAACCTTGAAAATGTGGTTCGGATACTCAGGAATGAAGGTACGAGATTTTGTCAAATGCAGCGTAAAAAAACAAACTGGTCAGAATTGACGAAATCGAGGTAAACCCGTACTAAAGGCGCTCCAAAAGCTTTTCAACACTGTCCTGTTTGAAGGGAGAACTCCGGAGGTGTGGAGCAGGAGTGTGGTCGTCCTGTTCTTCAACAAGGGAAATAAAACCACGTTGAAGAATTATCGGCCCATGTCCTCCTGAGCCACGTCTATAAGCTGTTTTCAAGAGTCATCACGAATCGTCTTGCGCGAAGACTCGACGAATACCAACCACCGGAACAGGCTGGGTTTTGGAGCGAATATGGCACCATAGACTACACCCACACAGCGCGGCAGATAATATAGAAGACCAAAGAGTA
The DNA here is from genome assembly GCA_003709505.1 of Hyphantria cunea. Lineage (NCBI taxonomy): Eukaryota > Metazoa > Arthropoda > Insecta > Lepidoptera > Erebidae > Hyphantria > Hyphantria cunea. The sequence goes on along the minus strand of PKRV01000991.1, from coordinate 148,504 downwards.
TGATCAACCTAGTCTAGCATTTGTGGACTATGAAAAGGCATTTGACTCGATCGAGATCTGGTCTGTTATGGAGTACCTGCAGCGTTGCCAAGTAGATTGGCGATACATCCAAGTGTTGAGATGTCTCAACAAAGTTGCCACTATGTTCGTCCAAGTACAGGATCTGCATACAAGACCCATACAATTACATCGAAGTGTGAGACAAGGGGACTTTATGTCCCCGAAATTGTTCACTAATGCAATGGAGGACTTGTTTAAGACGCTGCACTGGAAAGGACGCGGTATCAACATGAATGGTGAATACATCTCTTACTTGCGATCTGCAGATGACCTCGTCATCATGGCACAGACGCTGCAGGACCTACAACAGATGCTGAACAACCTGGCTGACTCTTCTTGGCGCATCGGCCTACGGAAGAACTTGGACAAGACCAAGGTCATGTTCAATGAACATGTACTACCGGAGCCGGTTTCGGTACACGGTGCCGTTCTCGAAGTTGTTCAAAAATATGCATAGCCTCGAGCATACCCTGAAGTTAGGCAGAAACAGCTTTGAGGACGAAGTGAATAGAAGAATTCAGCTAGGTTGGGCAGCGTTTGGAAAACTTCATCGGGTCTTCTCAACGTCGATTCCACAGTGCCTAAAGACGAAAGTCTTCAATGCGTACGTCCTGTATGTAATGACATACGGAGCCGAAACGTGGACATTTACGTCTGACTGGTCCGTAAGTTCAAAGTAGCTCAGCGTGCTATGGAGAGGGCTATGCTCGGCATTTCTCTAAGGGATCGGATCAGAAACGAGGTAGTCCGACAAAGAACAAAGGTGATCGACATAGCCCACAGCATTAGCAAGCTGAAGTGGCAATGGCTGCCCACATTTTCCAAAGAACCGATAACCGTTGGGGTAAACGAGTTCTTGAGTGGAGACCGCGTCTCGGCAAACGTAGTGCAGGACGTCCACAGGACAGGTGGAGCGATGATTTGCACAGGACAGCTGGCAGGAGCTGGATGCGAGAAGCCATAGATCGAACTAAGTGGCGTGAAATTGGAGAGGCCTATGTCCAGCAGTGGACTGCGATAGGCTGATGATGATGATGATGATGATTCTCAAGAGCGGATTTAGAGATAAAAAGCAATGCAAAATTTTGGGCATATAGTAAATGCAAAACTTATTTTATATTTTTAGGGCCCCGTACGTTATACCAAAAACGAAAACTTTGTAGAATCATTGCGTTATCCGTCTGTAAAGACTGATTTTCATAAAGCATGGAGCAAAGCATGGAACTATCGAGTTGAAATTAATATCAAATGACAACGTTCATGCTGTCGTGTTTCGTTGGTGTATGTGAGACTGGTGGCCAAATGAGGCAGAAGCATCACTAGGCCGACAGTCACCATGCTGCATTGTTGCGTTGTTTGCATTGGCAATATGGCGTTGGGGCATACATAAAAAAGGAATGTCCAGGTTCACAGTCTCTAGTAGCAGTGAAAAAGTCAAACTTCTAAAACCTTTTTTTTACGTGTGGAAACCCCCTCGGGCCTTCACCCCACTAGAGCTTGCAGTGGCGGCGATGTGTCGGAATCGAACCGAATAAAACTACACGGTATGCCACTCTGCGCCTAAGACGGTAGGGACCCGGGAACCGCTTTCTTACGTCATCCGGACCCCTTCCAGCGCCTGCCCGCACTGAAGCGGGCAATTTCTGCTGTTCACACCTCTCAATTTAGGCGACGTACGGTACACGTGTAACGTCGCCTCCTCGTAGCTGGCCTGTAAAGCGGATGCAGGGTAAAACCTGTCCCGCCCAAAAACGGCCACACTCAGGGCGGCATGAGGCGCTGGTAGGCGCGCCTACGCCACCGGCTTGCCTTCGGTGGATGGGGCCGAGTGGAGATCGTCCTCCCGGGTCTCTCTCTCGTTTTGAGCCGTGGGAGAGCCACGCTTCGGCATGAATGGGCCGGCTCGACCGGAATGATACCACGGCCTCACAGAAAACCGGTGTGAAACAGCGCTTACGCTGTGTTTCATCGAGTGAGTGAGGATACCGGAGGCCCATACCCCAATCCAACGCCCCCTATCCCCCTCACCATCCGCTTTCCCCCCAGGCCGCCATAGTGTGGGTCACCATGCTGCATTGTTCTTTTTCGCATTGAGGATGGTGACCACCACTCTTGGATTCTGCTCATGCTTTCCATCAGGCAAGGCAGAGTCATTTTGGCAGCTTAAA
>PKRV01000991.1:133862-146175 GCA_003709505.1 Hyphantria cunea | reverse complement strand
AAAAAAAAAATTCTGCACCGCCTCCTTCCTCACTGCACTCGCAGTGGTGGTAAGTGGGACTCAATTAACTCCTGGCGACCGAGTGTAGGTGCTTCCCGAAGCAGCCGTGCCCAGAAAGCACCTGCGGAAACTTCTAAAACCTAAGGTAAGGTTAGCTAAAAGTAAGGTCAAAACCCGCAATATCATGTAGAAAACATGAGAATGTTTGAACATGAAAATTCTAAATTATAAAGTTTGTGGCTGCGTTATAAACCGTATTTTTTGCAATCATAAACTTATTTGCAGTAAGTAAATTAATCATGACCAATGTCGATGTGGTTAAAAACTTTTCCCAAAGGCAAAGTTAAATTTGTCTCCTACTTAACTAAAAGTAGTACGGAACACTCGGAACGCGAGTCTGATTCTGACTATACAGGTTTTTATTTTTATTATTAGTAAAATAGTTACTACAGCCTAAATACAATACACCTAACCTATTTACACATACATACATATTTACACACCCTGAACATTACATCACCTAAAAAATCATTTTCATCAAAAATATTTATGTGAATGTATTTATAAATGTTTGTCACTCAATCACGCCAGAACAGGTGTTACAACAAAGAGCACATCATTTATGAATACTGCAGTACGAGGTCGTGTTCCGCCGGCTCATTGTGAAGGAGGAATTTGACGGATTTGTGAATTAATTTAAAGCGGTTGTGCTAATCCACACTGTTCCTGTTTACTGCCGCCCTTAGATAATAGCAAGGTGTTTTAATACTAAATTTAAAATAATATTTTGTGTTTAAGCCTTTAACGCGCCAACTCCGTTATATTATTCATGAAACAACAACTTTGTATGAACACATAAAGTTCATGTTTTTTTAGGATCAAGTTGGCTCGAATTTTATTAATCCTTTGGCTCGAGTTTTCCTAAACAACAAAATATTTTCCTGGTTGTCAGAACTAGGTCTCTGAATCTGCGTGTGGTACGATCAGTCCCGACCCGCGACTTTGTACAGCTTCTAGTCTGTTATTCAATCAGCAATATTGAATAGAGAACTGTGACGTCATTTATCAAGGTGAGTGTGTCATTATTAAAACGTCAGGAGCGGAGCTGAATTGGACGTAACGAATTCTAGATTTTGAAGAATTCCTGACAATCTGTAACAAGATGAAGACTTTTATTTGTGTATCTATGAGTTCATTAGTTTTGCATCATTGCGTGTAAATAAAATCTAAAGCAAAATAAAAAAAATCTTTTCAATCGACTCATAAAAGTAAAAGTCATTCAATTAATCTGTGTTCGCATTTATTTGTGTGGGTAATTACCGAGCGGTCAGTAGGGGCTGAGATGAGGTGCCATAAACACTGTATTTATTTGCAAATAATATTTTTTTGACGATGTACAATTGTCATTTCTAGATATATTCACACCAGCACAGACATACTGATTTATTGTTTAGATAGAAGCATAATAATCCCACACATATTTTAACAAACTATTGTTTTATTTGTTGGTCCCGTTCAGCTTAGCAAGATTCGTTAGGTTCCCTAATGTTATTTTACAATATTTTACAATTTGAAAGTTTTCTACATATTATGGTAATGCAAAACGTAGTCACATATTTTAAGGAAACAAAAAATAAGCCAATTTGAAATGGTTTATTTTGACACGTCTTGTTGTATTTTTCTTTCATTGGGTATTATTTTCATCTTGCTTTAATTTTTATGTTGAATTGACGTTATGTATTGGATGTTCGGAATATTTATTTTAATTATCTTTTCTTAAATAAATTTGCGCGGAAATTTAAGTATCAGAATACAATCTGTATTCTGGGGGATACTTAAATGTTCTTTCAGTAGGAAAAAATATCTTTTTAGGTCCCAAAACTTAAGCAATACGAATGGCATTAGTCTAATAGCATGTAAATCTAAAAATGTTTGCGATAACAACTTTATTTAAACAAACATAAGTACACACAGTCACGACATCTACTACAACCAAGTTCCCACGCTCTTACAAATATTTCAGTACGCAAAATACGTAGTTACTTCAAAAGGTAAGATAGTTTCAAACATTGGAAAAATATCGCTCATCAATATCGGTCATTGGTCCGACTGCCAGGGCCGCTAGTGGTGAGTTAGCGATGGCTCCGCATCCCTCTAACGACTGGCGAAGGATGAATGACGTATACAATATGCGGTTACATAATACTGATACCTATTCCAGCTTACTATATAATCTATCAAAAATGTTATTCTCCGCCAAACCTGACATTTCAGATGTTATTAATTCTAACTGTCAAAAATAAAGATCGTGTTGTTTTTAGTACAACTTCCACATCAAAAATATTTAAACACCTTCAGATGCTAACAAAAACAGGAATTTTATTTCCAAATAAATAAGTGCTACAATAATTATTTGAATAAAACATTCGCTTAGTTACTAGTTCGTTACTAGTTCGCTAGTTAGATATTGGAATGAAAGTGGCGTTTGGCTGTTTTCCTTGTAGTATTTCGTGTAGAACTAAAGTTAACTAAATATTGGCACGTTGAAGATCAAATGACAAAGAAAAATAAATCTCGTTGTGCCTATCTTGAGTTTAATATTGTATTGGCTGTTCTGATTTCACTGCATTTAAAACTTTTGATTCGCCCAATGCCCCCATTGTACACCATTTGGTCATTTCCTGCCCGCGTCGTTACCTGGTCATACCAGTGACCTGGTCGAAAAATCAAGCTTTTTAATAGTAAACAACACCTGTCAATGAAAGTTTTTTAACGTTGTTACAGTCATTTGTAATTAACTTAAGTTTATTGTACCTTATTACTAGGGACGTATACAGTAGATTATAAACTTTTTTAAAGCTGGAACAAAAATAGTATTTGGGCAAAGATATACATTGCTTTTTTAAACAAGCTAACATTATATGAGTAATATAATTAATATTCAAGAAAATATCCGAAAATTAAACAAGTTTTCAGAAATAATTATGTGCTTATTGTCGGCAAAATCAGAACAGTACACTAAACATCTGATTATTATTTTTTAAATCAATATTAAAGTAAAACATTATTTAACATATGAAAATCAGTTAAGAATAAGGAGTTTAACATAGCTGGAGTTTTTACTCTTAAGCAGTAACTCTCAAGCTCTCATTTTAACACGTATATCATTATTTTCTCCCCTCTCTCATTAACATCTAATCACATAAACACAACAGCCAGTATCATTCATCTCAGACGCGGGTGACGGCGACCGTTCGTCTGCCGGGTATAATAAAAAGCGCTTGAATTATAAGAAATAATTTAAAACCACGACCTTTACGACCACGAGCTTTAGAAAAAGACGAATAAATTTCTACGCAAATGTCGGAGTCTGGCTTGTAAAATTTTAAATTTTGATTCATAATCAAAGCCACTCAAAACATAAATAAATCTGCTAAAAGGTGGGAAATATACAAGCTATGTTTAGAGGCCCGTGAATGTCATTACTATAAAAATTAAAAGTAATTTTATGCAACAAAAATATTTATTCAGAATTTAGACATTTACTTTGACATTACGAAAGAAATAAGTCCATTTTTACTTCGGTGATAAAGACGTAGATACTTACAAAAGTTGATCTAATTTTCAGTGCAAATGAAACCACAGACAATGATCACATCACAATCGGTCTCCTGAGGTGTCTATACAAACACAAGTAAATTTATTGAAGCTAGCACAAGTTCGTCTTTAGTGTAACACTTAAGTGTCAAAGTGGCCATGACACTTCTGTTATCTGATGTAATTACCCCCGCGCTACCTTTTTTACTGCGGTGATGACGGCTTAAAGGGCACCTCGCGATATCATCTCCTATCTATAGAATTTGGCCACGGTTTTACAACTCAGCATCGTGCGCAACACTTTCCCTCGTGATAATATTATTCTATGCTTAGTTTTTTGTTAAATAAGTTAACACTTTGTATTCGTATCGAAATTTAAAGTTTCAACTACAGAATTGGTCCAGTCACGAGACAAAGCTGTTTATTGGTTGCGAATAAAGTTATCAAAAACATAGTTTTAATATACATGTCTGTAACGAAGAATATGATGAAATTGCTTTATTAAAATTTAGAGATAGAATATATTGATAGAATAAACTGCGTCTAATTGAGATACAGACTTAGGCATTAGTCTATTATGGACAGGTACAGTAAATGTATTAAACTATAAATAGATGAGAACGGCCTCTAAGTTTTATGTCTTCGGTTAAGAATATCTGTCAAGAATCAGCATTATCAATGCTATAAGTCTGATATTGTTGAGGGCGATAAATCTAAATGCGATAGAAAACCTGCTATATCTTTAGTAAATAGTTTTTTGTAGCTGCAAGAATAAGAAAGTATAATAATATTTGTAGCTGTACACAACCTTAAAACTTGTGCCCTTATTCATTGTATGCAGTATTCTCTCGCCGCTGTCGCCGGGACGATCTTGTTAATACGTTAAAATGTTTTAATTTATTTTCATAAAAGTAGGAACTGAATTAACTTTAATTTTTAACTATTTTTTAAATTCTTTTAGATTTGTAATTTACATAGAAAGATTTTATTGCTAAGTGCAATTTCTTCCAGGCAATATCAGAAATTTCAACAGTTCAATTTTATGTTAAAAAAGGAATGAAAATAGTTAAATTCGGGTTTCACAAACATCTGAACTCAGATTGATAACCGTACTATATCAGAATTTCAATACTGTCACATGGGTATGGCGTGTCAGTTATTTACAGCACATATCATCTACCCGATGTGTATCATAAAGTTACTTACAATCTGCTTAAAGTTGAAGATAAGTGATAATGTTCAGTGTTCTTCTGAAAAAAATTCAATTAAACTTCTATTTAATGTATAATTAAACTTTATAATTATGTCAACTAATTTACTTCAGATGCCATCGAGTTTAAATCCTACCCGTCAATCTTGTTTTTAATTAAGTGTAATTATTGTATTTTTTTTTTATTGAGAAGCTTCATTAAAAATGCGTTGATAAAAACACGAATTTTCGACTACAGTATGTTAGTGTGACAGGTATGCGATGCGAGCTTGCCGTTCTCAAGCGAAGGCTTACTACGCAATCCGTCGTATAAGTTTTATTTCCCATATCGTTATTTACTGCCTAACTTTCTCTTCCTGTAAATGTTCAATTGACCCATCTGTGATTCCAAAGTGCCTGTTTAGCGACAATAGCGTTACGCGAGAGAAACAAAATTACAGTCAGGGAAGTACAGAAGTTTCACCTCTGCCTACCTCACCGAGGACACAGGTGTAGGTACGTAGAAACATGTTATGATAAGAAAGTAATCAGATAAACGTCAACATTCGTGTTAGATTATTTTTGGTGGCGAAGAAAAGTGAACATGACATTTAAGACATTAGAGTGTACTACAACTACAACTCATTGTTTCAAGTCAGTATGATTTAAAAAAAAATACATATAATAAGTGTTGATAATTCCTTACAAAACAATGGTATAAATGCAAAATTAAGTAACTATAAAACTATTTTATAAAGTACAATCATGTCACAATGTTTTATATCATAATACAAAAAACGTATGTAAGATTAGTTATTCTTCCTAGTTATTCTTAACGAAGTATTGTTTATAAGCGATTGCTGCATAACATTTATAGGGTCACAGCCGAAAAGTAATAAACTGATAAATTTGCCCAACACGTTTAATGAAAACTGAAATCAGTAGCAAAATTCTCCATTATAACACGAAAATGAACTTTTATTAATGGCTATTAAGTTATTAATTACACATCCATCACTATCGAATAGTGTTTTATCTAAAGTGCTATTTACATAAATGTTGAAAATAAACATTTAAATTTATCGATTAAGTTTTGTCATGCTTTTCGGAATCTGTCCTCGGGCGCATCGACGGCTGGGGTTAGTAGTCCTGGATAAGACGGAGCGTATGGTTGTTCCATGCGCTCCGTCTTATCCAGGACTCGTAACCCACCCAGAAGTCTGAAGTATCTGGGCCTGATCCTCGACGGTAGGTGGGTCTTCGACGATCACTTCCGACAGCTTACTCTGAAGCAGGACGGCGCTGACTTTATCCTTGGGCGACTCTTGTCCATTTTGGGTGGAGCCAGCATCGCAACGACACAGCTCTACGCGGAGGTTGTCCGGTCTATGGCGCTGCACGGTGCACCGGTGTGGGTGGCGGCTGTGACCGCCCAGAATAAAGTTCACCTCTGGCGGTCTCAGAGGGTTATGCCGGTAAGAGCCAAAAGGCTATTGCTAACATATCAATAGTCAGGTCTAGAACAATATATAGTCGACGATGGATGCGGCAGAAAGTCTAAACTAACTAGACGAATTCCTATCATGCATCATGAATTGCGGGGAATAACAGTGAATGTGTTGCACTATGCTTAATGATTTAGTCCATTGCGTTGGTGCGTCTGAAATAAAAAATTTACAATGACCTAAACTATCTTCCAGATAAAATCCTAAACAAAGGCGGCAATTACCCATTTAACTCTGACACGAGCGATGTCTATAGGATAGTGAACAAAATAGTTTTTGATGTTAGTCGATTTGGTCGATACCGTAGTCAACTCGAAAATAATGTCAAAAGTTCAATTTGGAAATGTTTCAATTATTATAGATATATATTTAATTCCTTATAGTTATGTTGCTCCATTAATTTACTTTCAGTAGTTTTATTTAAAAATACATTGTAAAACAAACTGAAGATAAATCTAATAGAGCTATCAAAACTAGGAGCAATATGCACATACTAATAGGGCTAAGGTACATTACAAAGTGCCGGGTGGAGATATGAAACGATTTGTATGACGGAGCAAGATGGCGTCACGTTGCCGCCACGTCGCCATCCGATGACCCTTTATCGAGTCCTACATTTTGCAAATAGCCTCTCAAATGAGAGTCATTATACTTAAGGTTACCAGACGTCAAGAGCTGGCAGGATGTCATTTTTATTTAGAAATGGTCAAGGTTCTGGTAAGTCTCAAAAATCGTAACACTTTGCATTTTTTTCTTACACATATTTGCAAACTATAGTAAACATACTTCTTTCGGCGAAATTAAGTTCTTTTTCTTAGTAACCGTAATTATCTAATTTATTATTGAGATTTTTTAAATTACTTAGCCATCATTGGGTAGTTAAAATTGCATTTCTACAGTTCTAATCAGATTCTAATATTTTATTAATTTTATAGGACTTGTTTAAAAGCTCTTAAATGTTTTGCAGCTTAGTATATCCGTATTATATTTTTTGTACCGTCTTACATTCAAATACATAATAGCTTGTAAAAGCAAAATTTAAATAGCCGCAAGTTTGCATTTATTTAAAGTTAGTAAGGCGTCTGTTTCACCGCAGAGCTCATTACCATTAATAAAGCGCCTGAGATTTGTTTGCAATATTTTATAAAGTTAACTCATAAAGCTCCCTTGTCTTGACTTGCATTGTGGCACTGTTACGCGCACAGTCACATGTTGAATTAAAGTGACAAAAAATGTAGTTTCTTCGTTCCGCTTTTATGAAGCGACTGTGAAAGCTTGGTAAGTCTAATTGCTCTGAGCGTGGTGACGAAGAAGACGTGATACAATAGTTCTCGATTTATGTATTCATTTCGTTTGGAGTTTCCCTGACAGATTTTAAAGGATATGTTTCAGAAAAAAAAAATATTCTACTACTTTAGTTTGATTTGGAACGTTTTTGATTCGAAATATGAATGCAATAAAAGCGTATAAAGCTATTCTACTAGATAATTATAAATAGTAAACGTATTTTTTTACGTCAACATTTTAAGAAAATATATAGAAAGTAAAGTATTGAGAATAGTTAATGCAGAGATAAATTATACTTATTTAAACGATTTAGTAAAATTTCATTGTGGCGTGAAATGTTGTGGGTGTACCGTACCGCAAGGTGGTATGATGGGCCCTTTCCGCGTCGTTACCCGCCAACTGACGATCAACATCCCGACATTTGTTCATTAAATTACATTCACACGGAACGATGCACAGTTTTGTGTTATTTCATAATTTCTATGAATAATTATAAAAATAAATAATATTTGCTATTGCAGTTAAACATAAACGAACGAATAATGTGATTTATTATCCATCACCATTGAGGGATGGCAGGAATGTTATTATATCCTGACAAAGAAAGACAATATAATGAAAGTTTTGTTATTTAGGCCATCTATTCAAGCAGGAAAAATATTAAAGGGCACTTGGAAAAAGACTACTAGAGTTGTCTAGGCAATTAATAAAATTAATATGTCGGACATCTAAACACACAACGCCATCTAGTCCCAAACTAAGCAGAGCTTGTACCATGGATACTACACAACTGATATGAATACATAAATACTTTTTTTTTGTAAATACATACACATTATACATAGAAAACACTCAAACTTCGAAACAAAGGTTTGTAGGATCATACAAACATTTGTTCCGACCTAAGATTCGAACCCGAGACCTCATGGACAGCAGTCGCGTACGCTACCACTGCGCCACCGAGGCAGTCAAACATTATTCAATCATATATCAATTAACAGGTTAATTAAGAAACATTGACTCTTTACACCGAGTCTAACGCTTCGTTCACATGGAGACTAGTTAGAGTTCAATTTCTAAGCCGAATATGATTTTTGCAGGATTTATGTCCTCGTTTTGAAGATACTTCCCTATCTGCCTCAGCCAATATTGGAATACTTGGTGTCGAAATATCGAGCGAAGTCTAATTTCGTGACCATTTGGAGGGTAAGGCCAAATTGGCCTCGAAGAAGCTCGGTGTGCTCCACAGATCGAGACAGTATTTTACTCCAGCCCACCGCCCTATGTTTTACAAGCCGCAGGTCCAGCCTCACATGGAATACTGTCCCCATCTTTGGGCGGGGGCATCCTAATACCAGCTTCTCCCTTTGGACCGCATTTAACGGAGAGCGACTCGAATCGTCGATTCCCAAGAAGTTTCAATTCGGCTAGACTCATTGGCGCTGCGTAGAGATGTGGCTTCACTGAGCTTTTACCATGGGGAGTGCTCGGAGGAATTGTTCGGGCTGATTCCTGCCGCCTCTTTTCGACATCGTCCTTCGCGACAGAAATTTCATCTCCATCATGTAGATATCGACTACACGGTTGGCCTAGTGGTTGGAGTGGTCGCCACACCGCTTCCTACTGTGCCAAGTGTTGTGGGTTCAAATCCTACATGGGACAACACTTTGTGTGATCCATAAATTGTTGTTCTAAGTCTGGGTGTACTTTGTGTCCGTTTCATGTATGTTTGTAAAGATCCCCGCGACACAGGAATGTATATTACTAATGAGGGAGTTGCCTTTTAAAAAAAAAAAATCTAGATGGTTGGCAGTCCACAACTGTGCGCTTATCAAGGAACTTTCTGCCTCGTACAACAAAACTGTGGGATGAACTGTCGCCTGCGGCATTCCCGGACCAATAAGACCTTCAAACCTCAAGAAAAGAGCGTACTCCTTATTAAAAGGCCCGCAACGCACTTGGGACGTCTCTGGTGTTGCGGGTGTCCATGGACGGCGGTAATCGCTTGCCATCAGGCGATACGCCTGCACGTTTGCCACCTATATCTTATAAAAAAAAAGTGTAACAGTATACACGTATAGGAAATATATTAAATGAAATGTTTTAGCGTATGTATAAACATGGTCTAATAATGAAAGAACAGTTATTTTAATTTAGTTTTTTTTTCAATCAATGATATCTTGAGTTTTATTGTGCTGTGTGTGTGAGCTTTTTTTGGTTGAATAATCTCATTATTATTTTTACTTAGTCTGGCCGTAAATATTGTTTCAATTAAACAGAATCAAATTTCTATTTTGATTGTTCATTATGTTTACTTATTTTCACGCCAATATATTGTAAAAAAATTTGATATATCAAAATGGAGTGGGTTATGAAGAGAACCGAATCGCTGTGATTGTATTACAGAAAGTAAGCATGGAAACAAAAATAAAACCAAATCTTCCATAGGCTTAGTATTAGTCTAATGTTTGTGTACCGGGCTATTGACAGGCAATGAAACCTCCTCTGTTTGTGACAGAAAAGGTCTGTCCATTCATGCAGTGTTCGTACGAAATAGGTGATCATAGCAGTAAGGAAAATAATTCGAAGAAATCCCGTCCGAAAACAAAAGATTTTATCTCAGGAGATGAAGCTAGTACTTAGAATCATGTCGCGTAATTTACAAGATGAATTAGGACTAGCAGCCTATAAGCGACGCTCTGGTCATTTCTTAACTGATAATTAAAAAAGGAATAGGGTGGTAAAATTAAAATAACTATTTATGCGGTGCGCAAAGGGAGGCCACAGATTTTTTAATCTACGTTGTGTAATATTTTTCAATTGAGCAACAGCTTAGCAAACACAATTGCTGTATTTATGCTGAAAGCTCTAAAAAGCTTCCCAATTAGTCAACAGAGTACAGTGTTGTCGTTATCTGACTTCGGCAACGTTTTGGTGGGGTTTTGCCATAAGGGAGTGACTGAGACATATTTTTGTAAAAAGGTAAGAAAATATCGGCACAAGTGTATCAAGATATTCTTCTTCCATTCTTGAGAAGGTAGTTAAGTCCCTTAATAATACTTGGGCCGGGTCAAGGGACTAGATCCACCGGACTTCATCAGAGCTGAAGACTGGCAGTCATCTAGTCCTGGCCTTAACGAATCAACTGGATTATGATTTATGGACTGTTTTAGAGAGTAAAGCTTTCTCTACACGCCTTAAATATTTGGAGTCCCTAAAATAATCCCTACTTTTGACAGTTAAGCATTTTCTCATAGAAAGGGTCTGCTATTGATAATTAGCCTCTGCGTTTAAAGGATTGCATTGCAGTTAATGAAGACCGCTTCGAATAGGCTTACATTGTATATTTTTAATGGTTTTATATTAATGCATTAAACAAACATACTGTCACCGCAATTAATATTACGTACAATAAAAAAATATTTAATTCTTTTTAACAATATATATGGCAAAACTGAGTAGATAGGTACTTCAAAACTGATTTTAAGGTTTTAATATTTAAGAAGTACAGTGAATACGAAGAAGACCTGCAATGCTAATTTTCCGATTTGTTAAGTACCTTGTATGAATTAAAAAATTTATTTTTATCTTCAATTTTTTTTGTGGGACGTGATGCTAACGCGTAAGGTGTGTGCATTGGTGATTGATTATATTAATGTTTACAGTGTTGTTGCAAACTGAAGTCGTCCAGATGTTTAGTGAAAATTATACAATATATTGAGATTTTCTTTTGTTGACGGTTTCATTCGCTAACACTGGGTTATCTTATTTATACTTTCGATTGTCGGCACTTGATGGTACTTGTTGCAATACATTCTAGAATTGAAATCACTTGTACTTATTCTACTATTCCATTTATTTATGTTCACCATGTGTTTCGCCTTATGTCTGCGAATCCGGTCAGGTATAAAAATATATAATTACTTGTTTATAAAACTAAGAATAAAACTAAAACGTTTTTTCAAAAAAAACCAGTACTTCCTGACAGCAGCGTGTTCAACCACGCAAACAAACTCTTCTTCTTTATAATATTAGTATAGATTTAACCGAACATGAACGGATTAAGTAGAAAAAGAATCTTGCAAGAAAGAACCACATTATTTTGCAAGGTACATTCATAGTTTCTAAACTATATTATTTGAAGCTCAAAATAATATTGTTATCATTACATTAGATATTGACAAAGTAATAACATAGCTATCAGTGCGCTCGCCCGTGAGGAATGGGGAACATAAGATATGTATCAGATCTTATGATTAACATGATTAACCAATAAATCTAATTATTTATTTATTTATTATACATCATGCACTTAACGTACATTGGCGGACTTAATGCCTAAGGCATTCTCTACCAGTCAACCTTTAGGTGATGCAGAGAAAATAGGAAGTAGGTGCAATTAGGTTTATTTGTAAGGTTTTAAATACACATACATATATATATACTTACCATAAACTACACATAATACATAGATGCATATACACATACTCTTACTAAAATAAAAATAAATACATACATACACAAATAAATACCATAACTAGAATGAGATGTGATTTATGAATGAGTTGATTCTGCGAGCTGACTTAATAAATACCGCTTTACTTTTGTTTTAAATGTAAAAACGTTGGTGGCCATCCTGACCTCGAGCGGAAGCTCATTCCAAAGAAGAACGGACTGCACAAAAAAGGATGAGCCGACGAACTCAGACGTATGGGAGGGACAAAGAAGAAGAAGG
>PKRV01000991.1:100654-132696 GCA_003709505.1 Hyphantria cunea | reverse complement strand
GTGTACTCACGTGCTGGGAGTTTTAATGGTCGGATACACGGAGTTTCTGTAGGCCGGTTAAGCCTTATTGCCGTTGTGATGGTAGGGGAAATTGGATTCGAGTTCCAAACCGGGTATAGGGGCATTTTTAAATGCCACTCGGTATTCAATAATACCAGGCCTGGATAGCATATGGGCTAATGCACTTACTGCAAACGGTTATAGTGTTTGATCGTGCAGTGCAGATCTCCTATGATAGAAGAGCATTAATTCACCTAAATCTTGGGTACACAAAGGAAGATAGCGTGATCAGAACGAACCAATTGCAATGTGTTTAATTGTTGATTGTCTATGATTCTTCCATTTGATCCGCGTGAGGCTTTTATGCCAGTGGAGGAATTACGAGTCTGGCGACGGATTCCACAGGGTAGCACGGAGGAGGGGTGCTATCCCAACCCTCTCGTGAGGGTTGCTGACGGTGCTAACGAAACCACCTCGTTAGATAGTCGATTATTTACGCTACTCAGGCTAGGGCTCGATGAGGCACCATCACACAACCATCTAAATGATGGGGATACAACTGCTGTCGCATAGATCGATGGTGAAATGAGGCGGCAGGGATCAGTTCAAATCATTCCTCGGCGCACTCCCCATAGTAAATGAGGTAGAAGATACGCAACGAAACCACATATCTACGCAACGCCAAAAAGTCCAGCCGATTTGAAATATCTTGGCAATCGACGGTTCGAGTCGCTCTCTGTTGGAGTTGGTACTGGGGTGCCCCCGCCCAAAGATGAGAGCAGTATTTCTTATGAGGTCGAACTTGCGCCTTATAAAGCAGAAAGCTATGGGTCGGAGAGAAATTCCGTCTCGATCTATCGAACACGCCAAGCTACTTCAAGGCCAATTTCACCTTACCCTCCAAATATTATTTATAATTTATTTATATATTGTATACACATAACAGATAGAAATAAAGAGTTATAACATACAAATGTGACAATTGGCGGTTTTATCGCTCATGGCGGTCTCTTACAGACAACCTTTATTCGGATATTATGGTAAGTGATATTTATTAGGGTAGCAGTACCACGATGCACAAATCTTAAGTGTTGTATGTGAATAATAATAAAACAAAAATTGCACTCAATTCAAAATATTTAACATTCATGTATAATTAATTAACCATCAACTCCTGTTGCATATGTAACATACACATACATACATACATACACATACATAAATACATATACTGACTAAAATGTATAGTACGAACAAGGCATAATACTAATACTCGGTTTGGCAAGACATTGACTGCCTCTCTGAAAGAGTTCTCGGGCTCGATTCCTGAATCGGACCAAATGTTTGTATGATCTGCAAACAGTAGTTTCGGAGTTTGGGTGTTTACTATGTTTAATATGTATGTATTTACAAAAATAAAGTATATAAGTATTAATATCAGTTGTCTAGTACCCATAGTGCAAGCTCTGCTTAGTTTGGGACTAGATGGCGTTGTGTGTTAAAATGTCTGAACATATTTATTTACTGTGGGGTATGTAACTAGTTTGTAATATGTAACAAAATTGCATCATTATTGTATGCTACGTGTAACCTCAATATTATGTTATTTAATAAACCTTTATTATAATGAACAGTGAGTCTTAGTTATGACTGCATTGTTTGAATTCTTTTCCTAATACATACGGTACATGGCGCCCCTGCCTGAGCAGACGACCATCCTGCGAGACTCGGTTTATATGGTACAGTGCTGTGAGTGCGTTTATTAAGGCGCAATCAGAATACTTACATTTTATGTACAGATAGTCGTTGTTTTGTGTATTCCGCGATGGATATCTAAACATCACAAGATGTGATCGCGCAGTCTGCAGCTGGACGTCAAAATCAGGCTATGACGGAAGAAATAAAGCAGTATATTTCAACCACAAAATTGATACTCCTAGGGATCTTTATATGCATTTTACTTGGTGCGTTGTGGTTAGCGTACAAATTATACAAAAATACATCGTACGGTACTGAGGAATTCCTTTTTCCGGCGGCCACCTCTGAGTGCCAGACGTCGTGATCGAGTCCTTGATGGGTGTCCGCCTACCCAGAGTAACTTGTACACAGACG
This sequence comes from Hyphantria cunea, assembly GCA_003709505.1. Taxonomy (NCBI): domain Eukaryota; kingdom Metazoa; phylum Arthropoda; class Insecta; order Lepidoptera; family Erebidae; genus Hyphantria; species Hyphantria cunea. The sequence goes on along the minus strand of PKRV01000991.1, from coordinate 130,584 downwards.
TGGTATAAGGGAAAGGAAATGGAAAATAAGTGCGCGGTTTCGATAAGGTGCGAAAATAAGTGCACGTGCTAATACTCGGTTTGGTTAATCAGTAAAAGTGCGTTACTTACGTATGTTACGCTAAACGGGTTTTGTTACACTGAAAAATGATAAAACATATATAAGGGACATATTTAGTTAGGTACTTTATTAGTGTTATTAAGATTGATAATAAAATAATTCGGTAAATTAATATTCATATGTATTAAATATTTAACCAAAAAATGTTTATTCACCGCTTAAGTGGTAAGTTATGGCTATTGTTTTAGAGGATGAAAGTTGTTTTTTTTTCTATTTAAGGAATTAAAAGAAATCAGAACTTACTTAATTAATATAGGCTCGAAGAGAAGACAAGGTGAAGCAAATAAAGTACATTCGAAATATTGAAACTGGCTAAATGACTGTAATTTAAATTTAAGCAAATACAAGGGTGATGATTTGATTGTTCCTAGTTTCTGAGAAAAGTTTATTACATTATATAATGAAATTGTAGATTTATGTTTTGACATAAATCTACAATTTCATTACAAGTGAAAGTTTGGTTTAAAAATCTTTATTTCTCAATAAGACAAAGTCACTTACGTGAGAAGAAAAATATTTTTTACAAACTATTTTCTTGGTTCTAGTTCCAAAAATATCATAGCAATGACTACTTTTGACCTAAATACGGCTTTGAACTTATTACCCTGTATGCCTGATACAGAGGCTAGTACGAAACAATCGATTGATAATATTGATTATTACAATATAATGACAGATAATAATCATTCGATTGCAAGTTGCAACTAAAATGCCAGTAAACTAGATTGTACTCGATATGTCTATACTGTCTACACCAAGTATTATAATATTGGCTGAGGCAGATAAGGGAGTGTCTTCAAAACAAGTATATACGACCCACGGCAGTTTTTAGCGGTGAACAAGCAAATTTGTGTCATAGTGGGGATTAATTGGACAAAATTAAGTCTACCTCAGTCTGAGACCTTTTCGAGAGAGGTCTCAATTTCAACCACTAGTTTGCTTCGACTTTTAATGACGTTTTCCCGAGAAACATCAACGCGGTCGGTATAAAGAGTATCGCCCGTACTGTCATCCGCATAACAATGAATGTCGTTAATTTGCATCATGAGGAGGATCAAAGTAGGCGATAGCAAACAACCTTGCGGGACACCAGCATTCACAGATACCACCACCAGGAGTCATAGCACTCACCATCACTAAGACCTTAATGTCTATATCTGCTGAAAAGCTAGTGTCCCATTCGCAAAATTTAAGGCTGAAAGCCTCTTCAGATAGCTTTCTATAGCTACGCGTAGATAACAACCTTTACGTGTGGAAACCCCCTCGGGGCTTCACCCCACCGGGGATTGCGGCGGGGCGGTGTGTCGGACTTGAACCGAATAAAACCACACGGTGTGCCACTCTGCGCCTGAGACGGGAGGGATCTGGGAACCGCTTTCTTACGCCATCCGGAACCCCTCCCAGCGGCGTAGATAACAAACTTTTTGTTTTTTGCGTTGTGGAATGCCTTTACGCACTTCGCTGCCCCCCGCGGTGACAGGCGGTTCGCTTTGTGTGGGACTCCTGACTGACTCCAGCCAGACTACCCACTAAACCACCACGGTGTGCCACTCTGCGCCTGAGACGGGAGAGATCCGGGAACCGCTTTCTTACGCCATCCGGACCCCTCCCAGCGCTTACCCGCACTGAAGCGGGCACCGCCTCTAGATGTTAGGACCGCGTAGGTAACAACCTAAACTAACATACAAAAGCGTGTTACAGCGTGTCTCTGAACTAATTTAATTGTTTTAAATTCAATGCGTTAGATCTACATTAGATCAAAGTTGTCGTTTTGTTTGCGATAAGTCTTCAGCAACAAAGCGTTATTGGCACATACGTGTGCTGAATCACAATGAGTGTATTTCAAACTAATTAAACTTATAATAAGCTATTTGTTTGTGAGCACGTGTACGACACCGTCGGAGGGTGAAGCTCGGAGCCAGCGCACACCTATATACATTACCCTTTTTAAGATCCCCCGGAGAGACGTTGTTTGGATATCGTTTCGAGAACTGAGAAGCGTTTCATATTTTCGCAGTACATGGCACATGACATGGCAGTATATTAAATATATTTTAATGAGTATAAGTGACTTAAAACATAATTATAATTTGTAAGCGTTTGAGTTGATTTCGTGACATATAAATTACAATTATTAAAGATATATCATTCTAGTATTTTATTCATTATAATAAGTAACGTACCACTGTAACCGAGAATAGTTTTAAAAATCCCTACTTATTGAACAATAGAGTTTTTATCACGAATTATTCATAATTTTCCTTGCCAAGTGCTGATCGTATTTGAAAAGAAATTGTAACCCTCTTCTAATTTCTAAATTAAATTATAATTTGTAAATATGTCGGTGAACTATTGTTTCCTGGTTGGTTTGTTTCACGAGCCAAGCGATAAATTTATCTGATCGAAGCGGTTCTGTGTAGGACAATTAGTGAAACATGTCAGTTTGTATGTTGTTGTGTATTATGTTCAAAAATGATGTTCACCGTTCTTTTTCACCATCAAAAATGTTTCATGTTAGTGAACGTGTGTTTGTTGGTGTATACACTTTATTTTTAGGATGATTAAATACATAAAAGATAAATAAAAAACTGGCTAAGTGCGAGTTGGAAGCCGCGCTCCGAGGGTTCCGTACAAACCTGTAGGTATATTATATATATATGTAACTAAAAATTTATTCTTTTCGCTATTTTTCCTTTATCTCTGCTATAAGGCGTTGCTCCGTACCAAATTTCAAGATTCTGATTTCCCTGTAGGTTTTGATTTCCTTGCGAGTGTCGGAAATTTTCAGTATAAATGGCTGTTTCTTTTGATTGATTTGGCTTAGAAGTTTAATTTCTTCACAAATCCAAGGGACAGTATACCTGTGTATTTGATACGAATTTCAGCTCGATACTTTCACGAGTTCCTGAGAAAAAGGGTCTTGACAGCTAGGCAGACGGACAACAAAGTGATCCAATAAGAGTTCCGTTTTTTTCTTTTGAGGAGCGGAAACCTAATTAATGTGACCTTCGTACCTTTAGCTATTACTTTAAAGTACACTCTGAGATATATGACCTATAATAAGCAAGTTCATTCTATCTACGTAGTGTGTTCAAAAAGTATCGCGAATTTTGTGTATTTTCAAAAATTATTTATATCTATTTTGTCCCCTTCAAAGTAAGCCCTCTGGGATACCTACACTTGTACCAACGTTTTTTCCAAGCTTCGAAGCACTTGAAAAAATCATTTTTTTGTATCTTGTTCAGCTCCTCCTTCTTTGCCGTCTTTATCTCGTCTCTTCAGTTTCGGGAACAAGAAAAAGTCACAGGAACAAAAAAAAATCGCGGACAGATTCCAACATCTCATTAGCAACGTTCATGCGATGCTGTGTTTGATCGAAATTGACCAATTGTGGCAAGAATTTTGCGGCGACTCGTCTCATGACCAAATTATCGATTAAAATCGAATGGCACGAGCCAATCGATATGCCTAGGTCCTCGGCAATTTCTCTAACGGTGATTCGACGATTGGCCAATGCCATTTTCTTCACTTCATCATTTTTTTCGTCTGTTGTTGAAGTGCTCGGGCATCGGGCTGGCTCTTCGTCGTTCACATCTTCTCGGCCTTCTGAAAACATTTTGTTCCACCGATAAACGTTGCTTTTGCCCAAAGTAGCTTCTCCTTATGAGACAGTCAATATTCGGAATGCATCCGCGCACTTAATTTCGTTTTTCACACAAAATTTGATACAAATCCTTTGTTCCATTTTTTTTGAATAGGTAAAAATCGAAGACGAACCAAAACACGTGCAAGCAAAGCAGATGTCAACAATTAACTGAACATTCAAAATGGCCAAACTTATCAGCATAAGTGAGAGACATATGTATCAACATAACGCCACTAAAAAATCGAAATTCGAATATACGTAACCCGCGAAAATTCAAATTCGCGACACTTTTTGAACACTCCTCGTATTTACGCATTGAATTCTATATCCTTAATTTAGAAATATAAAATAATTCAATTATAAAAAAAATATATATATTAAGTTTATTTTCGTCTGTAGTGATGGTTGTTTTTGGATGGAAATAAATAAATAAATAAAAAAATTTGAAACCAAGAAATAACAAATGACAGAAACAGATAATGGGTGCTATAGTTAAATAGATATGTCGCAGACAATAACGCCCACCCAAGGTAAACAAAACACAAATGATTAGTTCTGTATTTACACATTAACGATTTTAAACAAGCTTGTTAAATATAATACTAAATTGCAAATTTTAATAAATAATTTAAGAAAAGTATATGTATACAGAACTTCACATATTTTTCCTTTTCTTCTTATATTAGATTGAGCTCGTATAAAACTCAGCGTGTTTACCTAAGACTATATCTAAGTTCTATATTTTTCTTACCGTCAGTACATTCTATTCACTTTACAAGTCGACGGTAGGTTATCGAATAGGTTATAACCTTAAGTACTCCTCTCTCAGCTCTTTCCTAAGCAAGGAGCTTTTATTTGCTCATACCACTCCAGGCGCCTATACAATACGATAGAACTGACTAAGAATGTAACGTTTTTAATGTACGCAGGTCTATTGTTATATCAGGTTTTACAAACTAACATTTGTTTCCTAAACGTCGATAGTAATTTTTACTAATAAGTTACTCCGTGGATATCGTTAGCGCCTATCAAGGGTCAAGCTACGTAGAATAACAATACTGTAAAGATGAGAAAATCTTGTGCTAATCCCTTTGGTTTTGGTGGTGTGGTGGAGCGAAACACCTTTCTAAGGAGCGGGCCATGACCAGCAAGCAGTAAACTATTTAAAGCTTGATGATTCGTCTTACATAGTTATCAGATCTTGCCAATTTCTACAGTAAACAAACTGCATTGCGAGAAATAGTACCAGAATGTCTTGTATCTTTAAGTAAACTCGTGTACAACAGACGTACTATGTAGTGTTTCCTGCGTTGTTGCTGCTAATTGAAGTCAGCCAATTGTGAAATAAACGCTTTGATGTCGGTTTTAATGTCCGCGCAGCAGTTAACTCGTTGCGGTCTTACCATTCACAATAAAAGAACAAACCGGAATCTAGATTAAGCCACAGTGCGAGTAGAAGTGATGTCAGACGTGGCTGAAATACGCTATTATATGTGAGGTACGTGTTTTGATGTGTGTTTGTGCAACAGTAATATCAAACGATATAAAAAAACATATTTATTAAATAAATATGAGTAAAACCATTATTATATTTTTATCAAACATAACCTATGCTTGACAAAAATGACCTTGATGATGTATTTCAAAACAATACTGTCAAAATAAATTAAATAGAACCAGGGTATGAGTGCCATGATTGCGGCAGTGTTGCGGAGCGAGAGCAGAAAGAGACGGCAGAGTTCGACAGGCGAGGCCACCTATCACCCTAGCAGAAGCAGGTTGGGGTGGCGGCGCGAGCCCTATAAAGTGCTCGCGCCCTTTTCTGTAAAGAATAGGAATGCGAGGGTTCCTACACAGGAGGGGGCCACCTACAAACAGTAGGTGGCCCGTGTTCGTCTGGGTTCTAGGGATTTTCTTCCGAGGGCACACCTGGTTTCCCGGCTTCTAGTACCCGAAATGGTGTGCGGTTTTTAGTTGGTTTGAGGTCGACATAACCACCACTCGGTGGCATCCGAGGGGATTACCACACAAAAAAAAATTAAAAAAAGAAGGGGTATGAGTGCCAGATATTAACGAGCACATATTTTTATATTACGATATCTTTGTGTGTGTAATACAAAAGTGTGTAACACTATGTAGGCCTTATTTAAAAAAAATACACATCAACGATACTGTGTGAAACAATTATCGCTAAACAACGAACGATACTGTGTTCTACAACAAAACATCAGAGAGGGTGTGGCAGTAAATACTAAAAAGCATGTTTTTACAATATATAAGTAGGAAGGTCACTGAATTTCATTACGATGTGACAAACGAAAGAACATTGAAATTGACTTCAAAGAGTTCTGCCATAGTTTAGTTCGTTTATAAGTCGGCGACGTCGATGAAAATGCTTTCCAAATTACTACGCTTATATACAAGATTTGACTATTTGTTGTTTGATACTTTATGCAAAATTTCGTTACATATTCCTGTTTACGACTTACACACAACACTTACACATATTGACCGCTCATTTACTATTCAAGCTTATATCCGATTTATATACGCATTAGATATTCATAGACAGCAGCTTTAGATATATTCATACATATACATGTAGTGTTATTTGACAAGACAGCACGGGTCAAAGTATCTAAGGTTTCCAATAATTACATTCACAGATTCAGCTAATATGGACAGACATGAGTCCTTTGCGAACTTAGCTTCTTTGTGTCTAGTGGCCATTTATTTATATATTCAAAAAAATATATCAGTGGAAATATCTAAAAATTACATTAAGAAGAAAGTTTTGATATACTTTCTATTTGAATTCATTGACATTGACATTGCTTACGAAGTTACGAACATTTTATGGAAGGCGTAGTGTCACAATGTGGTTTGTTTTTTTTTCTTTAATCTTTATTTACTGAGTTCGGCCACAATTATGACTAATTTGCTTGTTTGGTGTATGTAATGCTAGGTACATACCGTCAACATAGGTACATGTATGTTACATAAGTATCTCTTAGCCTGAGCTGTAAAGCAAAGCTTTCAACTAAATATATAATGGTTGCTTATCGATAACGCAGCACAATAGCTTTTTCCAATATTTACACTACAATAGAAACTGTATCAAGAGTATCTTTCATATCACACAACGGAACTGACAGCGGTTGTTCTTTTTTTGTTTGTAAAATGCTTTTGTATTGATCACGGGCGGAAAAGTTCAACTCAGTGACCCTTCTCCTACAATAAAGTCACCAGTTAAACTGTCATGTTCCCTGGCATTTGAAATTAAAATTCACATTGGGAAAACCAATTTTAATGAAATATAATTGGTAGGTTTATATATAAATAAAATTAATAAATAAATCTACCAGATTTATTTATTTTAATACCCGCCTCGAATTGTAAACCTAAAGCATTATTTAGTAGTATTGATTGATTTTCTTTATTGTGAACAATACTTATATAAAAGTTTTTATATACATGGTACAAAGCTATTCTTTCAACAAATATTTCTTGAAAAATTCACGTGTCTTATTATATTATTCGATACATTCTCAGGGATTGTTCCCTTTTCTATCTTTCCTGTTTCCTGATTCCTGTTTTTTTTTATATTATTACTAATTTTTTTTGGTTACAAAAAATGAACAGAAACCACATATAGCCTTAAATCCTTGGAAAGACAAACCGATTTCATGAACACAAGTCATGTTTACTTAGAAGGAAGTCTCACATTGCGATTTATTCAGTTTCCAAGTGAAGTCCCTCACTTGGTATAAGGTTAAACAACAAAAGCGATAGTAAAAAACTTTATTCATTTGTCGTCGATGAATAACGTGGATGTTGAGTTTTAGTAATACATTCCTAGGCTCCGGTGGCGAACAAAGCTTTAGTGAAAGCTATTTCTTACCTTCAGTAAGATGTCGATTGGGTTGGCTCACTAATGCTAGTGCTCAGTCTCTAATATTTAAAGGCCAATGATACGTCCTGACCCACGCAAGTACCTACCTGCTAATTAGATTTAGGTTCAGGTTCATCTAGCTTTTTAACTTGTTCCACTCTCTCTGTGCACAACAATCGAATTAGTTTCGGCACTATTATCGCGGTTAATAGAAAATAATGACATTATATGGTGCAGACATTATTCAAAGAATGTCGTCTTTGATCAACGGCGAAAACGGTGATAACTTTCACGAGAAAGTTGATTTTTTCCCTTAAATGATTCGACTATCGAAATACTTAATTATTTCCGGATTTAAAAGTCCTCGCACAATTCATGTAATACTAATACTATTGTACCTAAAAAATTGACTTTTTAAAAGAGTGGCCATGAGTTTCTTTTCCAGTATTCTTCGCATAAGGCCCTACGCATTTTGGAAACTGGGAGTTATGGATCGACACAGGCAGGTAGTGAATTTTGGTGTTTTTACCTAATTTACCTTGACAATAGAGTACATCTAGCGTCTGTTTGTGTCGGTCTATAATTGTTATCTGTAGCTTCAATTTAACGTTCATAAATGTCAGTTGGTTGAACAAATGATTTTGAATTTGCATTTGAATTTGAAATCAAGATATTCTTAACGACAACCTGGAGTATGGAATTTTTTTATGATTTTGGATGTCATGAACATCTGTGGCAATCGTTTTAGGGTAGACAGAGTCCCAGTATTCATAATTAATTCATTTACCACAATAAACATTTTCAGTTTTTTTTCCTTTTTGTTAAAAGATAGCGATGTGGTACACGGTGCCGTTCTCGAAGTGGTTTAAAAATATATATACCTCGGGCAGACTTTGCAGTTAGATAGAAACAGCTTTGAGGACGAGGTGAACAGAAGAATCCGGCTGGATTGGGTACCGTTTGGGAAACTTCTCATCGTCGATCCCAGACAAAAGTCTTCAATGCGTGCGTCCTACCCGTAATGATATACGGAGCCGAAACGTGGACACTTACGGTTTGACTGGTCCATAAATTCAAAGTCGCTCAGCGTGCTATGGAGAAGGCTATGCTCAGCGTTTCTCTAAGGGATCGCATCAGAAACGAGGTGATCCGACATAGAACCGCGGTCATCGACATTGCCCACAGGATTAGCAAGCTGAAGTAGCAGTGGGCTGGCCACATTTGCCGAAGAACCGATAAACGTTGGGGTAAACGAGTTCTTGAGTGGAGACCGCGTCTCGGCAAACGTAGTGTAGGACGTCCACAGGCCAGGTGGAGCGATGATTTGCGCGGGGCGTTTGGCAGGAGCTGGATGCGAGAAGCCATATATCGAACTAGCTGGCGTAAAATTGGAGAGGCCTATGTCCAGCAGTGGACTGCGATAGGCTGATGATGAACAACTAAGTTGTGACTATAACGTCTAAAGTCGGCGCTATTGTATATAAAATGTTAAAGTTACGTTTAGCATAAATCTAAAAGCTCCAGAAACAAACTTTGCTTTGTATTTTCGCGGAAAATTGAAATTGCTGAAGTTACAGGTGCGCTCTTTTCTCCAGTACTTTTTTAAATTTAGGGTCTGATTTTATCTAATGTGAAACTTATTTAAAATGCAAAATTGTGGAGGACTTACACTAAAATGAATCGCTTTCATTCCCAATAAATACTAACTAAGAGTTCCGCAAATCCTCTTTATCATCTAGACCATCGTTTTCGAATCTATTATACATAATAAATTCAATGAACCCTATACGGCAAAACATTGTGGAGTATAATTTCTAGAAAGTATTGTTATCGTTTAATATTCAGTAGTTGAAGTTTGATTCCACCACAAGTTTTTTTTCACACAAGAAATTTCACTTTTTGATAAAAATAACTAAGTGATAGCAGGGCGCGATGAGTCGTCGAGTCAATATTCAGTAAAACGTGCCATTGTCAGAATATTGTGGATCAGTGCGCGCGAGCGACGACTGGGAACAAATATTAGTGAACTATGTAAATACTACTAGCTTATGAGACGATCGTACTTATTGGTTTGAAGCAGGCATCGTTTGGACCTTCGATTGTTATTGATCCCACTTTGACGTTGCTTACAGTGATGTTGAGCAGGATTATGATCTGTTTGTAGTTGAAGTTCGAACGATAACCTCCAATAAACCTCGTAGAACACAAAGCTGGGAGGGTGTAAGTAATTATGTTCATGTATTAAGCCAATAAATAATAACTTTAAGTGCAATCTAGCGTAATGCTTTCGATTGATTAAACTAACGAGTATTCGCTGTAACAATATGTAATGTTGGCTACTTATTTGTCCTATTAGTTATATTGTAACGCGAACCCTAAATAACTCGAATTATTTCAATATAGCTGTATACGCTTACATCAATCAAAGATAAGAGGTCTTTTGAAGTTACGTTTATTTATGTAATCGTCACAATAATTGCCTCGATAAAAAAAGACTTCTTTGTGACTCGCTTGTCTTTCTTTAAAGCATTCCTCACTGTTTGTGTAAATTAGACGTCGCACGAGAAAGGGAAAACAACTTAAGAAAATGTAAAAAAAAATGACTACAAAAGAGTTGGAAATTTAATTTATATTTTAACTTCGTTGAAAGCAAAACTTAAAACAGGCACACTTCAAGCCTGTACATATAAAACAAAAAAATAGAGTCGAGGCTCGAGCTCTCTGGCCAGTAAAATTAATAAAATTAACATAGAAACGTGATATCAGATAGGTAAAGACTGAGTGAAGAATAGTATAGGTAATCATTGCGTCACCACAGATTCGGCAGCACAGTTTCCCTGTTTTTTCCCTGAAAACATCATCCTATAAAATTAAGTTGTTTTTACTTAAATTATTTTTGTCGTTTCATAAGGCAAAGTATTTACATCAAACTCTTCGAGGTTAAACTAAAACACTTAAGACGGAACAACATTATTTTGATTGAAAGCAATTCTTTTTAAACTTAAACTTACTTGTGTTTTGAGATCAACGTCTGATATATTACGAAAGTTTGCAACTGTTGAACAAGGTATGTACGAGTATATATTCAACCGTAGGGTGAATTGTTTGTGCGTATTTTTAGATAAATAAATACCTAAAGACGGGAAGGTATTTTGAATATTTAAAGTCAAATATGGAATAAGTACATAAACAATTGGAGTGCTGGAGTATTAAAGAGAATGTTAATGAAGTGCAGAAAGTTTAATAAATTATTGATATTGTAAAACAACAACGGTGAGAAAATGAGATTATTCTAGAGCGGATGGACCGATTTTGACGTGACTTTCATAGAAAGAGAGCTGATTATATAAGCAGTAAAATACACTACTTTTATTTAAACTTATGGTAATTAACGTATTGTTCCACCGCGGTGACATCGCGGGGTGCAGCTAGTAGATCATTATGATACAAGTCAAATGTTATCTATATTAACATTTTTCTTTTAAGCCATGAATTATTAAAATATATGTGACATAATTCTGAGGATAGCCCGGTGACGTGAAATTCAGGCCATAAGACTATCTACCTTAGATAGCAGTCTACCACAAAATTGATTCTAATTATTGTCGCTGTTTAAGGATGTGATGCGAAAATAATTTATTATTGTTATTTTGTCCAGACTGACTGTTGCCAACCATACTTGACAATGGTGTTTTTAGACGAGATGAAGGAAGGAAGTGAAGTAAGATTAGCAAAAATCACCGAGGAAGCGAGCTTATTTGTACAATGTTGACATAGTGAACTATATAATGCTCACCACTATCGTTTGCATCTGATAATTAGGGTAGACCTTGGACCTGTGGCTGACGTGTACATTTGGGTACAGGTACCTGCTTTGTAGTTAAATAGTTTGATACTCTCGTAAGGTCAGGCCCATGTTTAAACCAGAGCCAAAGTAAAATTATCGATTAAAGCATTACGCGGTCAATGGCAGCATTAGGTTATATTCTAGAATTAAACTTATACTTATGCCACTATTTAAATTAAATTAGAGTTAGTTATTAAAATAATAAGCTACTTAATATATTATTAATATATTGTATGTTGTAATGAAGAGGCCTCATGCAAGTTATCAGTGATATCACATAAATATTACAGTAATGATAAAAAGACGTGAAACAATTACACTATTTTCTGTACACATAAAAGAGACTACTAAACTAACTAGGTGTCAAAGAAATTCTATAGGCTAGGGTACATGAAACTGACCAACTCATTGGGCACATCCAGAGAACTATAGACTTTGTGCGGGAGCAGATCCCGTCTGCTGAGATCATCTTACTTGGCGATTTTAGTGTCCACCAAGCTGACTTCTTTTTTTATGGAATAGGGGCAAACGGGCAAACGTATCGCCTAATGGCAAGCGATTAGATGCGTTGCCGGCCTTTGAGAGATGGGGGAAGGGTTGGGCCTCTGTTATCCTCACTCACTTGGTAAAACACAGCGCAGGGGCTGTTTCACACCGATTTTCTGTAAGGACGGGGTACTCTCAGAAAATCGGTGTCAATCACTCCGGTCCAGCCACATTAGTACTGTGTATACTTTATACATAAACCGCCGTTTTCAATAACCTATCTCTCGTTAAAACTGGAGGAATTATATATATATATATTCATTGTTTAATTTTGTTCCATTTCAAATATTTTTTTTCTATATGATTGATTCACTGCTTTGCCACCCGTAACACTAGAGGCATCACAAGTGCATTGCCGGCCTTTGGGGATGGAGAGGGGGATGAGGGGAAGGGTTTGATTATGGGCCTCCGGTATCCTTCCGGATGGCGTAAGAAAGCGGTTCCCGGGTTCCTCCCGTCTCAGGCGCAGAGTGGCACACCGAGGTGGTTTGGTGGGTAGTCTGGCTGGAGTCAGTCAGGAGTCCCACACAAAGCGAACCCCCTGTCCCCGCGGAGGGGGGAGCGAAGTGCGTAAAGGCATTCCATAACATAAAAAAAATAAAAAAAGAATGGGCCTCCGGTATCCTCACTCACTCGGTGAACCACAGCGCAGGCGCTGTTTCATACCAGTTTTCTGTGAGGCCATGGTATCACTCCGGTCGAGCTACACCATACATGCCGAAGCGTGGGTCTCTCGCGGTGGCTTAGTTCCAGTAAAACGAATCATGTGGGGAAATCTAGTAGGCCTGATGGAGAGGGCCAGAGTTATTTAAATTACCACATATCCGTAGACGCTTCACTTGGCTCCTCAGACCATTGCCTTGTCCAGAGTATAATGCCTCTCACATGCTCGCTGCAAGCGCGAGTTACACACAGCCGCCGTGCGAGGCACTACAAATCAGCAGATTGGGATCTTATGCGGTCTTTCTTTGCATTCTACCCTTGGAGACAAGTATGTTTCTCGCTGGATTATCCCAACTCCGCTGTTGATTTTGGTGCTAATGTTGTGCTCCAGGGTATAGAGCTTTTCATTTCAATCTCTGTGGTCCCCATTAACAGCAAATGTCAGCCATGGTTTGATCGATCTTCCAAAACGGCTTCTCGCAGGATGCAGAATGCTTACTAAAACCTGGGCTGACGCGGTGACGCATTTTGAAAAAGGAGTACAACTTTGCCTCTATGTTCTTCGTAAAAGACATTACAAGGGCAAAGTCGGAGCACATTGCTAGGGTTGGCGAGAGGCCTGGGCGCCTTCCTTCGGGAACTCGGGTATTCTGGTCTCTTACCAAGGCATTAGTTCTGTCTGTACGTTGTTCTTGCTACAGATACACGTAAGCCAACTTTACTAACCATTCATAACACCTTATGAAAATGTTAGATTCGCTACTTTTCTGCGTTCATATAGTGGGAGGATTAGACGATTTCTACAATGACCAGTACGACGGTAGTCAGGTAAATAGATATTGGATCGGTATTTTTGTAATGTGTTTAATGACTCTTATCTATACTAGGTCACGGAGATAATGATACAAAAACAAAAATGTTTTTTTTAGAATTCTAAGTTTTGTAATATACTCTATATTTACTTTAAATCCTAGATTTAAGGGACGAAGTAGCTCAACATTGCTAAGGAAGATGTATTAGAACTCAAAACAGTTTGATTAATGTATTAAGAGCAGAGTCGAGAACACAGTTTGGTTAATCTTATTCAGTGTCCAGTTTCAACGTCACGAGTAATTATCGATGACAATAAATTATCGTTATCTGAGGCGACATAATTAAGCGGCGGCTTGGTGGGCGGCGTACGGCCACAATTTACCTGTTGATGAATTTTGACTTTTACCGTACTGGCCAAATGTTATCTTACAATATGGATTAGATTGTACTTAATCCCTTGAATGATACTTTAGAAGTTGAGTTGTCTCAATCTGGTTGTACGTTACCGTAATAAATACGCAAACACAATGGTATAACTTTAATATTTAAGATAGTGTATTTAACATTATATATTTCAATCCAATCTCTTTATTCTTTTATCTGCCAACAAATTTTGTTTTTCTAAGATTAAGCTAGCAAAAAACACACCAGTCAAATCCAATCCAATCGTCCAATGTGTCGTCCAATCCAACGTGACCAATGTCATGGAAACTGAAAGTTTAGCAGTTAGGAAATCCTCTTTAATTGATTCTGTTAAATTGAATTTCTTAACTAGCCAAAAATGTAACGTGTATAAGCTTTAACGCGGCGTTTTATATGAACCACGCTACAAAATTCCCATTTTTAATATCCGTTGCGGCACTTAACAAAGCACCCACGATACCGGGCGAGTACAGGCCAAGTCGAATAAAGGGAATCGAGATATCGTCGCACGTACCTCAAAACGTTTTATTCTCAATTTTCGTTCAAAATTCTACAGTTTTGTCCATATCGAAGTTGAGTATTTTTCAGAGCATAGAAAAGATCCGTACACACATTTGACTTGAAGCTAACACGGTGCATGGTTAGAAGCTGAAAAGCTTGAATATTGTTGTCTAGAATAAGGTCATGAAAGTCACACTAAACTATTACAATAAATATTTAAAAAAAACATCTTCTTATACACATATTTAAACCAATAACAAGATTATCATTGTGACATGTAGGGATCCTCCCACTTTTGTTTATGTATTTTATATAATTTTACACATATAACAAATTATACTAAACATAACACATAAATTATATATTAATATTTATTTACAATATTTACACTTATTCTACACTCAAAATATTAATTACATATATACACATCATTAATAATATAAGTGCATTATAAATATATATACCATGTCACTAAGATACATATCGGTTTGTCGATATATTTGTCGATAATATTTATTGACACATCCTTTCGCTATGCTATCTAGATGCATAGCTAGACGAGATATATCGTGTGCCGGAAACCGTTGCCCGTGCACATTCTAGAACAGTCTTAACTAGTTGTTGACGCCGAACGCACGCTTGCTTGTTTAAACTTATGTACTGGAGTTAGCGCTTATATACCGCTTCAATACTTAATGTTATATTGTGTACCATTCGCTGACTATCTATATTCCGGCTTTAAACAGTTATTGTGTTGTACTTGTGCTTATATATTTCCTTTACTGCACCCACAATTGTTTACTTGTGAGTGTTGGACAAATACATAATAACCGTGAGTCGAACATTTTATTTACCCGTTACACACAAGTTCAGTGGGACTACCACCCACCAACTACACTGGTGACCCCGTATACCGAACATGAGTAAGGAATTTCAAGACGCGCAAGGCACATACCCACACCAAAGCACTAGTGATGGGCAAGTGTCGATGTTTTTCGAGTCGATGTGAGGGTGCCACCATTATGGCCCGAGGAACCCGACATTTGGTTCGCGCAGATAGAGGGACAGTTTGCAATTTCCGGGATCAGAGATGACAATACAAAATTTAATTATGTCATCGGGCACCTCGACATACAACATTCTAGAGAGGTGAAGGATATTATTGTCAACCCTCCTTCGGTAGATAAGTATACCAAGCTGAAATCGGAGCTGATTAAGCGACGGAGTGCATCTAAGGAGAACAAACTGAAGCAGTTGCTCATGCATGAGGAGCTTGGTGATTTGAAGCTCTCCCAATTTCTCCGACACTTGCAGAGCCTGGCATCGGTGAACGTTCCAGACGACTTTTTGAGGACGATTTGGATCAGCCGTCTTCCTCTCGGCATCCAAACCTTACTTGCAGGACAGCCAGCAACTGCCTCGCTGGAGAATCTGGCAGACTTAGCCGATCGAGCCCACGACCTCGCGTCGCCAACGTCTCAGGTAGCCGCAGTTGAAGGTTCCGTAGTCAACGAACTCATGAAAGAAGTAGCAGAGTTACGAAGACAGCTGCAGAATTTGACCTGTGAGAAACAAGATAGGCATCGTAACCGCGGCAGATCAAAGTCTCGTGGTAGCCATAATAAATCAAGACAGCGGTCCCAATCAAATTACCGCAAATTTCCGCTTTGCTGGTACCACAGCAACTTCGGGGAAAAAGCTGCCAAGTGTATCCGGCCTTACGACTACAAACCGGAAAACTTCAAGGGCGGTCGGTAATGGCGACTGACGATTGCCCGTCATACACAGCTGGTCGCCTTTTTTACACGGATCGTACGTCGAAGATGCAGTTCCCGATTGACACTGGGAGCGATCTGTGTGTCTTCCCGAGGTCTGCGCTATGTGATCGTCGTTCTCGTACGGACTATTATTTATGTGTTGCGAATGGTTCTAATATTTATACATATAGTTTTGTACATCTTAATTTAGACTTTGGTTTCCATAAAAGGAAAAGTAAATGTTCACCCAGGCAGTATAGACACCTAGATTTTATTTCCCAATTTACGACGGACATCCGGCATATTTCTGGGAAGACCAACGTTGTGGCCGAAGTTCTATCGCGTATTGAGGCACTAGAAGCACCCGTTGACCTAGAGATTTTGGCTCAAGGTCAGGCATCTGACTCTGAACTGCAGACTCTGTTATTGGAAGGGTCAACTTTGCGTTTGGAGAAATGTCAAGCACCTGGAAGTTCATTGTCAGTTTACTGCGATGTCAGTAACTCAACTTCCAAGCCGTACATTCCGGTACCCTTCCGAAAGCAAATGTTTGATAGCCTGCATTCCCTTAGCCACCCTGGTGCTAATGCGTCGGCCAAGTTAGTGGCTGAATGGTTTGTTTGGCCCGGGGTGAGGAAGGATTGTTGGAACTGGGCGCATTCTTGTGTACAGTGCCAAAGTGCAAAGATTTATTGACACGTTTCTGCGCCTATTGGAACCTACAAAGTACCAAGGGCGCGTTTTAAACAGTTACATATTGACCTTATAGTACAACGGCCTATAACTATCTTGATGAGGGGCCCATGCCAACCGAAAATAGTACTTTTTTCAAATTGGTTTAATCTATAAATTCTCAATCCATTTTACAATAAGCAGCTAGATTATAGTCAAAAATGGATGGTCTAGTGGAAATAGAAGTTTTCTGCAGGAAGTGGTCGAGTTCCCGCAGCTGGCGGAACACACGTCCTCGTCGATGGCTTATTCGGTTAGAGACGAGGGGAACAGAGAGGACGACGTTCCGCCCGTCAAGGGATCGGAGGTAGGGGCGGCTGTTCTGCGAATCCATTCAAAGAACAACGTCCCCTGGCCCAACGGGATAGCAGCCCGGATCGCCTCAGGGAGGTGCTGGACGCTAGCTTGGTGTCCGGAGGCTTCCCTGAGTGCTGAAAGAGCGGGAAGCTGGTCCTGTTGAGGAAGCCGGGACGGCCTACTGATTCGATAGTGATCTACAGGACCATTGTGTTGTTGGACGAGGCAGGTAAATTGTTTGAGAGGGTGCTCTCTGCCCGCATCATCCGGTACCTCAGCGAGGTGAGCCCCGACCGACACGGTCGATGCCGTGATGCGCCTGAGGACTGTGCCCGAAGAGGCGGTGAGCTATGGCGACGTACTCTTGGCGGTGTCGTTAGACATCGCCAACACAAACAACAACCCATAATGTCCCACTGCGGGTCTCCTCTCAGGAGAGGGTTAAGGCCATACGTCCCCACGCTGGCCAAGTGCGGGTTGGGGACTGGCAAGAATACGTTGTGGCTACGTAAATCTTGCCGTTGGATGTTTTTTAAGCCGCCCGAAGGCCTCCAACTAAGCTTCACGACTGTTATCGTATGATAACAACCGGGACCGACTGCTTAACGTGACCTCCGAATCACGGAGACGCTCATGGTAACATGCCACCAGCGGTCACCCATCCAGGTACTGACCGCGCCATCGTTGCTTACCCTCGATGATTGTTTCTAATCAACGAGTGCAACTGGGCTATGAGCGCCAACACGATCAATAGTAAACCATTCAGCTGCATAAAGGAAGCACTCCAGTCCCACGGGGTGCCAGAATACGCAAGGCGGCAAGTGGTAGACTATTTGGAGGAGCGTACCGTCGTGTACGAGTATCGAGGGGCGACCGAGACCTTGAGAGGGCGACCCATGTCGTGCGGCGTTCCCCTGGGGTCTGTCCTAGGACCACTCCTATGGAACGTGGTATACGACTGGGTCCTTCGTAGTCGTCTCCCCCCTGGGCTGGGCGCAATTTGTTACGCCGATGACACGTTGACCACAGCTCAGGAGGCGAACTTCCAGAACGCGGCGTGCCTGCCCATCAGGGGTGTATCTTTGGTGGTCAGGCACATCGAGCGCTGGGCTTATGGGTGGGCCTGAATAAGATGGAGGTTCTACTGTTCCATGGGCCTAGTCGTGATCCACCCCCCGGCGCCTACATTGTGATCAACTCAGTACTCGTACCGGTCCAGGCCCGGATGAAATATCTGGACCTGATCCTCGACGGGAGGTGACTCTTCGAGTAGCACTTCCAGTAGTTTGCTCCCCAACTGGTCAGCGCTGTCTCCGCCCTTGGGCAACTTTTGCCCAACTTGGATGGAGCTAGCGTCGCAACGAAACACTTCTACACGGGGGTTTTCCGGTCTATAGCACTGTGCGGTACACCGGCGTGGGTAGCGGCCCTGACCGTTCAGGATAAGGCGCGCCTTTGGTGCCCTCAGAGAGTTGTGGCGATCAAAGCCATACGCGGATAACGCACGGTGTCGACCGAGGCGACGTGCGCCTTGTCCAGGATACCCCTGTGAGATTTGAGGCGGAAGTGCTCGATGAAGTTTATCGACGGGTGGCTGAGCTTCGGGCGAAGAGTAAGTTTCGCCCTCTGCTTGAAGAGGTACCATATATCCGCCCGATGGTTCCTTGGTCGTCGCGGCTGGAGGCTCCGCGCGCTGGCTTCGCCACTGTGGAGACTCTTAAGCTGGTCATCATTTCCGGGCACGGATGCATTGGGAAGTACCTGCGCTTAGTCGCCAGGAGGGAATTGAGTTAGTCCTGCCACCACTCCGATTACAGTGAGGACTCGACACAGCACACGCTGGCGTTGTTTCCCGCCTGGGCGCCACAGCGTCGGGACTTCACTGCAGTCACCGGAGGCGATCTCTCGCTACCGGCCATATCGCTCTATGGCCGATAGCGACAGCAGTTTTACCGCGATTGCGACCTTCTGGGAAGAAGTCATCTCGCCAAAGGAGGTGGTGTGGTGGAGGAGAAGGCCCGGAAGAACGACTTCTTCTTGGACCCGATCCTTCGCCGGCGATGGACCGAACCGGGAGGCGGAGACGCGCCTATGAGCCCCTCATGCCACACTGAGCGTGGCGGCGTATCGTCGGGCCTAGTTTGCCCCTCCATCCGCTTCAGAGGCCAGTCACCAGGAGGTGACATTGCGAGTGTACGTTGAATTTATACTTTTCATATTTAACATTTTATTTAAAGCGTATAGTGACCATTTAATGTGTAATAATTTCTTTTTTCACTTATTTTTTCTTATTTTTGACTTTAAATCAATCTGTATTTGTTGTATTTTGAAACATTTAATTAAGAACTGATCATCCCCGCTTGCCATAAATCTCTTAGTTTTAGACGATGTCATATTGAATAATCCCTTGTGAGTCCGTTTCTAATTAATGATAGATGAAGCTAACGAAGGCACTCGCACAAATATATGCTAAACTCTAAGACACTAAGGGTATCTAAAGGAGCTATTCAAATTGCAAGTGGCAACTTCAAATACATCGGAAAAAAAATTGCAACTGAATCATGTTTCCCAAAGTACAGGCTCTGCCTAGCTTGAGAAACAGTACCAGCACCTAATTAAATACAACCGAAATTGTCAAGTATCTCTATTTTAATTGTATTATTTCAAAAATCTGACCTTATTGTACAATGTTTCGGATTTCTTGAGTTCTGAGGTGTTCGGTGAGGTTAACAGGCTATAACAGAAATTAATAGTTGCTGTAAAAAGTAAAATGCCCGGCCTCACATGGAATACTTATACCCAACTTTGGGCGGGGGCACCCCAATACCAGCTCCCTTTGGACCGCATTCATCAGAGAGCGACTCGAATCGTCGATTCTCAAGAACTTTTGGACTGTTTGGCGCTATCTAGAGATGTGGCTTTACTGTGCACTTCTACCACACCTACCATGGGGAGTGCTCCGAAGAATTGTTCGAGCTGATTCCTGACGCCTCTTTCTACCATTATACTTCGCAACAGAAACTTCATCCCCATCACCTAGACGGTTGGCAGTCCACAACTGTACGCTTTTCAAGGAACTTTCTGTTTTGCACTACAAAAATATGGAATAAACTGTCGCCTACTGTATTCTCGGACCAATACGACCTTCAAACCTTCAAGAAAATAGCGTACTCCTTCTTATAAGGCCGGCAACGCACTTGTAACGCCTCTGGTGTTGCAGGTGTCCATGGGCGTCGGTAATCGCTTACGTAGATTATATAAAAAAATAAAACAGTATACCTATTTAATTACACTAAATTTAAAACATAGTCATATACTATGTTTTAAATTTAGTGATATTTTTTAGTGTATTTGCATATCGTCAAATTGAAATCACGCTAATGAATGATTTTATACTTTTTCCAATCCACAAGCTATCTTGCCTCCTTTATTACGCGACAGAGACGAATTTTGACATCATTTTGAGGCTCAAAACACAATCTTCTCTTTGACACAATTGCGTTGAAAACGTACTCGTATTTCCCATTTGCAGAAAAGTAAAGAACGCTACTAATTTAGATTCCAATAACTTGTTTTATTTGCTTATCCTATATAATCTACTTTTCAAAGGAATAGCATACGCAACCCATATACCTACAACTTCGAAAAGTATTCGTATACCTAAATTTAAAGTAGCAACCAAGTTATAAAAGCAAATGTTAGTAGAAAATAGTTGAAAAGCTATTTCATAAAATCACGTGAAATTATTTTCTCCAAACATTTTTAAATGGTAGTATCGAAGTTTCCCTTTAAGATATTATCAAACAATTTACCTTTTTTAATTACAAAGTTAAACCTCTCACGCATCAAATTTATTTCTCTGTCTTACAATTAACTTAATCTAAGCTTACTTTTTTAATAACTTTTAGAACTTTTATACTAGTATATCGCAACAATTTGCAATAAATTATGAGAAAATTAAGAGTTTTTTAATACTATATGAATTGAATAGAGTTTACTACAAGGAACGTCTTTGGAAGGTAAGGTGTATTAATTATACGGATTAATTGGATATAGTATAAGCCTTAGCTCGAGCAACTCGAGGTCTCCCACCTGCGAGTTGATTTGGCTATTGCCGAGTAAGAGAATTACGAATCCTCAAATGAGTCGAAAATTGATTGTAATCTGTTTCATCTCAAACATATGTGCGACTAATAAAACTTTGGACTGCTGTCGCATCTTCTCCAGAAGAACGCTCCACAAGCGCAATTTAGTTCATAGTTGTACTCTCTCGACGGTGAGTAGCATACTCTCAGCGAGATAGCTAATTTTTAAAAGAGTTTTGTGCGGAATTGCTTTAAGGCCCGATGACCCTGTCCTATGTCAACAGTTATCAAAATGTAGTCGATCTCATCAATTGGTCAAAGAAAGAAGAAGGTAAAAAAGACGAATAGGTCGATGGAGCTTTGATAAGAATATCTAACTAATAATACTAACTAACATAACTATGATGTTCTCCTAGCCGATTACGGCCACGGCGGCCAGTCTCAACGGAGACCAACCAAATACGCAGGAGATATTATAGTGCACAAGTGTGTGCGCAAACACAGGTGCACTCTCTTTTCTCTCTCTCTCATAATCCGATGTGACGGTTAACCGACACGACCGGGGAGAGATCAGGTGCAGGACCGACAGCTTTACGTGCTCTTCGAGGCACGGGGGTTCAGACCCCAACTTCCAAACTCCGTGCTGTTATTAAGTATTTATATAATCAGAACCACTGAATATCACTTTTGGCCCGATCCGGGATTTGAACCCGAGACCTCTTGATTGGCAGTTGCATACTTCAAACGCTGGACCATGTATACACTTAAGAAGCTAGAATGCGTCTTCAAGCGACGATGTCACTAAAATGTATGTTTCTAATTTTGCTTTCTTTTATACACTCAAATTCTCGATCTCAAGAATAAAATATGAACATAGATAGCAGGTAATATCAAGCTACATATTCTCAAGTGTTAATTGTCTAGAGCCTTTTTAGGTTTCGTTCGTGAGGATTCAATATATTATTGGAATCAATGTACGGAATGCATTGTTATCTCTTACAAACGGAGTCTCTATTGATGTTATCTTAACATGAACTTTCTGTTTAAATAAATACAACTCTTGCTTGTTCCGCTAGTCTATGTTCTATTAACACTATTCATACTACTTTAAAAGTTAACCGCGTCTCGATCGAAATTATTTTACACGAACTTAATCAAGTGTCTCTAAAACCTAAACATAAACTGTCTCACCTTAACGCGAAAACAGTAAAATCTCTAGTCGCGAATATGAAACTAAAACACGGTTAGAATAGTGTTCTTATAATCATGCTCGCTTTCAAACATTAAATTCAGGGGTTAAATGGGTGACGTCATTATTTTTGTGAAATGCCAGTGCACGGAGAGCGCTGTCTATTGTTCTCGCCGTGAGAGGTGACGGCGAACAGCATTGGAGAAGCTCACTTTCTATAGTGCAATACTGAGCTAATGAATTGTGCTAAGTGATTACAAAGGCATAGTGGCTTCAGCGACCTAGATTACAAAATGATAAGTATTTTTAGTGTGCTAATGAGCAAAACAGCAAGTAGATCGACTGATGGTGCTAGCGTCGCGCGTCGCTCGTGTTCACGTCACACGTCTCGTTTGTTGTTGTTTACCCACAGCACGAGAGTCACACTTGTTTTGACGCTATTTGAGCCACTCTTAGACAAGAAAATTGCCTAGTTCTTGTAACGGCTCCAGACCGACCGACCTTAATTTGCCGAAGATGATCTCTGCCATGATTATATTAAAACACGTATTATAGGCCCACCATATTCATGTATTAATTTACAGTTGTCGGTTTTTATAATATAGAGAGAACAAATATCAGAAATATGTATTAGTGGTGTATGTACTAATTCATAATACGCGATAACTTTTGCACATTATTTACATTATGATTACTACGTAAATAAACTCCACCTTTACTTCGTAATCAAATTTATCGGTGCAAGGTAATTAAATATAAATAAATAAATATTAATATGTTCATAGATTTTAACACAATCACAACGCCATCTAGTCCTAAACTAAGCAGGGCTTGTACTAAGGGTACTAGACAACTGATGTTAATACTTATATATATTATACATAGAAAACACCCAAACCGCGAAACAAATATTTGCAGATCATACAAACATTTGGTCCGGCTCAGGAATCGAACCCGAGACCTCTTGCACAGCAGTCGCATTTGCTATCACTGTGCATTAAATATATCATTTTAAAGGTTTGAACAATGATCATCAGATAATAACGACTCATGAACTAGTGTTGAGGTCCGTCGGTAACCGGAGAAGTAGCAGCACATTACTTTCCAGATTAGATATTTTTGTCTCATTCCTGTGTTAAATATTAGAAAGGCGTTTTTTATTGTTACAAAAGTCTGGCTATAAAGTTAGGTTCACGGTAAACCTACTCTGAGATACCAATAGACAACACGCCAGCAATGTTCACTGTATGTTACTCCTTAACTTAGTTTTACTATTTTATTGTAACCGTGGCGATATGTTTTATTGAATCAACTCTTTTCCGTGCCACAGTTACTTGCACTCACAGGTAAGTTAAGAAATAAATGTGTCGATATAACATAAATGTACAGCACAAACAGGTCGCTCTTTATGCGTCTGTATCTAGACGTGTGCGTATACATATCATCCGAATTGCGAAGACAAATGTGAATTGTGCGACGAAATAATTGTATTCGGTTCATTAAACAATCGACATGTGAGCGTGTAAGCCTTCGCAATCGACGCTCGGGGATTTGCCAGATTGAAGGGTGGAGCGTACCGATACGGAAACGTCTCGTTTATCATCCTAGTGGACACTGAGAACAAGCCCCTACGAAATACTTTGTAATCCATCGGTCAACATCTCAAGAATGGGTTTCACTGTAATAAAATATGATAATTATCCTGATTTTAAAAAAATAACAGCACCAAATTCAGTAAATGTATACTAACGATCGTTGAATAGCTATCAAATATCGAACTTTGTCCATTGTTAGTAATTGTTTATTTATGGTTACATATAGTAATTAACGTAACAAAAAAAATATAGAGTTTTATAACCACTGTCTTGTAATGGCAACTCTACCTTAAACATAACATGCAAACTACAAAAACATTATTTACGAAGAATTTTAAGGCTGTGTTGTGTACTGTTTGGTGATTTGTCTATGTAATATAGACGTACCTTATTTAATTTAGTATAAGTATCTCTTTTCGTACGTTTTATATTTTTGTCAAAATGACACATTTTTAACACAAAAACGCCACTTTTTTATTCAGCATATGATTCCATTATTTGATATCTTAGCCCTCCCATTTCCGACTTTAATGAAAATGAACACGCTTTGTATTTAACCATTCAGAAAGTGCGGTGGGCCGGATTACGTCGGTATGAAATTGCAGTAACTGCATTTCGCTTTACGAACATGCAGCTTACCTCGACTGCTATTAGCTGTGCAATGCCACTCGAGGAGTACGATAAGCACCATTGTGTACACATATAATTATATTTAAGTCTCATGTGGAAGATTGAGTCATTTTGACAGAGGTCTCGTAATCAATTATACTAGTATTAATATTTTAGTTTTAATTTTATTGAAGAGTATAAATGTAAATCAATAGTGAATCTTTATTAGCAAATTTGAACGTGTGCCATAAACGTTCGTCAGTGATCTAATATTGCTACATGCAGTACATCTCGTTCGTCAATGTGATTCGAATGAATTCTGCACGTGTTGTTGGAATACATCCAACTATAAGCGGAAATAATTAACTGCAGACATGTCATGCAAAAATAATCTTAACAAAAGCTTACGTTTTGTCCATGACGTCTCTTTTAAGGACGCACTTCAGTTATTTATTTAACGGCTAATTCATTTTAATTGCGATCAGTATACAACACAAATGTGTATAAATAATTGGTATGAGGTTCGCGTGTCTTAAGCATAAATTAATAAAGATTTTACCAAAAGTAACAAAGTTGTAATTTTTTTTTCGGCATCTTTACTTTTTAGTCAAAACTAAAAATTGAAGATGATCAGTCGTGCGACTGTGGGCGAAATGTGCTCGGTAGGCAGCTGCTCAAGCTTTCAAACATTTTGAAAAAACATTTATGAGAATTTCCTCTCGTTAGTAATCACGTCTAGTACTTTTGGTTGGGTTTTTATTATTTATTTTAGTATTTTCTAGTTTTTTGCTATTCATTGTTTGTTATCTTCAACCACTATCGTCAAATTGAAGTGACGACTTACAGTAAAATTTGGTAAAATGTTAGTTTATAATAATTTAGATTCTGAATGCCAGATATGATTTATGTGAGGCAGTATCAATTTTAGAAACGTCAAACCGATATTGCCAGTAATGTAATGACCCAACTCAATGGGATAGTGACACGGTGTCATATACGACATATACATAGCTAAGTATATATATATACTTAGCAATGTATATGTCGTAAAGCACTGCAGTGAATTTGAGACCTGTACTACATTCAGTACGGTTCTGAAAGTAATCGGCTTACTCCGCTAACTTGTGTGTTCTAGCGCTGGTACGGGATTGAAGATCTGCTTTTGCATCTGGAATACAGTAAGATAGGAAGGATTTTCTTTTTATATACGAGTATGTATTGAGCCAAGTAGATAAGAGCAGATATTGTAATATCGGCATAAACAAATATGTATTATAAAAGTGTATCGCGGTTATCACTTTTAAGAGTAACCTATCCTTTGTTTTTTTTGTACCTGTGGAAACCGCCTCGGGCCTTCACCCCACCGGGGTTTGTGGCGGGGCGGTGTGTCGGAATCGAACCGACTAAAAACCACACGGTGTCCCACGCTGCGCCTGAGACGGGAGAGATCCGGGAACCGCTTTCTTACGCCATCCGGACCTCTCCCAGCGCCTGCCCGAACTGAAGCGGGCTCCGTCGTCGGTTAGGTAAACTCTCATACTACAACTACAACTCTCTTTAGGCGACATACGACACACGCGTAACGTCGATCCCTCGCGGCTGTCGA
Source organism: Hyphantria cunea (assembly GCA_003709505.1). NCBI lineage: Eukaryota > Metazoa > Arthropoda > Insecta > Lepidoptera > Erebidae > Hyphantria > Hyphantria cunea. The sequence continues at coordinate 104,263 of PKRV01000991.1, read as the reverse complement.
CCGGACAACCACCGTGAAAAGGCTTGTCGTTACAATACTGGCTCCACCCAGATTGGGCAAAAGTCACCCTAGAGCGAAGGCAGTGTCGATCAGATCGGGAGCAAGCTATCGGAAGTGCTCGTCGAAGAGGCACCGACCGTCGAGGATCAGGCCCAGATACTTCATCTGGGCCCGAACCGGTACGAGAATCGAGTTGACCACTATGGTGGCCCCGGGGGGTGGCCCACAACGGGGCCCATGGAACAGCAGGGCCTCCGTCTTGTCCAGAGCCACCCGCAAGCCTGGATGCACCCGACCACCAGAGAGACACCCCTGGTGGCCAGGCACGCCGCCTCCTGGAAGTTCGCCCCCCGGATGACCAAGGTGTCGTCGGCGTGACAAATTACGCGCAGCCCGGGGGGAAGACACTTTCTAAGGATCCAGTCGTATACCACGTTCCACAGGAGTGGTCCTAGGACAGACCCCTGCGGAACGCCGCACGACATGGGTCGCCGTCTCAAGGCGCCCTCTCGGTCCTCGTACACGACGGTACACTCCTCAAAATAGTCTGCCACCAGCCGCCTCAGGTACTCTGGCACCCCGTGGTACTGGAGTGCATCCCTGATGCAGCTGAATAGCAGACTATTAAAGGCGTTGGCGATGTCCAGAGACACCGCCCACACCACGCAGCCACAGATCACCGCCTCTTCGGTCACGACCCTCAGGCGCATCACGGCATCCGCGACCGAGTCGGCTTCCTGAATAGGACCAGCTTCCCGCTCTTCCAGCACTCAGGGAAGCGTCCGGACGCAAGCTATCGTCCAACATCTCCCTGAGGCGGTCCAGAAGAATAACCTATCCTCGTTCAAGGATTAAAGTATCTCTAAGACAAATTTTATTGAAATCGGTGCAGCAGTTCAGCCGTGATATTGTTACAGACAGACAAAGTTACTGGCATGTTCATAAATACTAAAATAATATAGAAAATATGGATTATGGGTACCCTTAAATATCTGTGTTAACTTAACGGCTTGTAGAAGTTTATAAGCTTCATACAAAGTTACTAATTTCTTTATTTTAAGAAGCTTGGTCAATCGCTCAACAGGAACATTTGTTCCTTCTTAGGGTTTCCATAATCTATTTAACATATATGCACTATTATAAAAATATAGGCAAAAGAACATTAATATTTTAAATTTTAATAAAACGACATTTAATACTGTGATATTCTGTCTATTCTTATTTATAAACATCAGATTGAGAGGTGACCGACTTTGAATTAATTACTTTCATAACAAAACTCGTGTAAAAGGGAGTGGAGGTGCGAGGAGCTTTACGCTTGAGGAGACTGAAGAGACTCATTACAAGGTTTTTCATTCACTAACACAAAATTGAGAATTTGTTTCAAATCGTTAGCAAAATTTTATCGTATAAAATTGAGTCCGCCACTCGGTTAGTTAGATGAAAGACCGTCGTCGGTATCGAACTCAAACTAACAGTTTTTTTACAATGTTACTCTGCCAGTACATATTTCTTTAAGAATTTTCTTTGTTTGTTATTTCTATATGTTAACTTTTGGACAATATTTTCTTGGCTTGTTGAGAGCTACAATTTAATACTTTATGTATAAAATTGGTACATGTTATATGTATATAAAACGGCAAATTTCAGTGTGTACGTGTGGGTAATCTGATAAATAACGATAAGCATAGGCAGAGAACTGGTTATTGCCAAATTGTTGGTCAGCGTTTACGTATTGAACAATTTATTATCAACACCGACAGTAGCGTCAGAACGCCGGACCATTTACATAACATTAACATAACGAGGTTGATGTTCGCGTTTCGTTTACACCATGTAATGTGTTTACTATTGTTAGTGGTACTTCGAGACTTGCAAATGAGACGGCGGAGTTTGACCGAGAGGGGTTTAGAACTCTGCCGGCTCACTAGGCCCCGGGAAAGGAACAAGCACTGGAGATTGCCGCACAGAGTTAAATAGATGTATTTTGACAAGAGATAAAGAAATGCGTACTTGTACTTATTCACCTCTAATTTTCTCTTTTTTATGAGAAAGAGTGTTGGTCACCATCCTCAATGCGAAGGTGGTGAGTATTAAGGTGACCCACACTATGGAGGCCTAGTGAGATGATTTTTCACGCCCCGCGTAAAGGACCCAGGATCGTAATGGGAGGGAAACACATAGCGGTGGTGGTAGTGAGTTCCATGTTTTGATCGTTCGGTACAAGAAGGAAGAACCAAAAAGTTGCGTTCGACAGTGTATATCTACCACTCTAAAAGAGTAACTGCAAAGGGCAGCACGTGTTGTCCTGTAGAGGAAGGGAGAAAGGGGACCAGTTGAAAGAGCCACACAACACTCCCCATGATATAGGCGATACGTGACTGCCATAGAAGCGACATCTCTTCGCATCTGCAGAGAATCTAGGAACCTGGTGGCTTCGGGGCTACCGATGATGCGGACTGTTCGCCGCTATAACCAATCGAGAGCGTCAAACAGATATTGTGCGGTACCATCGCATAGATGAGATCAGTACGCCACGCACAAGCGAACCTGATTCTTGTAAAGAAAACACAGATGCCTGTACGAGAAGAACCGTCTCACCTTCTTTAGTACACCCAATTTCCGCGAGGCCGCTTTAATGACGCTCTCGATGTACTCATGCATGTTTAGAACACGGAAGAGTTCTGAAAGATCACAGGCCAGGTGGAGTGATGACCTGAGCAAGACGATTGGCAAGAGCTGGATGTGAGAAGCCGAGGATCGAACTAAGTGACGTGAAATTGGAGAGGTGATGATGATGATGATGAGAGATCTAGGCTAGAATGCTCAACTTATCTTGCAGTGGTAGTTGAATGTTCCGAAAATGGGAGATGAAGGAAGGGAGACTTTTTACTAGATAGCGTGCACACCTGAGTTTTATTGGCGTTGAACTCGACCAGATTCTCACTGCCCCATTGACACAGACAGACTGACCAAAATATCGTCCATGAACTGTACCGTTGTCTGCATAGCAATGTACATTGCCAAAGGCCAACATGTGATTGATCTCTTTTGTATAGACACTCTCTCATGCGTATATGAACGCATTAAAATGCTTCAATAATAGGTAGTGTTAAAGAAGTTTAACAAATAAAAGCAACAAAGAAAATCTCAGAATTAAATATACGCACATTTGATCTGAAGGATCAAACAAAAAATACTTATCTACATTAAAGAAATATCTTATAACTTCTTCTGAATGAGAATTTCATATTTGACGACTATAATAATATTATTTTATGTGCCTCATATGGATTATAAATATATTGAAAGTTGTTTGGAGATTGGTCTTTCAATTATTTGAGATTTTGGACTTTGTTTCAATAACCTTCTCTTCTGCGTTGTTTTCGTATTACAATAGCACATTATGAAAAAAATTGTATTCGTGTTACAAGCGGTAAGGCTTAAAGTAACGAAACCAGATGGTGGCGGCACATATTATATTTTGTAGCAGATAAAGCATACTAAGTATCGTCGACCCTATTCATCCCTTGGGTGTAGTAAGTGCGACTAACGACAAATTACGCAAGACAACACTGCAAAGAGAAATAAAACCAGCGATGGACTATT
>PKRV01000991.1:0-100104 GCA_003709505.1 Hyphantria cunea | reverse complement strand
TGTATATATATATATATATATATGAATCTCTGCCCTAAAGATTTAGTTCTTCTTAAAATAACTGCCTGGCCAACAGGTGGGTGTCTAGGTATGCAATGAGTTTGGTAGCCAGTGAAATTTCACCCCAGTCGTGCAGTGAAGCATAAAATTTGTAATGGCACATTAACCATATAATTGCTAAGAGAATCCATTTCGCCTGAATGTTTATGACGCAATTCTCAAGATTATTCATTGTCGTTACCAAGATTTCCGGCAACTTGATAATTACTATAATACATATGAATCGATGGTTAACCGTTAAGTCCCCTTTAATTCGCTGTCAATACAGTATCCTCGTCTCATAGCCCATCAATACCCGTTAGCAGTTCACTGCTGGCCATGGCCTCTGCTTAAAAAAGGTTTAGTCCTACTAAAGCTCGCCGGCCGGGCGGGTTAGTCTACGGTTGCTTTCAAGTTTTCCTTCTATTCGCAGGGATGTTTCCTGGGTAGTTACTCCCTGATCGCCTGTTCTCACCTATGAAGTATAAACATGTTCTTCTGTGATTCGACAAACCATAAAATGTCCTCCTTGAAATCACTTACAAATGAATAAGGGAGAAAGTTCTCAACACTCACCAAAACTCTACATGTCCGTTGATAATAAACTTGCTGCAAGTGTAAGTATTCAAATTATGATTCGGTTGACACCAATAACCGATTTATAAACAAAAAGTGAGTTTGAATACAATAGATCTGATTGCTACATTTTGCAAATTAGATGCAATGGTAACTAATATCTATGTTAGTTACTTTCAAAGATGTACAGCCACCATCGGCGCGTCTCAATCACAATAAATATAAAAAAAAATCTTACCATTCTTCAATTTTGGGGCTCTAGACGTGAAATATTTTCTTGAAATCAAGAAGAAATCAGTTTAAAAAAATTGTACATAGAATTTTCTAAACATGCAAAATAAAACAAATGTACAGTCAAATTAAGAATTAATTTCTTTTTAAGATTGGTTAAGAAAATACAATTTATGTCATCTGAAAACCTATAATATAGAAATCGATACGATTTTATGCAATTACATGAAAATACAAAGAATATATAATATAATATTGTAAACAGTTAAAGAATTATAGTATTTTTAATATATAAACAAAATAAGGTTTCTGTAATTAAAAAGATCCTAATGTTATTAAAGCACAGACAATGGCAAAGAGGCGGGATGCTTTCGAAATCTCCACTTCATTTAAACACGATGTCTTCCCCACAAACAACAACTCCATTTATTGTCCGCAAACAAATAAGCGAGCCCTTGCGTTAAAGCCAAGCGAATTATGTTAACGCCTCTTTCAGACTTGTTTGATAAACAACTAATGAATATAAATACAAGTACCATACAGAGTTGACGAGCCCTACTGCCGCACCGCGCCTCCTCACAAAATAATGTACTTATTTCCTTTCAACTTGAAGTATACACAAAGGGTCTATTTTACAGCCAGAATCCTTTACAGTCTCATTCAATTGTAGCGGATAATCCCATCGCGTGGAGTGACCTCTTATAACGACTTTTTAGAACGGTCATAAAAATCTTTTTTATGCTGGGACTCAGTACATCAAATAAAGAAAAAGTTGATTTAAAGTACAACATTATACTTGCTAATTTGATTGGTCAAGAATAAACAATGAAGTCGGACGCAAGATCTGCATCTGCGAGCCCACCCGCGACTCTCTCGCGGGTGGGCTCGCAGATCCCTCTTCCTCTAATTTGAAATCAGATAAATTATTAAGATAATATTGTGCCCATCATGAAGTTCTTAATTTTGAAATACAATTATGTGATATTAATAATTTTAACATTAAATACAGAAATATTTAACTTCAGAAAGTCATGAATAGAGGGGTTTCGGCCTGAAGCTTCTAGAAGCTTAAGGTGTGTATGGAAACAGTTTTGAAACAAAATCTATCAAGAGTTCATTTATAAAATATTTTTTCATCCGCGCTTTCATAATTTCATTTTAGAACTGATTAGTTTTCAGTGCCTGAAAGCTGTTGATAATAATAAAGTACCGTCAGTTATATGAAACAGCATTACTTTTGAGAGCGGCGCGCCGCCCACTTAGGAGCGAAGTGACGAAACGGTTTATAAGTAAGTCATCCAACCGATAGTAACGGTTATTTCAATGGCTTTTGTAGGTGCTTAAATTTTCATTGACGAATGAACGAGGTGGGCCCCATTTCAAATTTTGGGCCATTTGGCTTTGTCTATTTGTATCTCTGCAGATGCATATGTCCTTAATAGATATTACATACATTTTAATTGTGAGCGAAATTCATTCAAGGTATTAGGAAACAGGTAATGAATTATTAAAAAATAAAACCCGACTGCGTCAATATCACATATAAAATGTAAGTTATGTTGGGATTGATGTATTGAAGCTGCCTGCAAGAGGTGATGCGCTAATGTAAACTAACCCTGTATAATTTCCGTCAAAAAATCTTTATTTTATTACCACACTCGACGTATTTTAAAAACATTTTTTAGATTACTTTTTGAATCTAAAAATTATTAATTTTATTTTTTAAGACGAATCTGTTGATACTGCTCATGTAAAAATACGGCAAGCCATTTAGGTTCTCGGGCGTACCAAAGAAATATACATAGATACGTACAAACACTCGAAGAACAGAATCGAAAACATTCTTTTGCAGTCGGGTAAAAAATAATAAATGGGTTAATTATCGGTCAAAATAGTGTGATACAATTTTGCTTAAGTTCAAAAACAGAGCAAGGCATTTGGGCAATTGAAACGAATTTCTTTAGAAGAATCAAATTTCTACAAACTAATCAAAAATAATATTATAATAATATTTTCGGACTTCTAAAGCAGACCTTGTACCATGAAAGCTATTTTAGTTTTACTAATAATATAAATTTGAGTGTAACACCAAAATCTCTCACCAAATTTTAAAACAAATATTTGCAAGTGATATAAACTTTTTGTCCGACCTGAGAACTGAGCCCGAGACCTCAAATACAGCAGCCGTATACGCTACCACTGCACTACCGAGGCAAAGAATATATAATAATATAGTCCTGTCTATACTCTTTTTCTCATTATATTCTAGCAATTTCGCTAAAGAAGATATATCTTAGAATAACTCTCTTTATTCCTCTAACATAGAGAAAATACTTTAGTTGAATGAAATATTTTCAACTGTTACTTTCGTCAAAACATTCAGCCGTTGTCATTGCCTGGTATTGTTTATTATATATGCTTATAAATAAATAAATATTTTGATTATAATGATTAAGTACTATTTATAATTGAGGCGCTCATAGCCCAGTTGCACTCGCTGATTAGAAACAATCACCGAGGGTAAGCAACGATGGCGCGGTCTGTACCTGGATGGGTGACCGCTAGTGGCATGTAACCATGAGCGTCTCCGTGATTCGGAGGTCAAGTTAAGCAGTCGGTCCCGATTGTTATCATACGATAACAGTCGTGAAGCTTAGTTGGAGGCCTTCGGGCGGCTTAAAAACATCCAACGGCAAGATTTACGTAGCCACAACGTATTCTTGCCAGTCCCCAACCCGCACTTGGGGATGTATGGCCTTAACCCTCTCCAGAGCCGAGCAGTGGGACATTATGGGTTGTTGTTGTTGTTGCTGTATAATTGATAAAATAATTACTTATCAATAAAGTTTGGAACATTAAGGTTATAACCCTACTCACAGATATTTACAGTTTTACGTTTCTAGGGCCTTTGTACGCCTACCAGAAATAGTTTTCTCATAACTTCCACGGCAAAAAAATGAAAGAATTGCCAAAGGCTAGTGCATCCAAACTAAGCTAATTTCAATGCTTTGCTAAGCTAATTTCAAGTTGTTGAGCTAAAAATCTAATCGCTAAAATAAAAAAAAAAGAACCGACCGACACCTCTTTCTCTTTAGAGATAAGGGTTTTAAGTAAGTGATACTAAGGAGGCACACGACTTAAATATCAGTCAGGCACATTTCTAAAATAAGTGTCTTACAACTCGATGCAAAATAAGAAAACCCACGGTCGGTCTTATACACAATGGCATGTTCAAACGAAACCGAGGAAATAACGTATATTTACGAATACTTTTTGAAACAGAAAGCGTATTGTGTATTACAATTACCCAATAATCGCGTCACTTCGGTCAATTAATTGACTTATAAACACTTAATATAAGTGCTTGACGAACCTTACCTTGATCATAATTACTTACAAGTACTTTGGATATTTGTTTTGATTTCAAGTTTCAGTGCTCGTAATATTTACATATATTTAGCGCCAGTAACATTTATAATTTGATCTACTCGTTTCTTTATGTAATAAAATGTTTCAACAACTTACACTAATAGTAAAAACAAACTAAAATGAAAAGGAAAGAGATAGAAGTTTTACCTTGATAGAGCCACGCCTCGCCATGCATGGGCCGGCTCGACCACAGTGATACCACAACCTCACGGAAAACGGTGTGTAACAGCGCCTGCGCTGTGTTTCACCGAGTGAATGAGGATAGCGGAGGCTCATCATCCAAAAGCCGGCAACGCATTTGTGAGGTTCTGGTGTTACTAGTGTTGATGAGCGACATAAATCAGCTTACCATCAGGTGATACGTCAGCTCGTTTACCATCTATTCCATGAAAAAGAAGGCGTCACAGAAGTACTCGTGTATGCAGATGAGATGTATTCACATAGCTAATGATGTAATGTGCTTGAGCAAAGGCTCGGCGGCAGTACTTTGTGCCATCACTTATAGTGCTTCTCTACACAATGTAATCAAAATTAATTGAGTGTAAGTAATAGATATAAAAAAGACTTAAAAAACGAACTTAAACAACAGACATAAAATAGACTGCTGTTAACGCTTACCATTCAAGAGTTTTGGGTTAGATTCCCGGGTCGGCCCAAATCCGTAATTAGTTTTCCTTACAAAGTAAATCTTTATTAGCCGCTCGGAGTATCGAAGTTTGATGTTGTATCACGCCGTGCCCCGGAGAGCCTGATAGGCCGTCAGTGTCACTTGACATTCTTTTCTTTTTTAAAAGACAACTACCGCATTAGGAATTTAAATTCCTGTGTCGCGGGGATCTTTACAAACATACATGAAAAGGACACAAAGTACACCCAGACTTAGGACAACACAACACTTGGCGCAGTAGAAAACGGTGTGGTGACCACTGAAACCACTAGGCCAAACGTGCAGTCATGAACATATATGGCTATCGTTATTGGAAAATCGTTGCACTCAAATATTCTGACCACTAGTACAATCTTCGTATTTATTCTTCCTCTTGGTCACGGAGATCCAATGTCAGTCACTCTGTGAAAAAACTGATATTCAGGTAGAACTAGCAACTTTTACTATCAACTTTGTCATTACACAATTAATATAATACAAAAGCTTGTCGCGAGATTTCATCTCATTCGCACGCATCAATATTTTTATTCGTTTGACGACTGAAATATCTACATTTCAAGATAAATCCTATAAACACCTATCTACTTTATCGTCAAACCCTGGTTATCATTTAAGACTAAATAAATACTTGACTAACGGATTTAAGGAGAACAATTGTTATTGTATGTTAATTGCATCACTTTAATTATTTTTCTAGGGTCGGGTTGCTTGACCGCTTGGTTTGTGTCCCAACTGTAGTAGACATCTATTAGATTTATGTACGTAATTACACTCAGCCTAAGTGTCATTGTGTTGCCATTGGACTTGTGGGCAACATTGCCATGTGACTTCTATACACATATGTATGTACCAGTATGGTTTAGGAAAAGAACAATTTCTTTAAAAAATGTACAGACTAGGAATTAACTAAACCATTTGGAGTCTCGATAACATTTTCACTCTTAATATAGAATAGGGCTACAAAAATGACTTGAACAATTTTTGTTGAACATTTTACCTTTTTTTTTTAACGTGTGTTAACCCGGAAAACCTCAGCCTTCACCCCACCGGGGTTTGCGGCGGGGCGGTGTGTCGGAATCGAACCGACTAAAACCACACGGTGTGCCACTCTGCGCCTGAGACGGGAGAGATCCGGAAACCGCTTTCTTACGCCATCCGGACCCCTCCCAGCGGTTGAACATTTTAACTACCTCAAGGCAAATTACATTTTTTAAATCGAATGTCATGAAATCAAAAAACAGGTTTTTTTTATGGAATCGCTGGTAAAAGAGCATACGTATCGCCTAATGGTAAGCAATTATCGACGCCCATGGGCATCTGTAACACCAGAAGCGTCACAAGTGCGTTACCCGGCCTTTGGGGGATAGGGAGGAGGATGGGGATGGGGAGAGGGATTGGGGTATGCGCCTCCGTTATCCTCACTCACTCGGTGAAGCACAGCACTATTTCTCACCGGTTTTTTTGTGAGGCCATGGTATCACTCCGGTCGAGCCGACCCATTCATAAGTAATTAAACATACCTTCATTCATACCATAACAGCACTACCAATTGCAATTGAAGCAGTTATGATTACTTTAACGAGGTCGGTTTACGATATATATATATATATAGATGAACATCTCATAAATTAATTTTGAGAGACAATAAATTTATTGCATCGACTATTAGACCTCCAGTCGAGTCAAACATTTTAATAAATCAATATTAAATTACGTTTGAGGTCAATAACCTAAGGTAATTAAAAAAAAAAATAACCTAGCGAAGTCACTTTGAGACTAGGCTAGACTCATGTGGGTCTCGTGGGTTCAACATCATCATCAGTAAGAGAGCCATCCTTTGGCCCAAATAGGCCAACTCGACCGAAGTGACTAATTCTGTAAGGTTACCGTCGCCTTGGTTCCGTGTGGGGATAGAAAGATTCAAAGCAACTTTTTCTTGAAATATAGTTATCCACAGGCAGCTGTAGTTTACCACCGGAATATAATATTTAAAGGTTTTAAATCTGATTCAAAGGGTACCAAGGTGACTAAGGTGCTGTAAATTCTCTCCATTTTCCGATTATCAAAATTCTGCGATCCCACTAATATTGCTTACAGTTCCAAAAAAGACAGCAATTTGTCTTAGGGACAGTTACAGGACAAAATGCTTACTACTAGTTACTACTACTACTACTAGAATAAATCAAATGATTTAAGAATTACCAGAGCGTTTTGTTCCGCTCGTTAAATGCGACACAAAATCTCCGAACTGTAAATTATCAAAATTCCAGTTTGTTTCGTAGCAAATAAAGAATTCAATACTCATTAATAATAAAAAAAATATTCTTTTATATATAATGGGGGCTTTTACCGTAGCTGTATATCGTAAAGATTCTGGTATTTAGATTAATTTGTAAGCAAATTTTAAGCCTTACAGATTTTTCAGTTCGATTATTTTGGATTTTCCATTGAATTAGTTTCGCTTTTTACGAATAATATAAACTTCAGTAAATAGAAATAAATTATATGTGTACGCTGAAAATGAAATATGTTTTAATATAATTAATTAGCTCGCAAATGAATGGCCTCTATTATGTTTTATTTATTAATGATATTATATATTTTTTTATTATTGACATTTTGCTTGTTCTGCAAATCTGAAATTGTCCAAGTCATTTATTGTTAAGGTGTACAGAACATTTTAGTCCATAGATAACTATAACAAGCTTGTAAAATAAAGAGGAAGGCAAATTTAACTACTAATATTAAACGCTTTGGCAAGCGTTATATTAATTTATTTCATACTAGCTGGCCAGTGCCCACTTCGTAGGACGTTAACCGCCCGCTTTTTTCGACTTGGTTGACAAATACTATTAATAAAACTGAATCTTTCCCCAATCCGCACTTCGCCAGCGTGGAGACGTATGGCCTTAACCCTCTCCCGAGAGGAGACCCGCGTCCAGCCGTGGGACATTATGGGTTGTTGATTGATTGATTTAATTTTTCGTTCAATCGTAATAATATGGCCTATGTCACTATTGAATAGTGTCGCTTTCTATTAGTGAAAAAATTTCATAATCGAATCAGTACTTCCGAAGATTACACCGTACGACCATGCAAACCAAGTCAGAAACTTTACCTCTTTATAATATTAGTATAGATAATTTTAAATAAGCGTCTGAACCGATGCCAGAAAATGGTCGAATATACATACGTTTCTATCTTTTTATTTAAGGCTTGCGTATTATAGAACCCAACTCGCGATCTTCGTCTCAATTTTATTAAAACTTTACCAATCAAGTAATGACTTCGAGAGGAATAAAACGCTGGAAGTGAAATACTGTATTATTTTATAATTATTGCACTGAAAATTATCCAGTGATAAAATCCCTCTTTATATTATGCCAACTCGAAACTGAGACAAATTGCGCATCTCAAATGAACAGATATCTAGTCTTGATATCGCGAGTTCTCTCTGTGACAAATGTATGATATTTTTTTGCTACGAAAACTTATTGGTGTGCGTGTATGGAATACTCACCGGTCCTTCTCACAAGAAAAAGCATTGTAATGTGTCATATTTGTGGGAGTGTGATCACTTCTCAACATTTAGGTAAGTAGAGTGAGTTAGTGCTGAAGTTGAATTGGTCAGGATATATGTAGATGCACTTCGCTATTATTTAGCTTACATTTTAACATGTTTAGAATAAGACAAAATCTAAACTGCTCCAACAAACATTTGCATCGGTTTCCAATAAGTATTCTAGTTTTGGGAATTTACTTACGTATCTAAAGTTATAGATGCTGGCAGTAGTTACTTATCAACAAAGCACCCGATTCTTCATTTTCTAGTTGAATCAGAACAAGTATATGGTCGTCGACATTCAGTAAACTTCATGGCAGTACATAATATATATATATACATGTTTGGTTGAGGACGCCCACGTTTTCGCTCGGAATTTTGTCAACCTCAATTAAAAGAAATCTCTGTATGTGATGTGAGATGACGAACGGAGTAACAACACGCCACGTTAGTCACGCCAAACTGATTGCTTTAGGCTGAGTCCTTCAAAAGATGATTATTATAAAATAACACTGGAAATAGTTTTTCTTTCATAAAATTGTAACGTGTTGTGTCTCATTTTATTCTTACTTTAGGATATTCATAATTACTTCACCGTGGGAGACACACGCTTCGGTACGAATGGGCCGGTGCGACCGGGGTGATACACGGTCTTACAGAAAACCGACGGAAAACAGCGCTTGTGCTGTGTTTGAGGTGAGTGAGGTTACCGAATGCCCATAACTCAACCCCTCCCCCCATCCCCAGAGGCCAGTAAAGCACTTTTGACGTCTCAGGTGTTACGGATGTCCATGGGCAGAGATAGTCGCTTTCCATCAGGCGACACGTCTCCTTGTTTGCACCCTATACCATAAAAAAGAACTTAATAACATTCTATTATATAAATAATATAATATAAAATTATAAAGAGTTTTTATGGCCCGACTGTCGAACTGATACTGATTTTGAGACAAGACAAATAGCACTTCTGGAAGAGAACTATTCTCGACTCATGAATTCATTAAATATGTTCTAAGTAGATAAATGGAAAAGTGAACAGTTACTGGATAAATTTATTTGTACACGAATGCAATTCTACAAAAATGTAGTAAAACGTAGATATTGCAGATGAGTGGTCTGCACCAAATTGAAATTGTAACTATGACCTGTATTTATTTATAATTATTGTATTATCATACGAAACGATCCTTTGCAAAACAAATATAAAAGTTAAATCATTTTAAAATTAAACTAAGTGATTAATGACTTGATTCCCATCTGCTATAAATGAACCCCGTAGCACAGCTACGGCATGGTTATGGTTCCTCTCTGAAGCAATTTAAAGTTTAAAAGCGAAATTTGCACTCGACAGCGCTTTGCTACCGTTGGAAAAGAATCATCAACTTACTATTATTTTGATTTTCCAAACTAGTTAGTGAGTCTGTGCGACGATAAATGGGTAAGTTTTTCATCACTCTAAAATTAATAGTAAGTCGTTTATTTTAACCCTTGGCTTAAAAAAAATAAACGATAATATAATTAATCACTGAGAGTTGTTCTCTAGTTTCACACCGAGACAAAAACTTCGTCGTTTCTGGTTAAATTTCAGTTTTATTTTTTTCACCACATTAGATAAATGCATTATGGCTCCTACTAACAGGCCTACGTTATCCTCACTCTCTCGTTGAAACACAGCGCAAGCGCTGTTTCACACCGGTTTTCTGTGAGGCCGTGGTATCACTCCAGCCGAGCCGGCCCGTTCGTGCCGGAGCGTGGCTCACACGTGGCCTGTTTCGCGGGGGACTTTAGAAATAGACATTGTAACGGACACAAAGAACACACAGACCCAGGATAATAATTTGTGCATCACACAAAGTGTTGTCCTATGTGAGATTGGAACCTACGATACTTGACGCAGTAGAAAACGGCTCAGCAACAGTTTAAACCACAGGCCCGACCGTGAAGTCGCAGTGTTTATCTTCCGACTAATTGATAAGCTATTCCTTACTGAACTCATTTAAATATATATATACGTACATGAGAAATAAAACGGTGTCGTCAAGCGCACCGGTGACACCCAACCTCTAGCAATTAAGTTGAGACTTCTCATCGCGCCGCAACGTGCCTACAGACACTTATGTGTATTCTGTTGAATTAGCCTCAAGCTTGGGTTAATGAAACCGTCGTTATGTGCGCTGCATGCCGCGGGTGAGCTTTGTATTCATTTTGTATTTTTACTCATTTAAGTATATAACGTGGCATACTTACATAATTTACAAACTGTAACTTCTCTATGGGCTCTTTACATTAAATTAAATCTTAATTGCTGCACAAATAAATAAAAAACGTTTAAGGTGATACAGTGTAAATATTGCATCTGTTCTAGCGAGGCTGGTATAGTTTGCTTAGTTTGAGACTGAATAGCGTTATGTAATATAGCCTCATATAGTTTTGTCTTACAATCTAATAAGCTACAATGATTCCTATAAATTAATGTGTATGCGCACAGGCCACACACTGACTAAATGGCAGCATAGTTCCCTGGTGAATACTTGAACTTCGAACGAGTACCAAATCTATACAAGAGGGTCTATGGTAATGTACGTATGTAATGGACATGAAATCCATCTGAGGGGTCACGGTACGCGGCCGTGTCGGTGACAAATACGCCGGTAAGCACTGCCCCGTTACGTATCGCGCCAATATATTGCCGCACTTTTTCAGTCCTTATTTAAGTGAACGAATATCGAACGCGCGCGCCCCCTTCCCCACCCCCTCTACATGCGAGTATTGGAAATGCTTTTCCCTTTGTTCCTCTTATCTAAATGTAATTTGGATTGAGCAAATTTACTCGCGAAATAAGAACATGTATAAAACGTTTCTATGAATTGACTAGAAATGTCACACGTAGCAAGAGAGAGAGAGAGAGAACTGCGGTTCTATTAGAAACTAATCAGTTGGCGAACTCGAAAATTGCTTTTAACTTCGGATCCTAGAAGTCGTTGTCCTCTACTGTGACATAAAATTCAAACTTCTATCCGAAATTATTTATTACTATATATATTATAAATTAAGATACTAAACGGCATTTTTGAACGTGAAATTAAAGTTACGGCTAAAAATCATAGATCGTTACAAACAGACGCACATGTGCTGGATTGCCAAGGTAAATTAGGTGAAAATCCAAAATCTACTACCTGCTTTTTTCGCTTTATAGCCTCCAGTTTTCAATAGGTGTAGAGCCTTTAAGGAGAATACTGACAAAGAAATTTATGGCCCCTCATTTTAAAAGTCAAGTTTTGAAAAATCAGGTATTTAGGTACACATTACGGGACTAACTAAAGCAAGTAAAAAGAGCGCCTGTTGGACGTGGTACACACGAGCGATATTCCCCACACAACACACAAGTATCAAGAAATACCGACGCTCGCACATTTGTGTGGTTGCTTTATGATGTCTCTTTTACGAGTTGTGCTAACAACTTTGATTTATGTATGTTATGTTTTTTACGATTCGATCCCTGCTCGACGTACTCCCTAACGTTCGCTGACTTGATAATGTTAACATTCGTAGTAAGAAAATTACAAATGGCTCTTTATATATCACACTCTCTCACTAGAAATATATCCTGTATGACGAGGACTACATAAAAATACATGAAATGGACACACAGATCATCCAGACTAGGTTGTTTGCACAAAGTGTAACAGAGGTGACCGCTTAAACTACTACGACATCCTTTGCGTTTATTATATATATGTATATAAGCAGTTAGATATTTTAAGTAACTAGAAAATGTACCTATACAACACGACGATTGACGTCTATGTCTCTAATAATAAAATCATGAGTAGGGTTGCGTGGCAGTCTCGCAGCAGTGGGCACTAAGGACGAGCCGACGCTCAACTTAATTACACTCACCAAAGTATTTTAACTACGGCTGAAAGGGCTTATTAGCGGTCGGACGTTTTGTGACTAATTCGACTAACTTTTAAGCTTTTGTATTTCATATTTGAGTATTATTTCAAAATATACGAACATTAATAGAGATTACTTAAAATGAACACAGGCCCATTAAAAGTCCATTGCAATGTGAAAACAAACAAAATTCAGTTCCAAGCTGCTTTTAATCTTAGAAAATAGCTTCGGTTTGTATATTATATACACCGTTAATCAATTTATCAAATTCATATTTGAAGTTTAAATAAAGACTGCTTCTGAACAGAGCCGTTAGTGCTGAGCATTATTAAGTCTCCCCATACGCGCCTTAGAGCCGATGTAATGCTCTCAGAAACTAACAGTACAAATATGTGATTGGCGTAATCAATGTAATCTCCTATGTGAAAGCGTCGGCGAGCGGGGGCGAGGATGCTGCGGGTTCTACACTTCGGGAAGAGAAGGGGCTTTAAGAGTGAAATAAAATGTTATCTCCTATTATTGGTGTACACGCAACCTCTTAGAGTAAATACGTAGGTCTCCAACACACTCAGTGATAATTGCCCTAAGCATCATTCCAGTATTTTCGAAGAAATTGGTTAAGAGAACTGTGAGATGAGGGGCGTGATGTGCAATGTAAAAGATCGTGCTGGGCTCGTGGATTCAGTTCTCAATAGGTGTCGCTTTCAGTATACGAAGCGAATTAATTTATTAATTAACACATCCATATTTTTAACGTTTATTCATTAAGTACAATATTTATGTTCCTAAACATTTAGATGCATTGTTTACCAACCTAATTCCAAAAATCACAAATAAAAAGGTATTTAGTTATAGTCAATATTAAGACATACGCGAAAAAAATTTAAATGTTCAGAGCATAGTCAAAAATAATCACTATAATTGTTTAACAAGTTTTACGTTTAGAGCAAGTTATCACAATAATACAAATGATATATAAAATATCAATAATACCAACCATATTATATCGTCCAAGCTTCTCGTTATGTACAACATCCAGGTTGTTCCCACCAATAAACATTTACGAGCTCAAATAATAAATATTATCACCTGTGGTCAACGCGTGAGGAAATTGTAGTCTGGGTGCCTCCAGTCCGTCGCGGAGCCGTGTTGACTTAGGAACGCCGTACATGGGGCGCACGTTTACAACAAATACGTTTGATATCACAATAGGGCGCATGGCGCTGTCGGCGGCTGGTCGCCCCTCTGATTGATATTTAAATCTATCGGTTAATTCACTCTGTACATAAAGTGCCTTTAGTGTACGAAGATATATACAGTCCCACAATAATTCAAATTATTCCCATTAAAAACATGTTTACTTACAACTAGCCGGCCCGTGTCTACTTTGTTGGACCTTAACCGCCTGCTTTTCTACGACTTGATTTACAAACACTATTATTTTTAAACAATTTTTCGTTAGTTCGTTATGAAATACAGTCTATGTCACTCCTGAATAGGTCGCTTTCTGTTAGTAAAAGAATTTCCAAGATCGGATCAGTTCCCTAAAACCATACAAAAATAGAAACTTTATCTCTTTATAATATCAGTGTAGATTGGATTTGGATTACTTATTTGAATAGAAGTTTCGACACATAGAACCGGTTTCTCGATCTTGCTATACCTCTTGAACCAACCTTAGGTTAGTGCTCAATCATAAACAATAAATGTACAACTAAGTTACGTTTAATAAATTCTAAAGCAGAATTATTTACAAAGAATGAATAAAAGTGTACAGGTGCTTGTTGTTTCAGTAAGGTCATAATTTATTGAAGAGTCGTGCTACAATAATGCAGGAAATATGTCAACGATTTTGAGGAACACGAGTACCGCGGCATGCAGCTCCAAGAGGGGCCTGCGAGGAACTCCACTCTAACATACAACTACTACAGACTTAAATTAAAACTTTAATTTGTCATTTGTCGGAGGAGTGTCAATTTTTCCCTAAAGTTGAGTGGGATATTTCTGTGAAATCATATGATCAAAAAACAAAGCAATCTGTATTGTACTGTGCGAATAATTGTAATTTTATAATAACTAAACGATATCCTGTTTGATTATATCATTTCATCTTGTTACAAAATAAAGCAATACTATAGAACCTGGGACGTCTCAAACCTTCTACAGAATATAAAACTATTGACGTGTATTCAGTGTTCTGCATTTACAGTAATTTATATGTCGATACTAGACGATACGACTACGAGGCTGCTCCGCTATACAACACAACACACAACATTTGAAATGCCACGGACCCACCCCTCCGCCGCAGACAATACGATTTACGGAAACTACGAGTAGTTTGAGGAGGGTCTTACTTCCTGATTTATGCGCCACAAAGAGTTACACGACGCGTTTGGGATTACGGAGGAAAGTACCTTAACTGTTACTAATATCTGCCTGTTTGTTTGTCCAGAAACCGCTTCCACTTGACTAAACAGAACTCGAGCCAATGGTTCACGTAATTGCGCGGTAAAATAAAAAAAATACTGACTGACTTTTAAATGTACTAATTGAATACAAAGCAGCTCAGTAGGGCTGTATCGCCGTGCGGATCTGCCTCAACTTGCAAAGAAACTCTTCTTTTAGATCAAAAGTCATAATAAACAAAGTAAGGAATAAAGAAATGCGGCCGCCACGAAATCTAAATTGACATTTTAATGGAAATGGGTTCAGAGTGTGACGCCGAGAGCAGCACTGGAAAATAAGCAGTGTACGTGAGCTATATTCAAATTGGGGAGCGATGGCGACCAACAACAAACAACAAAAGACATATTTTTTCATTCAAAAGCTTGAAAAATCGACATTAATTGACAAAGTTGGTAAATGGACAAACTGTCTAAGAGTTATTTTTATGGACGAGTAATAGGTACAACAAATAATTGCCTTCGTTAATGAATTGACTGAACACATCAATTTGTCAAAAAAGTTGTCAGTTGTCTTTTACAATTGCATTCGCAAATATTAATTGGCTATATTTTTTGGTTTATTGTTAGAAACTCTTGATTAAATCGGTATCTAAATGTGATAAGAAAATGTCGTTGTCGTGAAGAATATAAAAGAAATGTTAATCATTAGTAACTGCCCCAAAGACATGATCGTCGTGCTGAGATTACAAAGATCCCTTTAATCTAGAGGACGGTATATTTGGCTAATAATAAGTTGAGAAGTCAATTAGAAGGCCTTCGTGGCCGTCCAGTACAAACGACACAAGAATTCGCTCCAATCGAGCAGAATTAGGTCAAGTTAGATATTACTGTCTCTCTCTCTATAGAAAAAGTTGCTGAAAAACAGAGCGGTGGTGCTAGCGGAACCACTTTAGCGATAGATTTTGACGTAATGCAATCTCATTGAATAAATTAAGGGCCTTTACGCATCACGGGTCGTGACAGGCGTTTTAACAACAGCGATAAACGATCGGGACCGACGGTCACTCTGTATTTTAATTCTGAATAGTGATCTTTTAAACACTGGCAATATTATCAGTTTAATAGATTACATAAACATTAAAATAACTGTAAGAAATTCAAATATAAGTGGCTAGTTAGTATAGTTGATTAGTGACATGTGGAGGATTCGACGACCATCCAAGACAAATTATTATGCGATTATTTGATCAGCTTTTGCCCGCAGTCCCACCCGCTTGAATGTCGTTTATTGCGATTAAAAAGTCCAATCTACCTCTATATTGAAATTCATCCAATTAGGTTTAGCGGTGAAGTCATGAAATCATTAACAGACAAACTAACAGAGTTACTTTTGAGTTTATAATATTAGTATGGACCAGTACGAGTATTTAGTATTTAATAATGTAAAGGTGCGTATAATCATACACCTATCAGAAACGTCTTACGTCGTCGTCTTTTTCCCCCAAGGAAACGTACTGGGACCAACTTTGTTCCTTATATATGTGAATGAGTTGACTTGGATAAACCCTCCAAGTGGAAAATTGATATCCTATGCTGACGATACCGTGACCATATTTTCTGCTGATTCTTGGCAACAAGTATTTGTGACTGCCCAAACTTCTTTTAATAGTGTTTCTCAATGGTTGAACAATAATGTTTTAACATTGAATAATGAAAAAACTAAATATATGACTTTCTCAATTCGGAACAGTCAAGGGTTTACGAATAACTTCAATTTGGTTGCTCATAACTCTTTGAGTTAAATAGGTGTACATGCCGCTATTTAGATCGAACTGACCACATTAAATATCTAGGCGTAACTTTGGACAGTTATTTGAAATTTACAAAGCACGCGGAGTTACTGAGTGGTAGGATCCGTAAACTCATTTACGTATTTAGGAACCTTAGAAACGTCGCTTCACCTAAACTCATCAAGCAATCATACTTAGCCCTGTGTCAGTCTTTAATTTCATACTGCATAATATCTTGGGGTGGAGCTCTAGCTGGTATCATCAAAAGTTTAGAAATTGCACAACGAACCATTCTTAAAGTCAGCACTTTTCGACCTATTTTATTCCAACAAAACAACTGTATGAAGAATGTGAAGTTCTTACGGTTAAGCAATTATTTTTAGTCAATATTATTATGAAACAATATGATGAGCTCCCTTAGGATCCTCATAAAGGCATAAACCGTCGCAGAGGCGGAGTCTGTGAGGCGAGAGGATCTTTTCGCACATTATTCATTGGGCGATTCTACTGTTTTCTAGGTCCATTCATCTTTAACAGAGTAAATAAAGTAATTTCGATATATAGCCCAGATAGAAATAAATGTAAAACAAGTGTTACATCTTGGCTGCAAGGCCTGGATTATTGTGAAACGGAGAGTCTCCTGACGGTGTTGCGATGATGGATTTACATTGTATTTTTTACTTTGTTCGGTAACCATAATTAAATATCCAGTCAAAAATTTAACGATTTCAACACACCCTCTGACACTCAGACACGTACACTTTCATAAACCACAAAGAGAGGAACACTTACATAAATTTACCTAAAAAAATCTTGTTTTAGAATATTTATTTGCTCTAAACTTAATTAATAGACTAGTCTTGAAATAAATTGTAAGGGGAGTCATATCATATCATAATCATAATCATACCTAGTTCGGTAGTGGATGCTGTTCGTAATTTTTTTGGCCCTACAGTGGGGTACTGTAATCTTATTTGGAAAGGTTACTCAATATGATCCTGAAGTTACACTGTATATTCTATTTCTTATAACTTCCCTCAAATTATTAGTTTTCAATAATTTTGGGAAATTAAGACTGAATATCTGTAATACACATTGTTTAACTAAAATAAACTTTTTATTAATGCGTTGTAAAACTATTATTTTAATAGTAATTATGTTCCCGAATGAATGATGTACCCTATTGTCTAGTCTGTTTAAACATATGAACAGCAATTTCGTAAACATTTTTCTGAGAATAAATAAATTATTATAAAAAAAAATCAAAATAAAAGTTCCTGCCTTGCTTGAGATCAAACGCCGGGGCGCTAGCAGCGAGATAGCAATGTTCTAAAAATTATTTAATACTCAATCATAAATATTACCATGGAAGAGCCACGCTTCGACATGCAAGGGCCGGCTCGATCGCAGGGACACCATGAAATAGCGGTGTGAAATAGCGCCAGAACTGCATTTCGCCACTCGGCGACTCACTCACTAATGAGGATATCGGAGGTCCATACCCCTTCCTCGATCACTCGAAATATCTAATTGTTTTTTTTTAGATTAATTTGAAACTAGCAACAAACCTCGAATAAGTGTCACTCTAAACAACTTTTTATGTTGTATAACTATTACAGTTATGATTAAATTACTGATATTGATCTCTTTATGCGGCTCATGATAATGTACAACAAACACTGCGGCTGATGTGAAGCGATGCCTAAACCACCCGACGCTCCGCGCACCGCGAGAGTCAAGGGCACTCCAGCGCCCTTCACTCCATTATATTGCTATTTGCCTAAAATTAATAGACATCATATATTTTATCGCAGCGATAATTTTTACTGGCGTTATTCAGTTACAAACACGTTTGCGGTGAATTATCGCCGGCAAAATCCTCTCGTCGAGTCGCAGGCTCGTTAGCAAACTCTCATCAAACTGTTTTTATTAAAGAATGAAAAATGGTGCTTTTAGCGCGCGGATGATATTTATTCGGCTAATTTATTGCTTGTTTGTAGGAAAGATCCGGCGGCGACCTTCCGGATTCGCGTCTAGCTGAGCGGATGCCGGCGCGGCCGTCCCCTCCGTTATCGGATCGCTCTATAAAGCTCTGTGATCTGCCACACGGCTTACATACATTTATTGGATTTACTAAGATTTATTTTATCAATTTCAGTTTTGAGATATTATAGAGTATTATAATGAGTGTAGTGTTTAATTGTAAAAAAACGAGTTTCACTCCGGGAGTGCCCGCAGAAGTGAAAACTTCAATATTAACCTTGTGCATTTTTTTATTTTGGGATGGTTAGGGAATAATTTTGCAGGAATTGATCTAATTATCAGTATAAAAGTACGATTTATGTGGTAAAATAGAATATTCATTTATTGCGCTATCGTACACAAACATGTCATTTCATGGTCTACTCTCCCTTCATCTTAAAAATTTTCGATCAGGTCACGTGTCCTGACGCGAGTTTAACATTTTTAACCAATCACAAAAAGTGCACAACGCCGCTAAAAAAGTTTCCACTTCAAAACTACTAAAAACTAAGTTGAACTCTATTCAGGAGAACGAACACAATTCGATCCACGAACTGAGTTTTATCACAATACACGTGAACAGCACCTATACCAACAAGGTTTTCTTAACTGTGTGTTACTGTTTAAAATTATTTGCACTGCTATTACTAATAAGCAAAGAATATTGATAATTATATAATTTTATGTAGCTTAAGTCAAGTCACATTGCTACATAAGGATAAATAGTGCACAAACTTCCAAGTAGATCTACAGAGAAAACATGCATTGTCGTGCTGGTAATTACAAACAGCAACACTCAAATAAGTGGACGACATTTGATGTCATGCTGTCTAAGACTTCAACACTTCTCGTATTTGAATAGTGAAATTCCCTTCCACTTCTCTCCCTAAACTATCTCGTTCTATATGCAAACCTCCTCTCAAACCTGTGCTAATTAATCTTAGTGACTTTGCAGTGTAGTTAACGTCACAAACTAAGTTATGAGGATAGCCAGATTAAGTACAGCTGCTATTTAGTTATTAGTAACATTATTCATCAATAAGTATAACCATACACATGTCTAGACCAGCAAATGATCTTCAAACACGTGGATAGATCAAGGACAGTCGGAAATTGGGGAATTATGATTAACTAGGAGCATAGGGCGCTCTGATTAACTACATTACGGATTACTCATCAAACACCAGAGACCATTTAAATTGCAAAATATGTGTAGAGTGGTTGTAGTACGTATCTGGGGGCACGACCGCACGGTCGCACTGCCAAGCGAAGCGCGAGGGCACTGCCTACCTTCTCTCGAAGTACTTCGTCGTTGTTTTGTACACTTATATGTTGGTTTCCGATATACATTTCAAATTCTGAATTTCAGGGTATGATGTCAATAGTAAACTAATTAAACATAAAAAATTTCAAATGCATAATTTTGACACTTTAGATTTTCTGGTGGCACGGTGATGAAGGTGATTAAAGGGTTTCTCAATTTTTTTTTTATTTTTTTTATTTATTTTTTATATTTAAGCTGCCAAAATGACTCTGCCTTGCCTGATGGAAAGCATGAGCAGAATCCAAGAGTGGTGGTCACCATCCTCAATGCGAAAAAGAACAATGCAGCATGGTGACCCACACTATGGCGGCCTGGGGGGAAAGGGGATGGTGAGGGGGATAGGGGGCGTTGGATTGGGGTATGGGCCTCCGGTATCCTCACTCACTCGATGAAACACAGCGTAAGCGCTGTTTCACACCGGTTTTCTGTGAGGCCGTGGTATCACTCCGGTCGAGCCGGCCCATTCATGCCGAAGCGTGGCTCTCCCACGGCTCCGACCCTACGACCTTTTAATTTTTTATGCTAAAGGTTATATTTTTACTATACGCACTTCTTGTAAACAAAAGAAATAGCAGGCATATCAAAAAATGAAATAAAAATAAACAATAAAAATATAAAATATAAGCAAGTTACAAAAAGAAATGAAACCCACCACAAACATTTTTATGTAAAATGTTGCCAAGACGGCTGCAATTTCTTTCTTTAATTTTTTTTTTACGTATGGAAACCCCCTCGTGCCTTCACCCCACTGGCGTTTGCGGCGGGGCGGTGTGTCGGAATCGAACCGACTAAAACCACACGGTGTGCCATTCTGCGCCTGAGACGGGAGAGATCCGGGAACCGCTTTCTTACGTCATCCGGACCCCTCCCAGCGCTTGCCCGCACTGAAGCGGGCACCGTCTCTAGATGCTATATCCTCTCAATTTAGGCAACGTACGGCACACGCCTAACGTCGCCTCCTCGCGGCTGGACTGTGAAGCGGATGTGGGGGAAAACCCGTCCCGCCCATCCGCGGCCACACTCGGGGCGGCATGAGGCGCTGATAGGCGCGCCTCCGCCGCCGCCGGCCATGTAGAGTACGACGGCCGACAGCGAGAAATCTCCTCCGATGACTGCAGTGAGGACCCGGCGCTGAGGCGCCCAAGCGGGGCACACCGCCAGCGTGTGCTGGGCTGGTGGCAGGCAGGATACAATTCCCTCCGCGATCGAGTGCAGGTACTTCCCAAAGCAACCGTGCCCGGAGAGCACCTGCGTTAGTCGGAAGAAAAGGGTCCCGTGCTGCCGCCCTTCCCACTCGAGGATGACCGGCTGGAGAGCCTTAACGGTGGCAAAGACATCGTGGCTCGACGGGCGGCTTCACGCCACTCGCGTACCTCATCGGGCGGAAGGCGAACGCCACTCTCCGCCCGGAATTCAGCCACCCGTCGATAAATTTCGGCGAGCACTTCCGCCTCCAAATCCCACGGGGGTGTACCGGACAAGGCGCACGCCGCCTCGATCGACACCGTGCGGTATCCGCGTATGGATCTGATCGCCAATACCCTCTGAGGCCTCTTATTCTGGGCGGTCAGAGCCGACAACCACACCGGTGCGCCGTACAGCGCCATCGACCGGACGACCCTGTGTAGAGGTTTCTCGTTGCGATGCTGGCTCCACCCAAATTGGGCAAAAGTCGCCCAAGTCGCAGAGGTAGCGTCGACCAGCTTCGGAGCAAGCTGTCGGAAGTGCTCGTCGAAGAGCCACCTACCGTCGAGGATCAGGCCCAGATACTTCATCTGGGCCCGAACCGGTACGAGGACCGAGTTGACCACTATGGAGGCGCCGGGGGGCGGCCCGCGTCGGGGCCCATGGAAGAGCAGGGCCTCCGTCTAGCTGAGTCTGGCCCCAGCCCAACGTTGATCTGACAGGTGCATTCGGTGTTATGCATAGAAGGAACTATAATCTTTCAATGTGTTGTTAACTGTGTAAAATAAATGTATTCACCTAAATAACATGCATGACTTTGTATAACACTTATTAATATGATAAATGTAGTTATTATAACCATTGAAGCCCTATATAATAATATATTATTGAAAATCAATTGACATCCGAGATAGTTTCAATTGTTTTGTAAATGTTGAATCAACTAACTTGGGGTTTGCGAGGAGCAGCGCTGTAGAGCGATCTGTCACAAACTCACAATAGCTACCGCAAATAACTTAATTGGTCTTCAATACCGCGTGTGTTTGTTGTGGTATCGAGCAAAATGATGTTAATGTTTCATGAGACGAGGGAAAGTCATTGATCTACATACAAATTAAATATTTAAGCTACGTAGATGAGAAAAAATAAAATATTTTAGATTTAAATGCACACTTTAGAATTTGGGTCAATTGACTCGGCAACAATGACAACAAAAACTGTTTTGTTTCTCGTAGATCCAATAAGATTAGTTTCTCATTTATGTGTTTGTACATATCTGTATTTTCTTTTTTTATGAAATAGTGGGCAAACGAGCACACGTATCACCGCCGCTCATGGACACCCGTAACACCAGAGGCGTCACAAGTGCGTTGCATGGAAGGGTTGAATTATGGGCCTCCGGGATCCTCACACAAACACACACACACAAAACACCTATTTTGTAGCTTTTTATTTAATAAGGTCAGTTTTTACAGTCTAAGGTCTAATACAAGAAACCGATTTCTACGATTTCAGTTTCCCATGAAGCAAGAGAATTCTGGATGTTTTACAAATTAAAAGCAACGTGATACTAACATGCTTACTTAATTTTTAAACAAGCTCACAGGAACTTTTATCAAGCTGTTATCTGCCATTACCGATGGTCAGTGAGAAGTAACGGGCGGTCGCACGCGGACGTTCTCATGGATTGCGAGCCCTTATCTAAACCGCACACTATTTGCAGATTAACTGTCCGTAGCCTGGGAACGGCCCCACTATTGGTCACGCTATCGGTGGGACAAAGAGGCGAAGCCGTCGCACCGCACTTTTGTGGTGTATATCTCCGCTTAAATTCTAAATCAAACGCTTAGGTTCGTTTACAAATCGTGTAATCACTGAAGCGCGATCGCGCCAAATGGTTGTGGTACGACGGGCGAGGACAAGCCAATATGTCTGTTATTGACAATTAACGAATTATCTGTCTGTCTTGACCAGCGCCAGTGACGTGACGACGCATTGATCTATTGATCGCTTTCGATGACGTCGCAGCTCTGTATTATCAGATAATACAGAGTAAATAACAAATGTTAGACTCAATCAATAACAAATGTTAATAGTAGCAAAAGCGTTGAATGCATAATTCTATTTTAATCATTGTTCGGGAAGATCTGTCCGTTATACACTTGTGTCTATCGCGGTTTTCTAAAATAATTTGCTAGTGGTAAATCAGAAATTAGATGTATTTATATAGAGGTATGCATACATCTAATTTTTGATTTCTGAATTACTGAAGGACGCATAAACTGTACTAACGAAGAGCCCTTAGTCTAGCTTATGCGTTCTTTACCGAGAGACATTTAATAGTATGCGGGTAACAACTATGGGATATGTTCCCTAATTAACTTTATTGGTAAAAATGTATGCGTGTACTTATACGAGTTCTGCTTTAATTGGTATACAGGCATAACACAGAAACTTATTATTAAACAAGTATCACTGAAGAAGCCGTATTCTTCATTCAGTATATTTCCCATTTTAGACGTCGAAATTTAGTATTCCCGTTTTTCATGAACACCTATGGCAATCGTTATTGGGAAGTCAGTTCCCTCAAACATACTGACGACTACTTAGTTTACCTTCGAATTTAATGAGCCCCAGGATTGGTGACGTTCGTTGGTAGTCGCACCGTGAAAATACCGAGGTTCAGTTGAACTAGTAACCGACCCCAAATAATCTAAGTATTTATATTAGTTAGGAAGAAGTATATTGTTATGATATACCTACTTTTATTGACTATATTTTGATATAACATCAAAATATAGTCAATACAATTTAATTAAAAGTAAAGTGAAATACCCTCACTATTACTTCGAAAATGTTTGGCAAACTAGTCAATGTTATAAATGAATTTAAAATCGTTTATAAAACAGCGACACTATCCAGGAGTGTCTAGTCCATATTGTATTATGATTGAAAAACGATTCAGGTATAAAAATAATAGGATTTGTAAATCAAGTCGAAGAGAAGCGAACGGCTAAAGCCCAACGAAGTGGGCACGGCTCGGCGAGTATTTTATACTACACCATTTTGTATAGCATTTAAGTTAAACAAAATTGCTATCGTTATATACTTGTTATGTCAAATACTTAATATCATAACCCACAACTATGACAAAGTGGCAAAATGAATAATAAAAGTAAATTAATATCAATTCTTCGTAAATGAAAAAAGGGGTACAATTATTTCGGTATCCGAGCCTGATCAACTAAACTCATTAACGCTCCAAAATAAGCTACAGATTTTATAAGTTTTAAAAAAAGTCTCCAAGGTCAGCCTATGTAGAGAATTAATAATAAAATCCGCTTTGCTTCGCAGTCGCAGATTTTTTTTTTCTACCAGCCCGCCCCGACTTCGCACGTGTAGTCATTGGTATTTAACCAAAAATTTTAATTTTAAAAAATTTTAACTCTCTCTTAGCAAACTTTCCAAACTTAGAGCATTTCATCAAGTCTCGAAGTTTTCATACGGAGCCCTAACTTTTGTGCAAATGTAATATTGCATATGCTACTCGGGGATGATTTAGCTTTCCAATGGTGAAAGAATCTTTCAAATGAGATCAGTAGTTTCGGAGCCAATTCAATGCAAACAAACAAACAAATCTTTATAATATTAGTATAGATAGATTATATTCATGCTCGTAGAATCTCTCAAATACAAGTTTTTATCTTCAGTCCCTTTCTGCTCTGAAAGTAACAAACATGCGTTTCCAGTATGTCAATACATTCTATTAAAATTTTCCCCGAGTCAAAGTGAGCGTTTCAGTTTCGTTAGTTTATTTAAAAAATAATAATTTAGAAACCGTTGCAAGGCAGCTCAACACTCGCCTTTCAAACAACGTGCATGGCGTGTTACATGCTCTAGACGAGCAGCAGGGGCTAGCGCCGCTACAATCACACTACTCAATTAAATCATAACACGTTCGTATGAAAACATGTTCTGTATAATTAATGTTTACTAAGACTTCGCAATGGGCACCGCTTCATTACCTACAATAATCATATTTCTCATGGACTAACATAATGTAATCATTTACACCAATGAAGTAAAACATTGTCAAAAATTATTAAGTTAACACAGAAATCAAATCAATTCATATATTTGTTAATAAAGAAGTGATTAGAAACCACAACTTCTTGTTTCTGCTTAAGTAGAAGCTAGTTTATTATGTAGAAAACATTTTTGTAAAATATGTGAACACCAAAAAATTATACGTAGGAGAGCCACGGTTCGGCATGAATGGGCCGGCTCCACCGGAGTGAAACCACGGCCTCACAGAAAACCGGTGGGAAACAGCGCTTGCACAGTGTCTCACCCCTCCCCCAATCCCCCTCCCCATCTCCTAAAGGCCGACAACGCACTTGTGACGCTTCTGGTATTGTGGATATCCATGGGCGGCATTAATCGCTTACCATCAGGCTATACCTCTATAAAATAAAAAAGTGATATTTTGCTACTCGCAACACGAGGTACCCACGATAACAGGAAAGTAAAGGCCAAGTAAGATAGAATGGGACCCACGACACCGCTGTTCGTAGCTCAGAACATTCATTCTTAATATTAGTGCGAATTTCTCCAGTTCTGGCAAGCGAACAGCTACCGCTGCGTCATTTCCGCGATCAAACGTTTTTCGATTCTTAGAACGGCATAAAAACATAACACTGTGTTTAACGGTTTTTTGTATGGTATGGTATGGCATGGTAGGTATGGAGCATACGTATCGCCCATGGACACCCGCAACACCAGTTGCGTCACAAGTGTGTTGTCGGCCTTTTAAGAAAGCATACGCTCTTTTCTTGGAGTGGGAGTCTTTTCTTTGAGTCTTTTCTTTTCTTCTTTTTCTTGGGGTAATGTACACACCTACA
Source organism: Hyphantria cunea (assembly GCA_003709505.1). Taxonomy (NCBI): domain Eukaryota; kingdom Metazoa; phylum Arthropoda; class Insecta; order Lepidoptera; family Erebidae; genus Hyphantria; species Hyphantria cunea. The sequence goes on along the minus strand of PKRV01000991.1, from coordinate 74,073 downwards.
CCTAGGCATTCAGACGTAGTTGGGAAATATCACATGACATACACATCTTTTATAAAATTTTGGATTGGGGTATGGGCCTCCGATATCCTCACTCACTCATGAAACACAGCGTAAGCGCTGTTTCACACCGGTTTTCTGTGAGGCCGTGGTATCACTCCGGTCGAGCCGGCCCATTCATGCAGAAGCGTGGCTCTTCCACGGTAAATGGGCCTGATCCTCGACGGTAGGTGGTGACGATTACTTCCGACAGCTTGCTCCTAAGCTGCTCGACACTGCCTCCGCCCAAGGGTGACTTTTACCCAATTCGGGTGGAGCCAGTGTCGTAACGAGAAGCCTCTTCACGGGGGTTGTCCGGTCGATGGCGCTGTACGGCGCACCGGTGTGGGTGTCGGCTCTGAACGCCCAGAATATGGCGCGTCTCTGGTGGCCTCAGAGGGTATTGGCGGCCAGAGCCATACGCGGGTACCGCATGGTGTAGACCGAGGCGGCGTGCGCCTTGGCCGGTACGTCCCCCTGGGATTTGGAGGCGGAAGTGCTCGTCAAAGCTTATCAACGGATGGCTGAATTCCGGGCGGAGAGTGGCGTTCGCCCTCCGCCCGAAGAGGTACGCGAGTGGCGTGAAGCCGCCCGTCGAGCCACGATGGCTCGTTGGTGTTCGTGGCTGGAGTCTCCACGTGCTGGCTTCGCCACCGTAGAGGCTCTCAAGCTGACCAGCTTGACCAGATGACCATCCACGAGTGGGCCGGGCGGCAGCACGGGATCCTTTCCTTCCGTCTGACGCAGGTGCTCTCCGGGCACGGTTGCTTCGGGAAGTACCTGCACTCGGTCGTGCGGAGGGAATTGAGTCCCGGCTGCCACCACTATGACTGCAGGGAGAACTCGGCCCAGCACACGCTGGCGGTGTGCCCCGCTTGGGCGCCGCAGCGTCGGGCCCTCACTGCAGTCATCGGAGGAGATCTCTCACTGCCGGCCGTCGTACGCTCCATGGCCGGCGGCGAGAGCAGTTTTACCGCGGTCGCGACCTTCTGCGAGGAAGTCATCTCGCAGAAGGTGGCGGCGGAGAAGGCCAGGAGGTCGATCTCCACTCGGACCTCATCCGCCGCTGGCGAACCGAGCGGCGGAGGCGCGCCTACTAGCGCCTCATGCCGGCCTGAGTGTGGCCGCGGATGGGCGGGACGGGTTTTACCCCCCTATCCGCTTCACAGGCCAGCCGCGAGGGAGCTACGTTACGCGTGTGCCGTACGTCGCCCACCTTAAGAGTTTAACTCTGGTACCCCGTGGTAGCGGAGTGCTTCCCTGATGCAGCTGAATGGCAGACTATTAAAGGCGTTGGCGATGTCCAGAGACACCGCCAACACCACGCCGCCACAGATTACCGCCTCTTCGGTCACGGCCCTCAGGCGCATCACGGCATCGACCGTCGAACGCCCCTCTCGGAACCCGAATTGGGCGTCCGACAGGTCTGGGCCCACCTGACGATGCGGGCAGAGAGCACCCTCTCGAAAAATTTGGCGCCTCGTCCAGCAACACGATGGGCCTGTAGGCCGCGACCGAATCGGCAAGCCGTCCCGGCTTCTTCAATAGGACCAGCTGCCCGCTTTTTCAGCACCCAGGGAAGCGTCTGGACGCCAAACTAGCGTCCAACACCTCCCTGAGGCGGTCCGACATGTGGTCGAGGGCTAGGGCCATCACAAGGGCTGGTACCCCGTCCGGCCCGGGGGCGGTGTTCTTCGAACGGATCCGAAGAACAGCCGCCGCTACCTCNCGACAGGTCTGGGCCCACCTGACGATGCGGGCAGAGAGCACCCTCTCGAAAAATTTGGCGCCTCGTCCAGCAACACGATGGGCCTGTAGGCCGCGACCGAATCGGCAAGCCGTCCCGGCTTCTTCAATAGGACCAGCTGCCCGCTTTTTCAGCACCCAGGGAAGCGTCTGGACGCCAAACTAGCGTCCAACACCTCCCTGAGGCGGTCCGACATGTGGTCGAGGGCTAGGGCCATCACAAGGGCTGGTACCCCGTCCGGCCCGGGGGCGGTGTTCTTCGAACGGATCCGAAGAACAGCCGCCGCTACCTCCGATTCCCTGACGGCCGGAACGTCGAGCTCAATGCCCCCGTCGTCTCCGACCGAACTGGCCATCGACGGGGGCGTGTGTTCCGCCCGCTGCGGGAATAGGCCCTCGACCACTTCCAGCAGGAAGCTGGGCTGGAGAGTCTCGGTAAGGGGAGGGCCCGCCGTGCGGAGCTTCTGACGCACCGCACGATATGGGCGACCCCAGGGGTCACGATCGAGACCCTCCAGCATCTCCTTTCGACTTTCGTCTTTGGCGCGGCGAATGGCCAGCTTCAGAGTTTTCCGCGCTTCGCGGTACTCCTCGTAAAGCTGGCCCTCCTCCCCGTCTCCGCGGTGACGCCGCCAGCTGCGGGTGTAGGACCTCCGGGCATGAGTACAGGCCGCACGGAAGTCCGCCAACTCCTGGGACCACCAGTAGACCTCTTTTCGTAGAGGTCGACAACCGCGAATCCGGGGCATGGCCGCATCGCAAATCTGCGTAATCGCAACGCGAAAGTGGCCAGTCCACACCGTGTAGCTTTAGACGGTTCGATTCCGACAAACCGCCCCCATTTTTTTTTTTTTGACGTGGTGGAATGCCTTTACGCACTTCGTTCCCTCCCTTCGGGTACAGGGGGTTCGCTTCGTGTGGGACTCCTGACTGACACCAGCCAGACTACCCACTAAACCACCACGGTGTGCCACTCTGCGCCTGAGACGGGAGGGATCCGGGAACCGCTTTCTTACGCCATCCGGATCCCTCCCAGCGCCAGCCCGCACTGAAGCGGGCTCCGTCTCCGATGTTAAAAACCTCAAGGTGGGCGACGTACGGCACACGCATTACGTCGCCCCCCCTCGCGGGTGGCCTCTAAGCGGATGGGGGGGAAAACCCGTCCCGCCCATCCGCGGCCACACTCAGGGCGGCATGAGGCGCTGGTAGGCGCGCCTCCGCCGCCCGGTTCGCCGGCGGCGGATCGGGTCCGAGTGGTCCAGCGTGTGCTGGGCCGAGTCCTCACTGCAGTCGCAGTGGTGGCAGGCGGGACTCAATTCCCTCCGCGCGACCGAGTGTAGGTACTTCCCGAAGCAACCGTGCCCGGAAAGCACCTGCGTCAGTCGGAAGGAAAGGGTCCCGTGCTGCCGCCCTGCCCACTCGAGGATGACGGGCTGGAGCGCCTCCACGGTGGCGAAGCCAGCACGTGGAGCCTCCAGCCGCGACGACCANCCCCGTCGTCTCCAACCGAACTGGCCATCGACGGGGGCGTGTGTTCCGCCCGCTGCGGGAATAGGCCCTCGACCACTTCCTGCAGGAAGCTGGGCTGGAGAGTCTCGGTAAGGGGGGGGGGCCGCCGTGCGGAGCTTCTGACGCACCGCACGATACACCGCATCGCAAATCTGCGTAATCGCATCGCGAAAGCGGCCAGCCCCCATGTCGACTTCCTCGGTCGAGGCCCGCGGAGACAGCCAAGACTGAACAATGGCTGCCTCCTCTAGCAGGTCCCTATCGAGCTTGGCGACAGCCCACCGCGGAAAGCGGGAGGATCGCCGCGCCGCGTGACCCCTACTGGGGCCCTGGGACCGGGAGAGCTCGAATCGGATGTACAAATGATCCGAGAGCGTCTCAACCTCATCCAGGACACACCAGTTCCTTACTCGTGCGGCGACTGCAGGGGTAGCGAACGAAAGGTCCACTATCGACCCCCCCTGCTGTCGCACGCACGTATTGGTGGAGCCTCTGTTTAGGAGACAGAGGCCCACCGAGGCCGCCCACTCCACTACGGCCTCTCCCCTGGCGTCCGTCGCCGGGGAACCCCACGCGATGGATTTCGCGTTGAAGTCCCCCAGCACGAGGACGTGCCCAGACGCTAATCGCCGCATCGAGGTCTCCAGGTTGTTGAGGAAGACCTCGAAGTCGCTCAGACTCCGGTTGGGGGAGAAGTACACACCGTAAACGGTGATCCCCCCCCACTCGGCGGCAACATATCCATTGCCCTTGTCTTTTAGCGACAAGGGCGTGGAACGAGCCGCCGCGGAGCCGACGACTGCCACGGAGCCGTCCCAGTCACCCATCCAGTTTGGACGGGGAGGAACGTAGTAGGGCTCCGCGACTACGGCAACACCGATCGACCACTGCGCCATGGTTTGCAGGAAGAGATCCTGCGCCGCGGCGCAGTGGTTGAGGTTCGTCTGGACAAGGAGGCTGGAGACGTGGTCCATTACTGGATCGTCTCTACAGCCTCCTCCATGGGCGTCGATGTCGACGGACGGACGGCGTCGGGGGCAGCCAGGGTCGCTTGGCTAGCCGCCGACGTCTGCCGAGAAGCGCGGGGAGGCCTGCAGCCCCCCTGCCCCATCTGGTGATTGGCAGGCTTATCGCCCGCCGCACACACAGGGCAGTGAGGGGCCGCAGAGCACTCCGCCGCCTTGTGCCCCGGTTGACCGCAACGGAAACATAATCCGTTGCAGTCGAAGCAGCTCTGACACTTCGTGCGAGTGTGTCCCGCAACAAGGCACTTAAAGCACCTCATCGGTCTCGCCGCCAGGACTGTTATCCTGGCGCTCACAAACCCGATGAGGACTCTGCCGGCATCGGCCAAGATTTTGGGCGACGCTACGGGACAGCTCACCCACACGGAGCCGAGCCCTCCTGGACCGGGGCAGATGGGGAGGGGCCCGGCTGGGGTGTAAGAGTGGGGAGCGAAGGAAACTCCGCTCCAGCTTTTTTCACCAACTTCGGCGCAGCCACCTTGGCCGGAGCCTTGACTGGAGCCTTGGCCGGAGCCTTGGCCGGAACCTTGGCCACATTCTGAGGCCTTTGAGCAGCCGAAGGAGCCGGCGATGACGTCTTTGCGGCCGCCGCGTAGGACACGCGACCCCCCACCACTGGAAGAGGGGTCGGTGTCGAGGCGACCTTCGGCCTTGGTTTCGCGAGCGGCGGGCGGATAATAGGGGCCGGAGGCAGCCTCTCCTCCAGGCCGGCCAGACGACCGTCCACCATATGCCCCACTGCAACGAGAATTTGACGCAGGTATGCGTCAAGATTCCCGGAAGCAGCGAGGTCGTGCCCAGACGTAGACGGGGCCGGTGCCTCCCGCTCAGACCGCTCCGCCCTAAATTGTGCGAACTGCGCGCCGAGCTCTGCAACCTGCCCCGTCAAGTGGTCGTTGGCCGCCTGCAGGCGAGCCACATCTCCTATGAGGGCTACTACCACACCCGCTACAGTGGAGGAGGAGTCCTTAAGGGCCCTCACAAAAGGGCCCTTGAGGTTAACGGACTTGGTGGCCACCTTGTTGATGATGGCCACCGCTGCCTGCGCCCTCTCCTGCAGAGAACACGGTGTTTGGGGAACTGAATCCCCATCCACCGGCTCTCCGATCTTGAGAAGAAGACCTGCGATCTCCTCCTCCGCCTGCAGTTCGCCGTCAGCCCTAGCCCGCTTGTAGGATTCCGCCTTGCTGAAGGCGGAACTTGAAGGCACCGGGGCTGGAGTACGAGACCTCCCTCTCTGTGAGCTCGCTAGTTTTGGAGGCAGCATCTCCTGGGATGAGTCGCTTTCTCCATCCCTGGAAAGACCTCGTTTGCGGCTGTCAGTCAGGTCCGTCTCCATTGGCTCCAGTGCGACCGTCTTCACACTGGAGCTGCCACTCGCGCCATCTGTCGCGGACTTGGAACGCACTCGTTCCGATGATCTTCGGCTCCCAGCAGTCAGATCGACTTCTGGGAGCCCCACCGATATAGGCGTTCCAGATACCATATCCTCGGTGGACGAGTGGTCGTCCACCCTTCGGAATTGCCCCTTTGCATTCCTCAACGTTCTTTTCCTCTCCGTTTCGAGTCCATTTATCTTGCCATGAGTCGTTTGAGTTTTCCGATCCGAATTTTCAATATTTAAAGCATTAACATTTTCCATAATTAAGCCCACGATTAGGGGAGAACTAAGAGTCCACCCGGGCAGAGATCCCCAATACCCGGGTAAGCGTAGGTTTTTAACCCAACCGAGGGGTCCGCAGGTCCCTGGCTGGGAGTGTGCTTGCGACTGAACTACCCATCAGCCATGCATCCCCTGGTCACACACCAGAACACGGGATTCGGGGTAATTTTTTATAGAGGTTTTCTTCCTCGCGGTCCGGGCGGTTAAGCCAAGACCCACGGTCCCAGTCGAGTCAGAGACTTGACCTAACTCGACGACCTAGTGGGATTACGTTGTAGCGGCGAGGGCAACACAAGACTAGTTCTCGTGTTACCCGCTCGGAGGCAGTGTGAGTGCACACCGAGCTCGCCCCCTCGCACCTCCAACACGCCCTCTGCTAAAGCAGAGGGACGTCTAGAGCGCCCATCGTGGCAGTCAAAAGTAGACTCCGTCTGGTATCCCGTTTAGTCTGGAGTCTCCCTCTGAGCCAATCCGGCATGAGTGGCTCTACCGGCGTAGCCCCAGAGATCATCGACCCACGCAAGCCCCCACACGACGACAACGTAGGGATACAGTTGTGGGGGCGACACACCGCCCCGCCGCAAGCCCCGGTGGGTGAAGGCCCGAGGGGGCTTCCACACGTAAAAAAAAGGGTTTCCAACTGCGCTTTACAACTGATCACCACGTGTCATCTCGTTATAGCACAGTTTGTACACCTGAGAGTAAGATAAAACTCCTCTAGTGCTTATCTTCCACAGCGTTGACCCTAAAACTTCAGCATAACGACCTATGACCGCATACTTCAATTATTTAAAGGTGGTTTGAAAACATGTTGTATCGTTATTTGTTATGATGATGAAAAATAATGAATCCTATGTAGTATATTCCCGGTGGGCCGCGATGAGCAAAGCTGCGCCAATGTCGCTGAGCGCCACGCGTGGGCGCACGCCGCCCGTCACCTTCCACCAGGTCACTGTCGCCGTTTAATTATATTTCCGACACGATTCCTGCTCGTAAATATTGTTGTGAAACTGACTAGCTTTTTATACTCGTGTATTTGTAATATTTTAATAATGTGCCCAGCCATAGATTAGTTTGTTGAAGCGGACGCAAAATATTGTGGTTGTTCCAAAGTTCTCCGTCCTCCAAGCAAAATCTAGTTGCACATAAACTTTTGCACAGTAAAAAAAATAATTAGATTATCATGTGACATAAGCAATTAGTGTTGTTAATTAAACAACCGTTAAAGTAACCGAAGAACGATGAAATATTCACAAGACATCAGCAATGCTGTTATTAAATAAAGGGGAAATTCAAAAGAATAACTCATCCTCATATTCATTTAACGTTGCCAAAATTAGTACGAAATATTACAATTAGTTCAATGTGTGTTGTTCCACACTTCTAATTGTGACTCGCCGGAGTCAACAGCCTCTACTCACAACTATATCTGGTAGAATAGTAAGGTCTCCTCTTTACTTTAATGTTGTAACGGGGCTCCAGAGGCCTATTTTTTTACTCTCTCGTCGTCGTCAGGCGGCCGCGCGCCTCTCGGCTAATGAGCGAAGTTTTTCGTTTGCGGCTGCTTAATACCCGCACTGGGAACTCCTCGCGACCTCTCATAAAAATACATTATCTCAACTCGGTACTTCACAAGTTATTGTTATTTATGCGGGGTAAAAAAATAAAATAAAATAAAATAATATAAAATAATAATAATATAAAATCTTACATTACATACAGCTCAGTCTCATGCTTCTCATCGTTCTTGTTGAGAAACCAAAACTAATACCGTTACTATTACTTTTAAAATTAAACTGAACCAAAAAAAAAAACCTGGACACTGAATGAGAACTCTTTTCACCAAGCTTTTACTGTGCAGCTAAAACTCTCTTTATTTTATTGGTTATTTTAGTCATAATTTTTGACTGCCTCGGTGACGCAGTGGTAACGTATGCGACTGCCATTTGCATTATAAGAATGGGGCCACACTAAAAGTATTGCCTGCAATATTATAAAACAATTTTAGCGCAGATCAGATCTCATCAAGCACGTGGCGCGTAAGCAACAAACTTCATAAATTATTTATGTTTAAACTTTTGTAACAAAATTACAATAAAAAAATATTTGTTTGTTACCCAGATTTGAGAACTCGTCATAGGCTGTAGAACGTGAGGGTAGATATTCAATTGCTGAAGTATCGTTTCGTGTGGAGAGCGTAGCTCACGAGGCTGGCAGGTTAAGGAAGTTTGGCTTGTCTTACATTACATACAGCTCAGTCTCATGCTTCTCATCGTTCTTGTTGAGAAACCAAAACTAATACCGTTACTATTACTTTTAAAATTAAACTGAACCAAAAAAAAAAACCTGGACACTGAATGAGAACTCTTTTCACCAAGCTTTTACTGTGCAGCTAAAACTCTCTTTATTTTATTGGTTATTTTAGTCATAATTTTTGACTGCCTCGGTGACGCAGTGGTAACGTATGCGACTGCCATTTGCATTATAAGAATGGGGCCACACTAAAAGTATTGCCTGCAATATTATAAAACAATTTTAGCGCAGATCAGATCTCATCAAGCACGTGGCGCGTAAGCAACAAACTTCATAAATTATTTATGTTTAAACTTTTGTAACAAAATTACAATAAAAAAATATTTGTTTGTTACCCAGATTTGAGAACTCGTCATAGGCTGTAGAACGTGAGGGTAGATATTCAATTGCTGAAGTATCGTTTCGTGTGGAGAGCGTAGCTCACGAGGCTGGCAGGTTAAGGAAGTTTGGCTTGTCTTACATTACATACAGCTCAGTCTCATGCTTCTCATCGTTCTTGTTGAGAAACCAAAACTAATACCGTTACTATTACTTTTAAAATTAAACTGAACCAAAATTGTTTGCAACGAAAATTTTAGACAAAGGAGGATTTCGTATTGCATTAGTTCTGTTTACCTTATAAATATATGGTTGATAAAAAATTACCTTATAAAATCTTTGTAAAGATTTTAGACATTTTTTTATCATTCAACAGGGATGTGGGATTATGTATAGAGTTCTCAATAAGTACCCGAGTGATCATTGTGCCCATTGTACGGTACAAAGGGCAGCCACATGATAATATATTTACTTTTCCAATGTTCAACTTCCCTTTAAATGTTATGACACCGGACTGAATAAAAATGTACCTACAAAGGAACCTTAAAGGAATGTTAAGGAGCGATAGAAGAATATGTTACGTGGTTATTACATGGCATGGAACATGGGCGCCAGAAGTGCCTCGTCCCTTGAAAACGATGAGAGCGAAAAGTATATGCGCATGTAAATTTGACGACGTTCAATACAAATACTCTATTTGACTCTTAGAATTTCATCAGATAACATTATGTTTATAAATTCCATGCCCGTCGTTGTGTTTGGGCAAACACTCATAGAATTTGTCGATTAAAGAGAAGAGGCAAAAGGCTATGCATATTTATTTATTAAAAAGTTGATTGGTTCTGTGTGATCCGACTACCCGACACCCCCGCTCGCTGAGAGAGAGAGAGTCGGCCCAGACCCGTATGTGGGTTCGCGGCTCGACTGCGGCGCGCCCATCTCGCCTCATTATAACGTGACACACGACCGCGACCTATGCCTCTATTATATTATAAACGACTGCCAGACTCCTTTGTCACCGTTTTATTGAAATACAATGTGCCTACATATTCTACGTTTTGTTAACTTTCCATCACTGAAATGAAAGCTTAAGTTATATTCACTGAGTGTGAAATTTAAATAATTCCACGGTATTCATTTCGGAATCCATCGAGCATCGATAGCATTATGTAGAAGATTTTTTCAATTCACGGTAAGTATCAGACGAATGTAAAATGATCTAGCCAATTCTTGATGAATTGTTACCTGCACTTTGCTGTATTCTAAATCACTTCCTTTTTTCCAGCACTTTTCGGAGATTTGGAAAGAAGCACTTATTATCCCACTACCCAAAAAGAACAACCCTAAATCCTTCTCCGAATATCGTCCCAATTCCATATTGCCTTTCCTTTCAAAAGTTCTAGAACGCCTTGTGCATATCCAATTAAATTCATTCCTTAATAGAAACCTACTCCTAAATCCCTTACAATCAGGTTTTCGAGCGGGTCATAGTACAGTAAGTGCGTTGATCACCGTTACGGATGACATCATGCTAGGTACGGAGAATGGAAGTCTCACAGTTCTTTCTTTACTGGACTTTAGTAATGCTTTTACTAGTGTAGATTTCCACATACTGCTGGGCATATTGCGCTTTATCAACATATCTCCGACAGTAATTGATTGGTTTCAAAGTTACCTGTTTGGGCGAAGGCAGCGTGTGCGCCTGGAGGAATCTTTATCTTCTTGGTGTAACACGTCTGCTGGGGTTCCGCAGGGTGGCGTTTTATCTCATTTACTTTTCACATTATTTATTAATTCTATTTCCAAGTCATTAGCCTCCTCCTACCACCTTTATGCAGATGATTTTCAAATATACCACTACACAGATTATCTGAAGCATTTTCAACTATTAACCAAGATCTGGCGCATGTGTGTAAATGGAGTGAGCGGTATGGAGTTGTGGTTAATCTATCTAAGACCCAACTTATTGTAGTAGGCAGTGCCAGGATGGTATCGAGAATAGACTGGACGCAATTGCCTAACATTACATTTAACGGAACCCCATTATCAATAAGTACGTCTGTTAAAAATTTAGGAATCTACATTGATAACACTTTAACTTGGGGCCCTCAATTGCGAGAAGTTAATCGAAAATTGTTTGCATCGGCGGGATCGTTAGGAAGACTAGGCAATTACCTCCCAACAGCTACTAAAATTGCACTTGCGCAATCCCTCCTTCTTCCTATACTCGACTATGCTGATGTCAGTTATCTCGACATCACAGAGGAGCAACTCGACAAACTTGAGCGCCTTCAAAATTTTTGCATTAGATTTGTATCTGGATTGCGCAAATATGATCATGTTTCTGAATTTTGCAATCAGCTTAAGTGGCTCCCGATTCGCCTTCGACGGAATGCTCATATTCTTTCCATACTTTATGGTGTTCTATTTCATCCGTTTTCCACCTTACTTAAAGGAACGCTTTGTTTTCCTCAGTGACACACATTTGAAATCCCTGAGGTCATCTGAATCTCTGGAACTGGCAGTACCAACTCATATTACAAGATTCTACGATAAGTCCTTTACGGTACAGGCTGTCCGATTGTGGAATGCTTTGCCGATGACTATACGGCGTGCCAAATCTTTGCCGGTATTTAAAAAAATGGTCAAAGATCATTACCTGTCATTTTAGTCGGTTATGTGCCTAAGCATATTTTAATATTACCAGTCATGTTGTTTATTTATTTTTATTTTATTGTTCAATAGAAATGTAAATATTTAATTTTTGTGTATGTCACTGTTTTATTTATTAGTTTAATAAACTCCTAAATCCCTTACAATCAGGTTTTCGAGCGGGTCATAGTACAGTAAGTGCGTTGATCACCGTTACGGATGACATCATGCTAGGTATGGAGAATGGAAGTCTCACAGTTCTTTCAGAAATGTAAATATTTAATTTTTGTGTATGTCACTGTTTTATTTATTAGTATTAACATGTATTATGATATGTGATTTTTATCTTATCATTCACTTTATAGAATTCACTTTTAACCTTAACATTTTTTTTTGTCTCTTTTCGCACCTAACTGCCCATGGATTCGTATTTGTTTTTTTTTTACCTTTTTTCTTTTTTCCCATTCCAAGGTTGCCTGGAAGAAATTGCTTTTTAGCGATAAGGCCGCCATTTGTACACGGTGATTCAATTGATGTATTATGTAAACTGTTATATCTGTTGTACAATAAAGTGTATTCACAGTGGTAGCGTATGCGATTGCTGTACTCGAGGTCTGAGGTTAGATTCCCTGGTTGGACCAAATATTTTTTTCGGAGTTTGCGTGGTTTCTATGTGTAATAGGTATTTACAAAAAAAGTATATGTATATTTGTATTAGTTGTCTAGTTTCCAATAACACACGCTCTGCTTAGCTTTGGAACTAGATAGCGTTGCGTTGTAGATGTCCGAAATGTTCAAAAATACGGTTTGCACTCCGGATGTGGCTGCAGAGTTAAAAACTGGAATATTAACGTTGTGCATTTTTGGTATTTTGGAATGCTTAGGAAATAATTTTGCACGAAGTGCTTTAATTATCAGTATAAAAGTACTATCATTAACCTAAGAAGTCTTTACTGCAATTAAACTTCGAGAGACACGAGCCCCTGACACAAGTGGTTAAAGCAACGGAAATACTGCACAACATCGAATTTCAATATACCAGTCCGGCCTATTCTGTGGCTCCAGCCATGCCCGGCGAACGTGTTACACGTTGGGCCGCTTGGGCAAGAATGGAATGTTTGAATATTTGAACATAAGTAAGTAATCTAAACAAAGTACAATTGTCTGTTTGTTGTATCCAATTAACAGCTTTCCACGAAATGCATATGAAAGTATATACAGTACGTTCATCCAAAAATTTTAATGAAAATATAAAGTAATGGACTACACGGTTGGCCTAGTGGTTTCAGTGGTCGCCACACCGCTTCCTACTGCGCCAAGTGTTGTGGGTTCAAATCCTACATGGGACAACACTTTGTGTGATCCATAAATTGTTGTTCTAAGTCTGGGTGTACTTTGTGTCCGTTTCATGTATGTTTGTAAAGGATCCCCGTGACACTGGAATGTATATTCCAAATGCGGGAGTTGTCATTAAAAAAAAAAATGCTTTTTTAGCACGTTTAGTCGAAAGAATTTTGGTAAAGACGCATATTTCTAAACGGCTCGTGTAATTGATTAGTTCCTTTAATTTATAAATTAATGCGTTTTATTATCAGTTGTTATCAATATTTTAGTATTGTTTACCGTTTAAAATGAGGTTACTAACATACAAGACTAGATACAAAAATAACTTTTCTTAATGTAATTTTTCTGGACTTAAAAACAAGAAATATGTATTAAAGCTAATATCTTCGAGCGTGTCTCCAACTCTACTACTGATATACTAAGTACAATGTTGTTCCTGCGGGTTATATTCATTGCTCCCGTGCAAGAACTCTAAGGAGCATGGGTAAGCTGACGGTTTCAAAGTCAATGTAAAATTCAGACGACGTAGACGGAAGGCGCGTTTTATAAAACTAATCGAGTCAGCGTTTTGACTACCCTCGCCGCACCCGTTGTGCTCCGAGTTGGCTTTTCATTCGCTCAGCGGGAAAATTTTAGTGACTCGAGCCAAGGTACTGATTGTTAAGAACCACGCGTAATTTTAATTCATCGATCAAGACTAGGACACCCAGACTCTGAACAACAATGTGCGGAAGACGCAAAGTGTTGTCTTGTATAGGATTTGAACTCACATCACTTGGCGCAGTAGAAAGTGGCGTGGCTTAAACCACAAGGCCAACCGTCGCCCAACCAACGAACAAGCAACAGTCGAGTCCAATTACACCTTTAGTGTTGGGTGTCATGTCAGTGAAAACGTTGCAGCATCCTATTTCGATGTCGGTCAAATTTGAAAAAATATTTTGTATTGTTCCAAGTTTGTTTACTTTTAAAGAATATTTTTTAAGCATATAAGGACCGAAACGAGCAAACGGGTTGTGAGACTCGCACGGTGCATGACTGGCGAATGGCGATGAAAAAATTGTTCAAGACGGGTTTTCTGTGAGACCGTGGCGTCACTTGGCTATAGTCATGTGTGCCAAAGCATTTCTTACACACTTTAAAACATAAACACATACTAAGAAGTGGACTTAGGGCAAACAAGGTAAAATAAAGGAAAACATCTGTATTCCATACGCAATATGTACAAATTTATATCAATATACTGGAGACCTCAGATCCAAAAAGTATTAGATTAACAAGCATTACAAGTGTGCCAACCAAGCAACTACGAGCTAATTTTCAATTAATTTGTTATAAGTGTCGATAATGGGGCCTCTGTATGATGCGACGCTATCGGTGCACTTAGAGGTTAATTAAATCGTGGCGTCACGCTTCAGCCTGGAGAGGCGCTTTGTCGACGAGTGCCTTCACTCCCATAGTTCAGTCGTTGTAACCGACACCTACCGACGAGCAATTATAATCTGGAATTCATTTATAGTTTATTATAGAAGTTATGTTATGGTGGTTTTGTTTAATTACAAAAAAATCGGAAAATAAATATAGATACTGTACATTGTACGAATACTTCTCATATACTTTAAGATTATTATAAAGTGCCTTTAGAAAACTAAGTCTAATGTAAGTAATTACCTTCATCCATTGCATTATCGTCGCATTGTTGCAAACAAAATATTAATATTCTTTAAACATATTAAAAAAAGTACACACAGGTGGCCAGCAATTTTCACAAAGAAGGTTTGTGTTGAAACTAGCCATCAATCTAAAACAGTTTCATGAAGGAAGAGATTGTATTCATTCTGCGGCTCTCAATTTTAGAGAAAACCTGGGTATAGGTAAGCTACAGGGCGTTTAGCTTAAGCAGTTAGTTAACCGAAACCAATAGTATCATTGCATTTAATTTAAAGGCGTTCCTTAGTTTCATTTGTTCAGGTGCTCTACGGTCTTTATCATTATGGATTGATGTATAAAGTTACTCCGTAGTGTGGGTCACCGTGCTGCATCATCTGCGTTCACAATAAGGACGGTGACCACCACTCTTGGAATCTACCTGCCCCTGTCCGTGGTCGGCGCGGCGCCCACTGCCCACCTAGTGGTCCCTTCACACTGCGGACCTACGCCCCTATTGTTTCCACTCATGAACACTATTATTAATTTGAAAACATTATCTACATAGACGGGAAGCAATGAAAATTTCTCACCCTCTCTTCGATCTTGGCTAACCGTTTTGAGTATGTGGATAAATATAGTTGAAATATCAAATTAACAGATTTTCACTAAATGCATATAAAAATATAAACAGTATTTACATTGAAAAAACTGTATTTATTTGTGTCTGTATGTCTCTGTGTGTGTTTGTTTCAGCTAATTTATGGAAACGCTAGATTGATTTCAGAAGACTTAAATTGGCAGAGAGCGGTCGATATAAATTATTCCTTAAAGCTTAGACTACATTTTTACACTAGGTTCATCCCGCGGCATTGCCCTCGGTTGTTATTGTACAGCTACAAAAATTTTCGCTGGTAGCACGACCCAGCTCAGCTAGTATTTAATATTATAAAGAGGTAAAGTTGTGAGTTTGTAATGATAATGTTGCCCACCTTTGTTATTGTATACGTACAAGGATGATAAATATCTTTAAATTTATTTAAGTACACTTTTGTAAATACAGCATACATGGTAATAAATTATACCGATAAACGTACACTTTAAATTAAAAATCGTGTTCATGACTATTTCTATTCTAGACTATTTCGTTCGTGTTTTGAATTTTAATTTAAATATGTCTATTATTTCGTGATTACCTTTAATCACTCAGTTATGTATAATACAATTACTAACGTACTGATGTGATATAGGTAGATACTTAATTCAATTTCATTCATTCGTACGCAAGTCTTCGAGTGGGTATTATTTCATATGAGTAACCTAATTCATGTATTTATAAGGATTTTTTTATAATAGACGTACCGTTTATAATAAAGGAAATATAATTACATTCAACCTCAGCGATGCTGTACGACTCAATACCAAACATAATCAGAGGCGTGTAAACTTGCCATGTTACATTAAACACCATTTTCAAACGATGGAGTCACATTGAAATTCAAAATAATTTATTCAAATAAAACAGTATGTGACATTTATGAACGTTTAATTGAAGCTACAGATAAAAAACTACAGAGAAAATGCCAAAATCAACTGCCCGATTGGGTTGAAGTTTTGTACGGTAGTCCGACATTTTTAAGTTAGAATCATGAAACTTTATTTTTGGGCTACTGATTAAAAATGAGTAGATACGTATTTAGGCGTTCCTGAATATTCTATCCCTAAGGGGTGAAAAAAGGGATGAAAGATTCCATTGTAGTCCGTCAGTTTTTTAGTTACAAACCTGAAATCAAATTCAAAGTCATNTATGTAAACCTCCTACAGTCAAAATCATTTATTCAATTAAAACACCAAGTGACATTTATGACCGTTAAATTGAAGCTACAGATAGAAATCATTGATCGACACAAACAGACGCCACAGATGTACTCTATTGTCAAGGTGAATTAGGTGAAAACACCAAAATTCGCTGCTTGCCCGTGTCGATCCATAACTTCCAGTTTCCAAATGCGTAGGGCCTTATGAGCAGAATACTGGAAAAGAAACTCATGGCCACTCTTTTTAAAAGTCAGATTTTTACGTACAATAGTATTAGTATTAAATGAATGGTTAACTATGTGCAAGCTGTTACCACCTGAATTTCGTTACATTAAATGTTTCAAAAGCTAACGCACTAACAAAAAAAAAACAGTGATACTATTAAAGGTCTTAACCTAAACATAGAAATCATTCAAGGTTCACATCCTACTTACATTCAGTTGCAAAATCTACTGTTAAAAATAATTCGCGACTGGGTTAAGAGGCTAAAGTTGCAGTTAAACGAACTAAATTAATATATTGGCTAAAGCATCGCTGACCAGACCGACCAGTCACCGCAATCAGCACCAGTATGACGCATGGATCAGCCAACGTCTCTCCCGCCATATCAGAGGGAAAGAAACGACCCGCCGCACGACGACACCGCAAACAATGACCTTTTAGTGAGCATAACAAACCATAGTCGAGACACTGATAAAAATCACTACTGATTAAATTAGCTTAATAAGCATCGCGCATTACTCTCAACTAACTATGATTTATCAATAATTTAGCTTAATTATAAGACAAAGAAGTTTTTGTGTCAATATCTAATGACACCTCAAGCCCACGACTGTTTGTCGTTTAGATAATCTTTGATTGTATAGTAGGCTTTCTTAATAAGGTGATTTTTTACAGTATTTTTGAATTTATCTACAGGAAGGTCAATTTCATGTATCGGAGTTTTGTTGTAAAAACGTATAAAAATACCCCCGAACGAGTTGTATACCTTATATAAGCGATGATAGGTACCGATGAGTTTAGACTTGCCTCTCGTATTAATACTGTGTACATCACTATTCTTCCTATAATCGCCAATGTGCTATCTAACAAACATTATGTTGGCATGTATATACTGTGATGCAGCAGTCAAAACACCAACATCCCCAAACAACCACGAAGAGAGACTCTAGCACCCAAAATTAAATTAAATTATTATTATATTATTAATTAAATTGAGTGGACTTCTTGCTTTTGCAGAATAAAATTCATTACAATATCAGCTGCCTTGCCCCAAAGAAGTATACCATAGGTCATGACGCTGTGAAAATAGCTAAAATAAACTAGCCTAGCTGTGTCCGTATCAGTGAGCTGACTTACCTTCCACACCGCATAAGCTGCCGAACTAAGCCTACCTGCAAGCTTATCTATCTGGGCTCCCCATCGTAGTTTACTATCCTGTGTAATTCCCAAGAATACTGTTGAATCTACAATACTTATAATTTCGTTGTTTAGAGTTAGATTAGTGCCTAGCTGTTTTACATTGGGCATAGTAAATCTCATACACTTTGTTTTTTAGAATTCAGCAGGATATTGTTAGTTAATACATCATATAGTGCCCTATTCACATCGTCAAAAACTGTTTTCTTACGATCGACTTTAAAAATAAGTGACCTCTCATCAGCAAATAGAACTATATCATAGAAATCTTTAATTTAATATGTTAAATCGTTTATGTATATAAGAAAAAGTAAAGGACCCAGAATAGAGCCCTGAGAGATAATAATAGCCCATAGTAAAAGGTAATCCAGAAGACCTCGTTCCATTGACATCATGTTGAATTCTATATTTCAAGTAGGAAACAATTAGTTGCAAAGCAATACCATTAACGCCGTAATGCCTAAGTTTAAGAAAAAGTGTGTTATGTTCTACACAGTCAAAAGTTTTGAGATCTTTGAGATTTTGCGATCTGCAAAACACAGCTATGGCATCCTGCGAATTCTCCCATGCATTAAATATATGTCTCAAAAGAGTTGCACCAGCGTCAGTTGTTGAACGACCCCTTGTAAAACCATATTGTTCATTGTGAAATAAATTATTTAGATAAATATGGTTTTCTAGTTGTTGCAAAATAACTTTTTCAAAAATTTTACTAATAGACGTTAAGATTGAGATTGGCCTAAAGTTCCTTGGTTCAACTTCTGCTTCTCTCGGATTTTCTTCATTAGCCTGTTGACAGAGGCCCATGTACAGCAGTGGACTGTGTTAGGCTGATGATGATGAGATGCATATTTAAACGTTTCTGGATATTGTACTCCTAAGGGGGTAAAATAGGGGTTGAAAGATTGAATTTAGATTAGTCTGGAAGTCCATCATTCTTAAAATTAGTAGCCTGAAACTTTGTCTTCAGACTTTTAATTAGAAATAAATGAACATTTTCATTAATATTTATGGTAATTATATTTCTTGAGGGGTTAAAACAAAGGGTCGAAATCATTATTAGAATTCTCATTAATAGGCTATTGATTAGATGAAAAACAATATTTATTTATTTTAATCAATAGCTCATTAATAAGAACTTTGAAAATAGTTAGTGTTTCATAACATTAACACAGTTTTATTTAAATGCATATAATCAACTTCCACACAAGCAAAGCCGTGGGTAACAGCTAGTATATAAATGTAATGAAAAGCCCGCCTCTATCTCAATTCTATTATATTTACTGTCCAGATCTATATAATATTTTTCTTAAAAAAAATCTGACACAGTGGTCTTACGCTCCTAATTTCGAGCGCTGAAATCAGTATTGGTTATACCGGTAAAGCTTACGGCGACCGTCACGTTTGTTATTGTGACGTAATTAACATTAGACGAGAGTTCATTATATTTGGGAATCAGTTATTGGAAGGAGGCAGTTACGGGATGCGCATATCGTAGTGGTGCGCGGAGTCGTGCGCGCCCCAGATAAGCACCTACCAACACCGACTTTGAACAATCCCCTGGTGTGTCGAGGTTCTGTATAACTCCGCTCACTAAATATACATAACGCAGATATAACATGATATCGACTATAGATTACTGTGAAGCCCTGCCTTAACTGTAGAGACAAATAAACCCTTAAAGTAGGAAAGAGCCATATTAAGAGACACACGCTGAAAAAATTAGCTAAGTCTTTAGCAGTTAGTTTAACTTTAGGTGGTAGGAAGGAATCACAATGTCATCGACTAGGAATTTTAGGGGTTAGGTATGTAAATTGGAAAAATAAAAAAGGAAAGACAAAAAGGAAGAAGGCAGTATTGATTTTAAATATAGGATAATTAACGAGAGGGATAAAAAGACTAAAAGGCTAGAGTTCTATTTACCTAAAACTAAATTTGATTATTGCCAATATCTACGATTCCCTCAACCCAGCCTGAGTAAGTTTAAGGAAAGCAGCGAATGAAAATTGTGTTATTTCGTAAGATACAAATATTCTTATTTTTCCTTTTCTTTATTTTACTATTTGACCCCAAATATGACGCTTTCATATATTCAAATTCCTTTTAGTTAACTGTTGTCTAGTTCTGAGGTCCTCATTGGTAGCACCTAAAAGTCAACATCACTTGAAAAGTAATGACAGGTATGTAATATATGTATGTGATGATGACGGTGTAGGTAATCGTAAATTAGGCTATTTTCAAGCTTAAAACTTAATGAATTCTGTCTCTTATTTGATAGAAAAGGGCGAGGACAATTGTCCAACTGACTGAATACAATCACGTCAGCATAATTCAAGTATGGACGATTCGAGAACCTTACAGAACATCGCTGTGATGGAAGTGATCATTAATTTGTAATACGTCAAAAGTCAGAGGCGCGTGTAATGGAAGTTAAAGTTTTCGCTGGCAGCCGTTTACTTCTCATCAAAGTTGAGTTTCATTTCGAGCCATTGCGTATTTCTCGTGTTTCAACATTATTATTATGAATAGCTCTGAAAATTGTTATATTTTGGTTTATTTTTCTGAAGGTGCGCTATAACTAGGTTATATTGAATACAAAACTATTTACATTTTCGTTGTTCATATTTTTCAATTTAAGTAAATAATACTTTAATATTATATAATTCATAATATTCTCCTATCATGCCTTGTGAGTTTCGTAAT
This sequence comes from Hyphantria cunea, assembly GCA_003709505.1. Lineage (NCBI taxonomy): Eukaryota > Metazoa > Arthropoda > Insecta > Lepidoptera > Erebidae > Hyphantria > Hyphantria cunea. The sequence goes on along the minus strand of PKRV01000991.1, from coordinate 53,883 downwards.
AGATATATAAAGAAAGCCTTGGGAAAGGCACTGTGTTTGTGTTACATGATTGATTTTTTTTCCACATAAACATGCATCTATTGAGATGTAACAGACGCGCCAATGCACTGATCAGATACTTTAACGATTATGATAACTCATTCAGAACAGGATCGTAAAACTAAAAAATATTGATATGAGAACGTTTTGTCTACCCATGATAATGTTAATAATGGGTAGATGTAACAATATAAATTTCATTACGTAGGTATATCTATCAAACAAATGACAGGAGTTTAGGTTTGTTAAGTGTAATTGTCCTCACTTGCGACTGTTGCACACTTCGCTTCCTCGTCGACAACAAATAATTCAGTTCACTTCACTCGTTAACGCTCGTTATCTCCATTCTTCGTTGCGATAGAAGTTTTATTGAAATTGCTCTGAAACTAATCTGTTAACTAGGGAATATGGGTAACTAGTTTTGTAGAAACAGTGTTCAAGTTCCGGACATGGCACGAGGTGAATCACATCAAGCGACGTTCTATTTTGTGCAAAGCAAATATTCTGCTACAGATATTGTCGGTTCTTAATTCTCTTATCCTTCCTTAATAAAACAGTAACGTCATTTTGAAGTTTTAGTGTAAAGTATTAAAATTTGGGTATCGAGCAGGCATCTGGACTACAGCCAATAAATTATATTTTAAAAAAAATGCAAATTATTTAATCGTTACAAATAAAATAAATAAGTATCGTAATATAAGTATCCCCAAAGATTTCGATCAGTATCTAGCTTCCGTTCCGCATCTATGCTGTTAAAGTTTGGGTCGAATAATTTCTGCTGAGAATATAGTTTCTCTTCTATATCTTCTACTTATTCATTAGACATAAAAAACTTCCATTCAAGTAAATAAATGTAGCAGACAATGTACGATGTACTCGCTATGAAAATACAGGGTTACTGCCATTTTTGTTGACTCGTGAAAATGTTTACGACCGAGTAAATAGAACTAAAACTTGTCATAAGTAGTCATTTGTCGTGTTGTGTACAAAGCTGTTAGTTTAGTTTGCTTCCTGTGAGTCGCGTCAATGTCGCTTCTATTTATGTTATTGAACTTATTTATAATCATAACTTCATTCATTGACTTATAGATATGATATACAAAAGCTTACATCTGACTTGCACTAATGCAGTACCCATATGCGCCGCTTATGGTACATGATCTTAAATTTTTGGCAGTGTGTCCTGAAAATATGCTTGAATAGTGTCAACAATTTGAAAGGGTGTCGGATAAGAAATATGTGCACAAAATACGCAAATAACTTCAAGATAAAGATTTTTAATGTAATTCCTGTTCATAATAGAAGGTTAAGCTCTAATCAGACGTAATGTTTCCTGCTGAGAAAGCTATGACACAATAACAATTTTGCCTTGATACAGTCTTGTACTGAGTAAGCCTTCATCTCACTGCACGTGTTGGAATGGCTTTCATTCAATAACTATTCAAAATAGCATGTATTAGCTTGAGTATGTTTTGCGAACGTTGATTGTTTATTTTCGTAGTTTGACTTATTTAAATTTTGCAATCAGCTAATAAATGTGTTATGTCTAAATGTGTACTTTCATTTCACTTCTGGAATATGTAATTATATGTGAACTCGAACAGACTGTCCAAGTTTATAAGTATGTACGTACGTACGTAAGTATGTACAGTTAAGTTTGTCCGAGTTCCTTTTAGCTTGACCTCTGCACTTTGGACCACTCGACTACATTTTTTTATCTAAGCTCTTACATGTACAATTATTTATATGCTTTTTGTGAAATAAAAAATCTCAGCCGATTATACCACAAGTATATACACGTAGAACAGGAAGTGCGGTATTTGTGCACTACCTGTGTGCGAGTAGCTAATGTGTTATCTGTGTGCGTGTGTTTGTGAATGTTGGTGCTGAGTAATATTGAAGCACATATAGCACTTGCTATAGGTGCGGTCGGGTGTTTGTTCATCAATCACAATACATTGACAGAACGAATGCGGGTTGATTTTTCTACCAATACTTACCTAGACTACGAGAATTTTAATATGAATACAACTGCTTTTTCTTGCTGTATACATACTTATTTTGCCTATGTATTGTAATCCGTTTCCGTGCCTGTTTGCTTTGTATGTATTTTATATTATATTGACTTATTTATTTTTAATTAGTTAAGGTTCCGTCCACATCTTTTGTGCTTCCGTCATTACAACAGCTAAATGTTAATATAACGTTAGAAACAATAGATACCACAATATACGAGTACATCTTGATTGTTGTACGCCAGCCTTCTACATACAGTTAGTTCTTATATTATTATTACCTGCTTTCAGCAAATAACTCAGTCTCAAAACTTCATCTTTGTGTACCCATTACTCGCTTTCTTTATTTTTCGTCTCGGGGTGTGTTCGGTGACTGCGATTGAAATATTACGCTTTTTAAATACGTTTTTTGTGGTTTTTTAAAATTATTTTCAGTTTTTTTAAATTAATGTATTTATTTTCCTTTCATCAAATATGTGAATTGTGAATACATATGTGATACCTGTAAAGATTTTCTGTACGGTCAAATTTAATGAAAGTAAAGCACTATAAAGCATTAAAGCTACATTTAAAATCTGTTGATTGCACAAAAGTTTTTACCTCTCGAAGTATGTCACGTAATAATAATTAAAAAAAACTATTTGTTTGTATTATACCATCATCATCATCATCATCGATTGAAATACTATAAGAAGTTCCGTGCTGGATTGGGGAAGTCTCTCCCCATAAAGATATTTTACTTTCAGTAAACACTTTTAAGTTTTAATTTTGAGAAAGTGGTAGATAGCAATCGAGGGTTCGACAGGTGTGTAGTTAGGTCATCGTCTATCATAACGATAACTATCATAAATATATTAGCAGGCAATATTGCAAGTGGTTCTACAGGCGAGCAGCGGCGAAAGCGGTGGGCTCAGTTGCTCGGCGCTGTTCCGTGAAGCTGGTGCTGGTGCTGGAGGTGCGTGGTGGGCGAAGCGAGGGCGGGCGCGGGGTGCGGGAGCCGCGAGGCGGGCGCCGGGCGGAGCGCGCGCTCGCCGCCACTGCCGGACCGACCGCCGCCGTACTCGCGCCATCCCAGCTCGCACCCACCGCTATACTTATCACGACTTACGCGCGCTCGCAACCCAACACCTCCTCGACGACAACCGACCAGTGAGCCCTGTGAAGTGAACATCCAAGTGTAGTGTACGGTTACACTAAGTTCAGTGCTGTTCTAGAGTTGTATGAAAAATTGCACGCGGGAAAACTATCAGCAAAGTTGTAGCGTGAAACTGCAGGTGCCGAGTGAACGCCGCAAGGTGCCGCGCCGCTGCCGCAACATTGCTGCATCTCGAGCGCAACTCTCCTGTGACGCTATCACCGTCTTTATCACAGGTAGAAGAAAGATTCATGAATTTTTATCAAGCATATTTATGCGAATATTTAAACTTGCTATTTTAAATTTAAAAAAAAATAGTAACCACAAAATTCTTATCGTCATAAGTATAATAGATCGTTTTCGTTATCGTTATAAGTATAATAGATGGAATCAATGCTGACTGAGACGAGTTTGTTTACATCGTGTAAAGTACCCGCATGTTACAACATTGAACTCTTTTGTGCAGTCCACTACAGAACACAATAATTAACCGTGTGAGCGCTGAGTGATGACGGTAATCAGTTGCAAGTGGTTGGCGAGCAACGGACTCTTCAGCTTGAATGCGTCTTCGTCTCGATCATTACACGAACCTAAATAAATAATTTGTTCTGTGTCCAAATATACAATTTATTTAACTTTGGACTACTTGAAATTTGTAAGGTTATTTGTTTCACCCAAGACGTCGTAGATCACCTTGAACTCTTTGATATGAGTATAGATTATATCAATCAGCCAGTACGGATTGTATTACAAAGTGCCATTAACTCCCGTCGCTCATATTTTGAAGCCCTAACCAATAACATTAGTGATCAATAGTTACGCAAGTCATCACCTTGCTAATACAAGGTGATGACTTGCGTAGCAATTCGTAGCTTAATCATATTTAGTATAATTGGTTTATCTTTAATCCACAGCAATAAACTCTGGAACATCTAGGATTTACCTTAATTATCTGTCACTAAAAATGTATTAAAACACGTTTAAAGGGTACTTATTGAGTTCAGTATCAGAGTATCAGAATTTTTCATTTAGTCAAATTACATTATAACCATCCGAACTGGTTCTGAAAATAAAGTGTGGTATAATATATTGCTCAAAGACCAATTGATGTAATGATGATGATGATATTAGGAAATGATATGAATAGCATCAAAACTTAACGATTACCTAAACTATCAACAAATTCTTTTATTGTATATGCAGTTTGACAAGTTCGTGAATGTTGTAAAACGAATATTTACGACCTGATTCATATTATTCGCTAAACGAGGAATCAAACTGACGCAGGCCTGCTGTTTAATAAATTTGTCTGTACTCTCAGTAGAACTAATCGCGATTGATACCGCTGTCCTTCAGCATCTCTCCAGTCAACAGTTATATCTGGCCTTATATCAAAAGCGGATAATTGTTCTTTCGTATGCCTTCAGCCCGACATCAAGAGCTGAAACAAAAAAACTATTGAGAGAAATAATATTTTCCCTTAGGGTATCGAAAGTTCTGAGAGGGGGAGGCAACTACTACTAACACATGTTGGTATGTGGGTACTCGTAATAAGTATCCTCAAAATGTAAATATCAACCCTAAACAAAGTTATCGCATTGCACATATTTGATAAGACGGCGGCGACAAACACTTATTAGAAAAGTTTTGCCTTATCTGTCTCGAAACCGCAGATATTAACTGTACATACAATAAGAAGATTGGATTGAAGACGCCTGTCTCCCTGCACCGAGTGTCTTGGAGATAGGTCACAGAATAAATTGAGCATGCGAGTGTTAGCGTGAGACCAGGCTAGTCCAGCCTATAGGTCAATAATGTGTTTCTGTAAACATCGTGTTAAAAATGTAAGGTTTAAACATAATCAGTTATTAAAAATACTACCCTATATTACACAAAATTAAAAACTGAGCGCTTACATACTGTTTAGATAGATAGATAGCAAATTCTTTATTTGCACACTATAATATTACAGTTAGAAGAGAGTACATAAAATGTGAGACGGAGTGTACAAAGTGCGGCCTTAATGCCTAAAGCAATCTCTTTCAGGCAAGCTTCGATACCAAAAAAAGTTGTCAGTTTGTAATATTAAAATAACCGCTTTTAACTAAATGCATATTATGTGTAAACGGTACATATAGCAAAGTAACATTTTTTTTCAATTTTTGTCTGCCTGTCCGTCTGTTTGTTTGCTCCGGGGAGTCTCTGGAACGGCTGGACTGATTTCACTGACAGATATCTAATGATATAAGGCGTAACTTATGATACTTTATTTAGGTTAGCTTCGCCCCGCGGCGTTGCTTGCGGTTACAACAATAAACGCGGGTAACACTAGTGTCAAATAAAAATTAGTTTTCAAAGAGTTCCACATTATCTGGTTATATAGTAATGCTTTCTCAAACCGACACTATTGTAAAATAAAACTCTACGACAAATTAATGGAGGTCGACACTAAAAGGGATAAGTGAGGAACTGATTAAGTAGTATTTTAATAATAATAAATATTTTCGGACATTTTAATACACAACGCCATTTAGTCCCAACTAAGCAGAGCTTGTACTATGGGTACTAGACAACTGATATTAATACATGAATACTTTTTTATTGATAATAAATACATATTATACATAGAAAATACCCAAACTCCGAAATATATATTTGCAGGTCATAGAAAAATTTCGTCCGACTCAGTAATCGAACCCGAGACCTCTAGCATAGCATACGCTACCACTGCGCAGCCGAGGCAGTCAGTAGTATGATGCATCTTGCATCGTACTACTGACTGCCTTGGCTACGCAGCTGCGCCTACTGGCTGCTAAAAGCTTCATCAACAGCTTTTAGCAATCCACGCAGTTAATTCGAAAGTATACGTTCATTCTTGCTTTAAACCGGTTTGTTATAAGATGTTTTGTCTGTGACTGATGCTAACAAATTTTTGATTAAAAGCCTACCGCTGTTTCGAACTAAGAATTGCTACCCCGTTATGAAATCGCTGAAGGAGATAAAATAAATCGTTCAGAGCGAACTACTAATTACTTATTAATTTACAACTAATTCTTGAGCGATGCTTTGTATGAGTAAAAGTAGTTTACTGTGGAAGTACTTTTCTTGAAGCTTCGTCCTTCGCCGTTTAGCGGCAATATAAATGACTAGCTGACCCGTGTCCACTCCGTTGGGCATTAACCGCCCGCTTTTCTTCGAATTGATTTACAAATACTACTGTTTATAACTGAATTTTGTGTTCAAACATAATTAAATATAGCTTATGTCACTCCTGAATAGTGTCGCTTTTTGTTAGTGAAAGAAATGTCAGGATCGGATCAACACTTTCAAAGACCACCCCCCACAACCAGACAAACGAGTTAGTTAAACTTTACCTCTTTATAATATTATTAGAAAAATCAAACTGCTGGGTTCGATGGGCTTATTAACTTACCCTCCTCAACATTCAAATAGTGCATTGCTTCGTTGTTGCGTTCCCAAGTATATTTGAAAATTATAAACATAGGAATACAGATCTTGCCTGAACTCATTTCCATTTAGCTCAAAAACATTTTCCGTTAAGTAGCAACAAAGGATAGAGCGCAGGAGCTAAAGTAGGAGATAGCCCAAGTATCGGATACGGAAATGAGAGAGAGAGGCACCAACTCGAAGAGAAACACGTGGAGTGAATGGAAAAAGTAATACACATTCTAACGTAACTTTTCTGTTTCTTAAACTTTTTATCGTTATAAATATATCATACGTATGTGGTTTGTCAATTTAGCTTAGTATTATGAATTTCTCAGCAAAACTTTAGTTTTATGAGAGAGTGTAAATAATGTTTATAAAGTACACTAATTCAGTGATGTACTAAGTGTGGCACCACTCCCTCTCCGCCGCTTGTCACTGCGGACCCATCTTACAAGCGGTAGGAAATCTTTATTCATTTGGGTCACTGAGTAATGCTCATGAACGTGGAAATTCACTGCTTCCACGTTTGCATTTCCAGTGGGAGTGCCACCGTTAGCGCTGTGATAATATTTTATTTCTTTATGACATTTACAAAAAACTCGAGTTTATATCCCAGAAATCCAAGGAAAAGGGTAGTTAATCGTGCAGAAATAGAAATAAACTAATTCACTAAAACTTTTATAGTTTTTCGCAACTAATTTCAACTAAACAATTTATATTTGCAGCTCAGATAAAGAATTGGATATTCCACGTAAGATAAAATCAAGGCTACGAAGCAGCACAATGCTGATGCAGTACAGACTCGCGCGGATATATTTATTGATACTTGCTAACGAGACGGTTTCACTTTATTTAATCTTTGTTCCACTGAATTTAAAATAATTGTTTCTTTCTTATTCCTTCTCTGTTTGTGTAACTTGGAGACATAAGTAATATTTTGATTGAAGTGGTCATTATAAATAACACGCTCAAAAAAGACTGAACCAAATCACTCCTGGACGTCACCTTATACATTTCATGTATATTACAATGCTGTACTATTCTGGTAGATTTTATGTCAATCATGTAACAAAAAGAAAACGGCGAGTCAGCCTTTTCTCCGAAATCTAATTTGATAGAGAAGTTATAGCAGGTAGTCGGAGCACTCTCCCAGGGGCGATGTATATCTCGCGATTATATCCAATTTCTGGGTTTGAAACATTTAAATGAAGTAAAAAAGATTATCTGATAACAATATTACTTATGTCCATTTTTGGTCCTGAACTATTCAAGATCAAAAGGCTCCGGGCAACAGTAAATATTAAATCACGATATCAAGGTCGCCCAGTGGCTTCTCAGACCCGCCACTAATATGGCCTCACCTAGAGGGCAACGGTAGTCCTTCCGACTTGTCAATCGTCGTTCTAATAAACTAAATAAACAGGTTATAAGGTTATTATAAAACTTATTCGCATTAATATTGTCACACACAACAATATTGTATATACTCTCAAACCTACCATAACTATTCTATTGATTCTACAAGTTTGGACAAGCAAAATTAAATAGCATATTGTTTATCGTATTAATGAAACTTGTCATGAATTGAATCGTCGTGCATTTGTAGTAGAAATTTAATACGACGAATACTAGCAGAAGGGTCCAATTTAATGTGACCTTTTCCAGAAACTGTTAAAAATATCGTAAGTGTTGTTATGTCAGATTGTCAAAAATGTATCACAAATATTATCGCGATTAATTCTCGCTCTCGATTGTACGTGTCGCATACTCTTCTCCGATGATAATACATATGGAGCAATGCAACTGTATGCGACGTATTACGTGTGTGCATATGATCGAGACAAATGGGATGATGTAGTGAACTGTGCTTACACTGCGACTGTGGCACTAGTTATGAGGTACTTTGTATCGATTCAAGTTTGATATCCCAACCTAATCTGTGAGCTTATCCGGAGTGTCCGTGATCACATAAAGCTGAAAGATCACCGGCCCGAATGTGTCTAGTTCTACCCGGCCCCGAGATAAGCCTCTTGTCCTTTCATACGATACTGTCAGAAGGAACTATATTATTGAATCTTACACAGCGGTATCTCTTCGACCAAAAGAAACTGATAGTTGCGAAATGTCTCGTAGTTGAGGTAACTATAAAGCGTTTATAAATCTGTCGTATTTGATAAAGATAGACAATAAAGGAGCTAGTCTATTTAGAAAATATAATTCGAAGTGACGTCACAAAGATTCGAACACAAATATCCGGAAATTACTAGCCAAACCCGTCCATTTCCGGTTACGATATTTTCTCTTTGTCTTGCATTTTATGTACATCGATCTGAAAATAGTACTGAATTTCGATTCCGCAAATTGTATATTAAATGTCAAAACAGAGCTTTACACTTTACTCGTTATATCTCCCCAAGATATTATTGTATTTTACCCAACCCCTAAAAAGGTAGCGTTCCTCAATACCACTGTTTCTAAACAACTTTACTAAACAAATTGCTTTTTTTTAAATGATATGACTTTTTAAGTTTTTTTTTAGTTATAGTACTTTGTTTGATAAAATGCATGCAATAAAAATGCAAATATAAAAATTCCGCATGTGATTAGGACGGACACCCGAACAATACTTTAACGGGTCAGCCTGTTCTAACGTCTACTATGACGTTAGAACAGGATGACTAAATCACTAGATTTAGTCGGCATTTGTTTTGAGACATCAATCAGAGATAAGAAACATGTGAGCGATCGTGGTGTGACATCAACAGAAAGTCTGTCTGAAAACGGCGGCGGTTAAGCGAGAGTAACTCTCTCTAACGTAAAGACATTCCGCTTTTGCTGTCAGTGCTTAAAAGCCTCTCTCTGCCCTTAATCCTTTGGAGATTTACACATATACGTAGTACATGACAACGAAAATAAAATCTTATTTTTTTTAAAAATGCGTGAATGTTATTTCTACATGACATTTATTTTTTTAACTTACACATATTCTTTATCACTTCATTTTTTATTTACAGATCTCAGAAGTTCTAAAGAACCGATACATTCTTTACAGATTCCCCGACCTATTCTACGCCAATCAATTGTTTCACGCACATTAAATCCTACAATTTTTATTATGCGAAATAGCAATATGGTTCCTCAGTTCGCACGTAATACAATTAATTCCCTCTAGGTAGGAACCTTTGACTACAGCCTTACCTCCACAAACATATAAGAAAGTACTTCTAGCACCTCGAACATGTGCTCGATAATACTTAATCATCTTGCTAACGGAGGCATCCTTCAGCCGTAGATTTTCCTTCTTCTTTTTGACTGCACAGTTGGCCTAGTAGTGGGTGGTGGTCACGCCCCGTCGATTCGATCGGAGATGACAGGGGCGGAGAGGTTGAAGTTCCGCCTGTCAGAGCATCGGACGTAGAGGCGGCTGTTCTACGAATCCGTTCGAAGAACACCGCCCCCGGCCCTGACGGGGTATCAGCCCGAATGATGGCCCTAGCCCTCGACCATATGTCAGACCGCCTCAGGAAAGTGTTGGACGCTAGCTTAGCGTCCGGACGCTTCCCTGGGTGCTGGAAGAGCGGGAAACTGGTCCTATTGCGGAAGCCGGGACGGCCTGCCGATTCGGTCACGGCCTACAGGCCCATCGTGCTGTTGGTCGAAGCGGGCAAGTTGTTCGAGAGGGTGCTCTCTGCCCACATCGTCCCTACACCTCAGCGAGGTGAGCCCCGACCTGTCGGATGCCCCATCCGAGTTCCAGGAGGGGCGTTCGACGGTCAATGCCGTGATGCGCCTGAGGGCCGAAGAGGCGGTAAACTGTGGCGGCATTGTGTTGGCGGTGTCTCTTGGCATCGCCAATAGTCTGCCATTCAGCTGCATCAGGGAAGCACTCCAGTATCACGGGGTGCCAGAGTACCTGAGGCGGCTGGTGGCAGACTATTTGGAGGAGCGTATCGTCGTGTACGAGGATCGAGAGGGCGCCTTGTGACGGCGACCCATGTCGTGCGGCATTCCGCAGGGGTCTGTCCTAGGACCACTCCTGTGGAACGTGGAGTACGACTGTGTCCTTCGAGAGTGTCTCCCCTCCGGGCTGGGCGTAATTTGTTACGCTGATGACACATTGATCACAGCCCGAGGGGCGAACTTCCAGGAAGCGGCGTGCCTGGCCACCAGGGGTGTCTCTGGTGGTCGGGCGCATGGAGGCGCTAGGCTTGCCGGTGGCCCTGGATAAGACGGAGGCCCTGTTATTTCATGGGTCTCGTCGCGGGCCGCCCCCGGCGCTTCCATAGTGGTCAACTCGGTCTTCGTACCTGTTCCCGGTTGAAGTATCTGGGCCTGATCCTCGACGGTAGGTGGCTTTTTTTTCAAGGAAAAGCGCTTTTGAATATAAATCACGTGCCATAATCCGAAGTAACTTCAGAAGCAAATCGTCCGATTGAAACGTATCGTGAGATTACAAAGTGCTATTATCTTAAAATAGCTAAGTACCTTTACGCTTCCAAGGGTTCTGCTCTAGGCGCCGATCTCATTACCGCGATCATCTTCTCGGGGAAAGAGTGAATGAAAGAGCGATCATCTTTTGTGTGGGGCACAGCTTGACCTTCCACCACATCCACAACCACATTATAATGTGAAACAGATCTCTTAATCTTAATAATATTAAACTAAATAACAATAAAGAAATGGTAATAAGATTCTACCAACTTTAACATATATTCAGTGTATGCTAATAGCTTCAAGTCCAGAATCAGGATGAAATAGTGACGTAAAATTATATGAAAAAATGTTTGTGTTATTATTGAGCCTAAGCATATAAGATGTCATTTTTTTCTGCTTTTACTTTTGCAATTCACAATCATTTATTTGATTAAGATACTAAGTGACATTTATGACCGTTAATTTGAAGCTACAGATAAAAATCATTGATCGACACAAACAGACGCCACAGATGTACTCTATTGTCAAGGTGAATTAGGTGAAAACACCTAAATTCACTGTCTGCCTGTGATAATATTTACTGAAATCAAATATTTGATAATCTTGCATTATTTTCTTCCCATCAGAATCTCAATTGTTACATTTATCCGTATAAAGGTTATCTGTACGAGATCGCCCTGAGCGATAAGACCGCCAATTGTCACATTTGTATAAACAAAACAAACAAACAACAACCCATAATGTCCCACTGCTGGGCTTGGATCTCCTCTCAGGAGAGGGTTAAGGCCATACGTCCCCACGCTGGCCAAGTGCGGGTTGGGGACTGGCAAGAATACGTTGTGGCTACGTAAATCTTGCCGTTGGATGTTTTTTTGCCGCCCGAAGGCCTCCAACTAAGCTTCACGACCGTTATCGTATGATAACAACCGGGACAGATTGCTTAACGTGACCTCCGAATCACGGAGACGCTCATGGTAACACGCCACCAACGGCACATTAGTATGTTGTATCTCATTTTTTTCTATTTTTAAATGTATACAATAAATATAAACAATTTTAAAAAATTAAACAAATAAATTCACATTATTAATATCTATTGTATCGACCAATTTTATCTAACAGTAACGTACAACGCACCCATGAACAGATGATTTGATGTATAAGTAGTTATAATATTAACCTTCTCTATTTAACCAAAGTACGAACGAATTTTTCCTACACAACGTCTTGTTTTTTGCCACTTTCTTTCACCACAACGGTTGCCACCTGTACTTATACTTGTGTTGTTCTGGAGTTCTTATTTCGAAGCGAAATAAACATCACTCTCAGGGGACCACTGTTTGTCTCTCTGCCCACTTAAAATAGCTAATTTTCCTTCTAATAAACTGGAAGGGTGAAGCTGAATTTTTTTTCACATTTTATTCCTACATCCCAAATACAAAACAATGTAGACCCATCAGGTCTACAAAGTGAGAAGCTCACGGCTTTCCTGATAGATGTGTTGTGTCTATCACGTAACAGTGACAATCAGCTTAGGACTAGAACACATCTGACAGCCCAAGATAGCTTGACGTAAAATACGGCGCGTCAAACGAGTGTAATTTTAGAAGCTTAAATGTGTCTTAATGTCCTATGGCCTCATCGTGTTTTCTACGAACAGTATTAGCAATGAATGTCGTGATGAATTCTGTAAGCGTTGGTGGTTATTGTCAGTACGAGAAGAAAAACGTTTTACAAGTGATGGCTATCTTATCAAGGAGTATTTCTTGCGGTTTCATAGTGCACTTGTTTTATTCGGAATAAACTTACATAACTATCGTATGTCTTTTAAGATACAACTATAAATAGTGTTGTCCCGAGTGTGGTTTGAACTTTAGACACGGCGCAGCAGAGAGGGCCGAGGTACCAATATGCCACCCGTGCAGCCAACTCGCACTCAAGTCGTTTGCAACTTAGAAAGTGTGCTACAAATTAAACAGAAATATAAAATTTTGAGTTGAGAGGAGGTGAATTGTACAAAGTGAAGAATTTAATGACTCAAGCTGACGCGCAGCGATGTCTCTTGCTTGATTTGACACCCCTTGAACAAAGCCTCACTTGCGATCGTTAGAGCAAACACAGCAAAACTCTAAGTGAAACATAAGGAAAAGCGAAACCTTTGTTGTGTTATTTAAACTGTAGAAAGAAAGAAATAATACTTTCGTACCAATATTAACCATATACCATTTGTCCTCAAGTTGCCTAGAATATATTGCATTTGGCAACAAGGCTGTCCTTCATGCATGATATATCTAACATAAAATATAAGATGATACATATGTGTGTGTTTCTTATAAATCTGTGATACTGTATACTAATACAATTTTCCTTTTCTTTAAAAAGACAACTCCAACAACCGCATTTGGAATAAATTCTGTGTCGTGGGGGACTTTACAAACAGACATGAAACACACACAGAGAAAACCCAGACTCATAACAACAATTTGTGGTTCACACAATGTGTTGTCCCATATGGGGTTTGAACCCACAACACTCAGCGTAGTAGAAGGCAGCGTGGCGACCGCTTTAACCTCTAGGCCAGTCGTGCAGTTTTTCTATATATGTACCATAAAAGTTCTAAAAAATTGAATCTCTAATATATTTCTCATTTACCGTTCAACTCCTCTTCGGTGCCCGTTTAATTATATAGGCGAACAGTTTAGTTAATTGGAGCCTATTTAAGGTCCCGGTGCGAATAAAATTAAATTCGAGTGTCAGAACTATTGAAAACTAAACGATAACGAATGATCGCAATAAATGGTAGTTCGGCAACTGAAATATGTAATAGGCCTAGCAAACGCTATTACTGTCATGTAATGGCGTCTTTATGGGCTACGGCCACCCTCCAGAGGTCGCCGCACGATCGCACTCGCTCTAATGTATACATTAATTACGTGCCCCCTATATGATACAGTATGCAAGGACACTCTAATATATCATTTGTTTTTATTCCATTATTGTAAAATGATTTCGATAGTAAGGCAAGTCACGTACTCCAGAACAACCAGTAGTAATGATCGCCGTACGCCCACAATTTCTCTTCTAAAGAATTTAAGGTATTCCACAATCTGCCTTGTGTTATTTTCTTTTAAGAAGGTCGTCTTCTAGACAATGTGTAACGAGGGATCTGTACTGTTATACGCTGCCCTTTACTCCGCAGAAGGTTTTGCTTAAGACCTAAATACCAAAATCGAATGAAATGAGGGTCGTTATGGTCGTTACGCAAGGGTTCGTAACGTAATTCACATCCCTGTCCTCGTGACTGCCTTCCAATCTGACAATTTAACATACATGTGTAGCTACAGATACATAGCGTAGCAACTTTGGCTCTAAACAAAAGTCTACCATCAGGCTAGACCGCTTTTCAAATGTTACTCAATTAAAGGCCCACTGACAGCTTTCGTGTAAGAACTAATAAATAGTGCTTCATAATTATCGGGTTAGGTTATTAAGTTGTTAATGTAACGATACAGCTCATAACCTGTTACAGATGCGAATGTTTGTGAAAATCGTGCCAACAACTTCTCTCCCGCTCCTCCTCGCCCCCTCCTCATTATAAGTTAATTTAACATAGTATTTAACATTATGTACCGAAATCCACATTCAGTACGAGAATAGTAGCTCTACGTGTAGAGCACTCTAGTAGGATGAATATGTTTATTGGTATAAAATGTATACAAAGTTACATTATTTCTTTCTGATTACCTTTAAATTCAGTCCGCGCTCGAGGTTATTAGAGGAGAAGCTCGATGCCAGACGCTCCATGGAAAAATTTTTGTTCTGGTAAACCAGTTGAGCTAGTAGCCAACTCCAAAATAATTATATAGGCTAAAAATTTTACATAATTCCAATAATTATTTAATCTATTATCGAATTCAAACAATAATTTAAACCAATTTTGTTTGCCGCTTGCCTACTGCGAAGAGGATATGTTTAAATAAAAATGTAACACCGCTATACACAATACCTTTGATAAGAACATAAATAAAATAATGTTCCTCTCTGCTTACTTTAAAAAACTATCTAGACTAATATTCGAAAAGTAAATCATAGATTTATTTAGAACTAGGGCAGTGCTTACAAGGCTAAACGTTTTAATGGATACTCCAGTAAAACGGCCCCAAGATTCCGTCCAGTAGCCAACACTGCACTGGTCCAAAGACTGAAGCGAAAGGATCTTGACCCTTAAGTATCCGATAGTACAGTATGTGAATAAGATAAAAGTTTTCAGCCCACTACCTACTGCTGACCTACCGCTGACCTAACGCTACCTACGCGCATCGTCGTCAGTATACACGTAGCATCAGCAGCGCGCTAACGTTTCACTTGTGTACATGTGAGTGAGCTTTCAAGTTTCCTTAGCACAACACTCACATTTGCCTCTGTATAAACTCTAAACTGACTGAAATTCTTCCCCACACGGCACAGTATTTTTAAACGCCATCAATCAAACGTTCAGTGTTAGTAGTGCAGTTTATCCTAAATATATATTCTGAAAAATTTTAACTGCCACTGAACAATACGTGAAAGATCTGCTCCAAGCTAGCGAACTTATTGAGTGAGGGCACCATTCGACATCAATAACTTACCACGTAGCGTGTCCACCTATAGATTATTATTTTTCCTCAGTAGACGCGATATTGTAATAGAACCTGCTGTTAGGTTATTGACCTTAAGCTACGTTTCGGCATGAATGGGCCGGCTCGAATGGAGTGATACCACGGCCTCACTGAAAACCGGTGTGAAACAGTACTTGTGCTGTGTTTCACCGAGTGGGAGAGGATACCTGAGGAATATGATCATGCAGTTGAAAAACAAATTGATACCCCAGGAGGGTACCAACTATATAGCGTTGGAGTATCCCTCTCTGGGTAGGTATGCCCAGGTTGCCCCTCGTATTCTGAGGAGGGCAAAACTGCGATCAACCACGCTCGGGGCAGAAGCAGTAAGATCAAGGAACCCCCTACCACGCTGGTCATGGATGAATTCAGAATTCCTCATTGTTGGACCTTCTGCTGACTTCCCACCCGGACGGATACTACGTATCTATAAACGCCCCACTTGGCTCTTCAGATCATTGCTTTGTCCGGAGTACAGTGCCTCTCACTTACTCACTGCGATCGCGAGTTGCACGCAACCGTCGTGTGTGGCACTACAAGTAAGCAGACTGGGATGGGATGTGGTCCTTCTTTGCGTCCTACTCTTGGAGACAGTTGTGCTTCTTGCCGAATAACCCCAACCTCGCTGCTGATTCTGTTGCTGATGTTGTACTACAGGATATGGATCTTTTCATTCCATCCATGCGCTCCCGAGTTGACACCGGTCTTGACGCATCTTTTTCGGCTCACTTTCTCTTCTGGCGTAGTCCCGACATCATGGAAGGCTGCATTTGTCCACCCGGTCCCTAAAAAGGCGACTGCTCTAATCCATCGACTCGAAATAATGGACTCTATTGTCAACCGTCAACTCTTACTGTATCTAGAAGATCATCATCTGTTTAATGACCAACACTAAGCAGATGATGATCTTCTGTACGGCTTCCGTATGGATCGATCAGCTGGTAATTTTCTGGTATACTTGACACATCGCTGGGCACAGTCGATAGAGACTAATGGGGAAGCTTTGGCAGCCAGTTTGGACATTGCGCAGGCCTTCGATCGGGTCTGTCAAAAAGCGCTTCTTTGGTAGCTCCCTGCCTAATTTGCCATTATTCTTTAAATTATGGTTATTAGACGTAAAAGTGATTTCTTATTACTTGTGTATAAGGGCACGGTGTGAGCAATGGGCCCATTACATATCCTAGCAGCAAGATAGATGCCATCGTAAAATGGTAATTGCTCTCGTGTCGCACAAATGTTTGACATGCGCCTGCGG
The DNA here is from genome assembly GCA_003709505.1 of Hyphantria cunea. Classification (NCBI taxonomy): domain Eukaryota; kingdom Metazoa; phylum Arthropoda; class Insecta; order Lepidoptera; family Erebidae; genus Hyphantria; species Hyphantria cunea. The sequence continues at coordinate 36,897 of PKRV01000991.1, read as the reverse complement.
TGCGACCCGCCTGCCTAATATTTAATTTACAATACTTCACATAGCCCTTCACGAATTTTCACTCTTTAAACACAGAGCACGATTTGAGCGTGTTGACTAAATGTATTTGTGTCACCGGAATATCTCATTGCGGGACGAGACAGCCACGACGCAGCTGACGACGCCACTATTTCGGGCAGCTATCAGTCTACGCGCTCGCTTTATGTCCCTTTATGTATCGATGGACGAGGTGACAGTAAGGAACAGTCGGCAGCACGACTCACTTGCGTTCAATTGTGTGGAATATCGCTGATAAAAAATGTTATATTTAAAAATAGTTTATTTAATGTCACACGTTGTTTTTTAACAAAGAAAGTAAAAAAGTATATTCTGGACCCAGAAACCAAAACTATAGATGAGATTTAGGTGTTGAGGTTGTTCGCGAGGACGCGATAACGCCTTAATCTCAGCTGAGTTTACATATAATTAACTACTCTTTTAACTCCGGACTATTCCCTACTACATTTCTTAGACCTACGTGTTTTGGCCGGTTCCAAGGATTCCTAATTCATTGATTATTTAACAATTTAGGACTATATAAATCAATTATGATTTTCATGTTCCTATATAAAATATTTGGGGTTTTGTGCGACGATTATGCTTAAAGAAAGATGTTTGAAAAATGTAGATAAAATAAATTCTATTGTTGTACAATATTATTACGAATATATGCTATTATATAAATAATTATTTATTTAATAGCTACAGATTTTAAGCTGTATGTTTAATGCAAATGTGAGTAAGTTATTTACAAATGGAAGGTGTTGTCGACGTTCTGTCGGAAATTGTTTCTCACCCGTTCAAGTTCATTTCTCGTTCCTTGTTATCGGGCCGCCAACAACCTTTACTCTGATTTTATTTGGCACGCAAGAAAATGAATTCTGTCCGCGAATACATTAACATCTTATTAGGACCATATTGTTAACATAATGGTGGGCAAGGGGATGAGATCGTCATTGGGAGCCGTGATCGAGTCAGGATACGCTAGAGTAAAGCGGCAGTTTAATGAGGCCTTATGTAAATATCAGATAAGTAACAATCTATTTTGTACTTAACAATAAAATATTGACAAGTAATCATGATTACTTTTTCGTGATTTAATTCGACACACTACAACTTTCTCTAGGGCTTTACTAATAGCGCTGCCTAGTGCCCATACTATGTGCCAGGGGCGGCTCACAAAACATTAAATATTTGATTGTTAGTACTCTGCTTGCGGTGGCCTCGGCTACTCTCACCGTAATGAACCACTAAAACTAAAATGCATAAAAGTAAGGAAAATTATGCTGCATTAATATCGTAAAAAGTTTCTTTATTTTGGACACAGTTGTTGATTCATAATAAAATGGCGACGTGTGAGGTTATACCTAAAAAACGTACTAATGACAATTTGTAGTAAGAATGTGTATGATGCGTGTCAGTTTCAATTCAAGACATATTCAACTGTGGAATAAATTGTCGCCTGCGGTATTCTCTTACCAATACGACCTTCAAATCTTCAAGAAAAGAGCGTACTCCTTCTTAAAAGACCAGGCAACGCACTTGTGACGCCTCTGGCGTCCATGGGTGACGGTAATCGCTTACCATCAGGCGATACGTCTGCTCGTTTCTTTAAAAAATATGGGCCCACGCCATTAGACGGTTCAGCTGATGTAACCAATACTGTGTGTGTGTGTGTGTATTATAGTGAGTATGGGTGTGCGCGCGTCCATTCACGAGTGTATCGGTTCGTGCCTGCTATCTCGGTAACGCGGACGCGTCGCACGGGAGCAGTTGCGCTGGCCCTCTACTCTCGACCACTGATATTTTTATTCGCAGTCATTTGCCAAAACACTCACGCCGCATCGCCAGCTGACCGCCCGACTTGCAATCATTATCGCAGCGGCCGTGAAACTCCATGACAAATGTATCATATAACTATATTATGACATTCCAAGTAGAGCGTAACTATTCAACTGTTGCTCTGCTGTTCGCGTAGACACGTATTACAACCGTACTCAATAGAGAGGGATCTACTAGCGGCCAATGTGTCTCAAATCAGATACAGTTCGTAAGCGAAAAGCTTAAGTATTGTTTTTATTGACTTGATATTTTTTATTTTATTTTTTATGTAATCTCGAGCAAACGAGCATACGTATCGCCTGATGATAAGCGATTATCGCGCTCATCAACATCTGCAACACCAGAGGCGTCACAAATGCGTAGTCGGCCTTGAAGAGAATGGGGATCGGAAGAGGAGCTGGGGTATGGGCCTCCGGTATCCTCACTCAGCAAGCGCAAGCGTTGTTTCACACCGATTTTCTGTGAGACCGTGGTATCACTCCGGTCGAGCCATGCCCCAAGCCCATTCATACCGAAGCATGGCTCTCCCACGGTTTAAATATATAATTAATTGATTAATTGATATAATTAATTGGTATCTGAAAACACCAATTTACATAATAATAGTTGCAAATATTTGACGTTGTGGAGTTGTTACTTAACTTTCAGAAGACAAATGTATCTGATCAGTAATATTAATAGATAAACCTTATAAAAACAAAGCAGAAAAGAAACAAGGACACAAAGATAAGAACTGAAAACCTCTATTTGAGAGAGACAAAATAAGCGAACGCAGCTCCCGTGTAGCTGTCGTAAACATTATATTACTCAGTTTGTTTACCTTCTTTGTCAGGTGAACAGTGTACAGCGAGGGGAACCTTCGAAATTCGCATGGGTGACTAGTGCACTTGTTAGTTTTTCTAAAGTATTTTAAAGCACTACAATTTAATAGAGTTCTTAGTCGATCTGATAATGGAGCCGAAAGGCAGTCGAGGGAATTAGTCCACCATTTACAGCAGTTATCTTTTCTTTGGACTTGTGTATCGGTGATAACTTTACACCTAGAAGGATTGTAACTATCATTAGTGGTCTGATAATGAAGACGAAAAGCATTTAAGAGAACTCCTGGAATCTTAAGGGTCAGAACACCCACACGTCTATCACATCATCATGGGAAATTTGAACACCAACTTCCTAACCTAAACTCTCCTCAAACACGCAGTCTGCTTCATATGATCCTAGCCACCAACCTTCATGTTCTAGCCATTCATCACAATATTGAGCATGAGGACACCTGGCTTGATCTAATCCTCACCTTAGCCTCACACCTTTTCATAACTCACGGTCAACTCTCGGCTCCTGGCTTTTCCTACCACGACTTAACCTTCCTCTCTTATATCCGAAAACCTCCCAAATCACGTTCTAAAATTTATTCATTTATTTAACTTTATTGAACACACTTAACAGATAGAGAAAAAAAAGAACATACAAATGTGACAATTGGCGGTCTTATCGCTCATGGCGATCTCTTACAGACAACCTTTATACGGATAATTTGGTGACATTAATTAGGGTACTAGTAGTAGGGTGCACAAATCTCAGATCCATTTAAATGTGAATAATTACATTTAAATTTCGCCTGTTCAGGAAAAACTGCAACGAAGATAATTTTAATCTTTACAAAGTTGCAAGAAATCGGTGCAATCGGGTAATATGCAACGCTAAATGCCGATATATTCTATAAAATATAGAGTCTTCTTCCTCTTCCAGTATTTGAAAATTTCTTGGGACTCTAGTTATTGGTAAAAAAACAACACCAACCAATCATAATTTCTCGTTTACACCTACGCTGTATCTTCAATTAAGTGTCAAACGTTCAAATTCATATCTGGTCTCACCAGTCCTACTACCAAATCATTAGATTTTTTACCGGTACCTGCCGGCGATATCAAGCACATTATTCTATCTATCTGTTCTAATATCATGGGATATGACGGTATTATCAATCGTATGATTGTCACCATACTAGACTGCATTCTTCTAGCAATTAGCCGTATAATAAATTTCTCTCTAGATTTCGATACTTTTCCCTCGCAATTACCTTTCAATATTTATCAACCTTATTACTCAACAACTTCAGAGTGCGTATCACCTGTATGGATCTGCAAGTGTATTCGCAGGCAAGATTGGAGCACATAGCGTGAGCTATCTACGAAGTCAACAGGGGCTAAATGTTCATAAAGTTGTAGTCTATGAAATTTGGCTTATCGGTTAACCCAACTAAATACCAGGCTATTATAGTGGTAAAAAAAGCATAAAAAGCACAATCGATACTGCTTCAATCTCACTGATTGTCTTCAATGGCTCAGTCATCCCATTCAATCCCGTAATCAAAATCTGGGCTTACTCATCGGCATGACCCTTGATTGGCAAGCTCAAGTTACTTATGTCAGCCAGAGGGTAACTAGAAACATGCCAACGTTATATCGTCTCAAGAACTTCCTTCCATCTTACACCAAAACAGCTCTCATGCAGTCCTTAATAATCCCAATAATTGACTATAGTAATGTATGTTACTTCGACCTGAATACAGATCTTCTCAATAAACTACACCGCCTTCTTAATAACTGCATTCGATTCATTTCTATTCTCCGGAATAGATAGATAGAGAATATAGGAGCAGGCACGTAACTTGACCACATTTCGGTATAGTAGGGCTAAGTTGACGCATAGTACACTTAGCGCAACAAATCAAAACAAACGAAATCGAAGTGTAGTTGACTGACGCTCCAACCGCTTGCTCGGAACGGTGCTACTACAATTTTATCCTCCGGAAGTACGACCATGTGTCAGCCTTGCGATCCCAACTAAAATGGTTGCCTATTCGCCTGCGTCGCAATCAGTGAGCACTTACCATACCTTGCTTCATACTTACGTTATCTGTCCTCTAACCAGGACAGAAATTTTCGTTCAGAAAATAATCTGCTCATCTCATGTCCTTCTCACTTTTCTTTCTTTGTCCAAGCGGTACAACTCTGGAATGCTCTCCCACTCGAAATCAGGATATCCACAAACTGTTTTACTTCCAAAAAGAAGTGACATGATCTCGTTCTCAGTGCAACAGCAGAAAGTACCAATCAATAGTTGCTTCATCTTATGCTCGGGTGGTCATAGAGTAGGAAAATGTATTTTTGTAATACATATTTATATATGTCTAACACCTACTATTTTTACATATTTTTTACATGAAGAAATTTATCAAAAACTTTGTGATTTCGAAAACGAAATTTTTTTCTGATAATTATGTAATCAATATTTTAATTCTAGTACCTTTCTTTCTTGTTTCTATTCTAGTACGTAATAAAAATATGTCATTTTATAATGTAAATAATAATTAGATGAGGACAACATGAGAACTGCTTCTCTTCACATGACCGCTGATTTTATTATCGGCGATACTGAGGACCATAAGAAATAAAGTCGCTTTTTGTTCTTAACGCTTTAAGTTACTTCGATTCAAACTTGACAACGGATTTTAATCCGGTCTCACCAGTATGATATGATGATTCAACGTTTAATACGTAATGAGTACATGCATAACATGATAACTTGAATATACATAAATAATAATGTCGTAATCATGTTACGAGATAGATCAAAATAATGTACTACAGAATTGTATATCTTTGAAATATCTGCAAAAACGACTATGATGGTGTATGTGACTATCAATATCCTTTTTTTTTCTTATCTGCGCGGGAATCCCCAAGGCTATCGCCCACTGGTGTTATGTCGGACTCGATAATAATTTCCTTGCAATGCACTTAACTCGACTCGAACTTCTAGTCGCGTCGAGGGGTATAGACCAACTTACAGCTGACGTGAAATATAATTGAAAGTGGAATTAAAGAGTGTTAAATATAAAAGTAATATTTGTGATTATTTGTAGCAGTTTGATGTTGTATAGCGCACAATGAGCCCATACTTCGCTGCCGACTCGTTACACGTTCGTAAGAGGATCTCGTCACCTCAAACAATCTGTGCCTGTAATATTCGCAAAGTTTACGCAACCAGAACATACCGCGCTATCGATCATCAAATATGATCTGTATACGGCCGACGTACGTTGGCGAGTGTGAACGTAGCCTTTGCGAACTTTAGCCCGTGTTCACTCTAAGTAATCAATAAGCAGGAAGTAACAAAAAGAACAAAATCAATTGAAATTAAGTCATAAAAATATATTTATTTTCAATTTTATAAGGAGGTTTTAAATTTCCTTAAATAGTCGTTACTCAAATAGATAACTTATACTTAACTAAATCATGTCTGAGAAAATGAAATTTTATTAGATTTTTTTATTAAAATCGAAATTTCGTTTCTTAACTTCACTACACTCACTAATATTTGTAAATCTCCTTTGTTTAGAAACTTATATGAACGAAAATGTATAACTTCTAAGTAAAACTAATCGATTACGACATTTGATTGAATTAAGGGTCAATTATGGTCATATGGTCAATCTCTAGACTACCACCGAAACCCGTATGTCGCCGCATACCACAAAATTTTTTTCCTGAAAAAAAAAATTGTGCTCCCTTCTCCGGAAAGTTCGAACTCGCCAAGATACCTCGGCTGTATTTTATAGTAACTAAATCTTCTGTGACACGGCAATCATTTGAGTTAACGATAAAACGAGGACCTTTACATAACCATCGGTAGTTTGGAATGTTACATACCCTCGTACGTATGTAGGTATATGTGAGCATGTTTATTTGTAGTTTGGACGCGAGTATAAATAGTGCGTATAGTGGCACACGTCCGCATTGACTCGTCCAAATAAAAGCGAACGTCGGTCGACGCGGCACATCTGCGCGCCCGCACCGCCCGCACCGGCCGCATCCTGGCACACGTAGCACAATAATGCCCACTTATACTATCTGCCGCTCGCTACTGTTTATAAACCGCTACCAATAAATTATTGCTTCTCATTCTTGTCATATTTAATGTACATAACGAAAAATAAATTCACGAGAATTGATAAACATCTAAGAATTTATTTTTAAAATTTAATGAGACCACTTATCTAGCCGGTATATCTGTGTTCAGGACTCGTTCCAGAGACTGCTGATCTGATCTCCTATTGAATATAGATGATGTCAACAGTCAGTCCATTCTAATGACCTTCATGTTGTATTTTAATGCTCGGTGTCACGTCAAACCATTGATAATGTAATTAGTCGTTACGCACTTCATATAAGGCACCGCCGCAAGCTATATATATATATACAGTACAAACACATACGGCGATTGTACAACAAAATGCGCGAACGCGTCAGTATGTACAGTGCTCTGCTCACGGAGGCGAGGATCGGACGCGTAGAAACAATTGTCCTCATGTTTGGCGCAGCGCCTGTCGTACTGACCGAGCGCTGTTACCGCCGTCTGTTGCAATGCCACCGAAACAAAGTAATGGCACCTCATTACTGCATTGTCTACCAAACATGCATATTTCAAGCGTAGCCAAATGAGGCACTATGCAAACAGCTGCTGTTAACACATGTGGGGCTCAGTTACCTTAAATAAATACTAATGAGTAATGACAAGTGTCACCTGACTCAAATGAGTTACAGCAGTCATCTTTCTTTGTTGTCACTTTTCCTCAGATGTGAGTCTGGACGGCCGCCATGCCATGCGCCATGTTGGAGAAATAAAAATTCTTCGAAAAACTTCAAGTGGTCTTTAAGCTCGTTCGTTACGACCGCTCGGACGCCTGGTCAGTAGCAGCAGAGCAGTCAAAGAAAAGTGAATACTTCGACTACTGTTACTATGTCACTGTAACCGTAAGGAACCTTCAACATTCCCCTCACGCCTGTATAACTAAAGCGGAAATATTAAGTCTCGGTTACTTATAAACAAAAAACATACAAGTCAAGTTAATAAAAGCTTTAAGCTGTTGTTGATACAAGGCGATAAAAAAAAGATTACAAAATTGTAGTATTAGTATAGAAACACAAAGAAAAGAAAAAGAAATATGCTTATAAATATACTAGCGAACTCGACTTCGCACGGGTACATGTAGGTATTTAACAAAACAATTAGGAATTATAAATTGCAACACACTTTCCATGCTTGAAACACTTAATCAAGTCTGCTTTTGACAGAATAAACAATCAAATCATCTGTTTAGCAGTTGTGAAGCCGCAACAACCCGCAGAGAGATACACATACAAACGCATAGAGCCGCACGCCAAACTAAGAACACTCCTTACACTTTCTGTTCACATATCTCTCTGGACTTAATTTAAAAAATTTAGGATTCTAATGTGGAGTAGTGTAGGAACCCACAGACCAGGTGGAGTGACGACCTACGCAAGACGGCTGGAACGAGCTGAATGCGAGTAGCCCAGGATCGAACCAAGTAGCGTGTAATTGGAGAGGCCTACGTCTACCAGTGGGCTGCGATAGGCTGATGATGATGATGATGAATGGAAATGGAATTCAAATCGGACCCATAGGTTTTTGAGTTTAATCATTTCCAACAAACTATCAAATCTCTATATAATGTTAATGTAGATATAAGGATGAGTTAGACAAAATAACAATGAGTGTGCATTTATATGTGCAGTATTCCCGGACCAAAACGACCTTCAAATCTTCAAGAATAGTACTCCTTCTTAAAAGGCCGGCAACGCACTTGTGACGCCTCTAGAGTTGCGGGCGGGGGTAATCGCTTACTATCAGGCGATACGTCTGCTCGTTTCCCACCTATATCATAAATAAAAATGTATAAAAATACTTGTAATCCGAAGGGTAGTTCGTTGACAGTCTGAATAATTTGAAAAAATAAATTTATCGAACAATATACGCAAGTACAATGTTTAAAGTGGAGTATGATGGAATAGATTTTAAGTGAACAATTGATAGTTATCTGGCTGCGGGCTCTCGACGCGCCGAGTCCATCCCAGAGGCCGCCGTTAACGCTCCCTGTGCCACCCGCATTATTACACACTGCTACTTGCGCACATTGCGACATTGAACGACAATACGCTGATTACGAGTATACATGTATACTTTGTGTTACTTATAATATTCGTTAAATTATGTGTAATTTTCAAAAATAATTGATGTTTTAGAGCTTATCGGACTTCCTCTAACCACACAAGTGAGTACGACTGTATACCTGCACCAAAAAATAAAGTTTGTCCTGCAACTTAACTTTTATTCAATGGCTAGTATCGTTTGTAGCTCAAACACCAATCGCTTGGTTGGCTTACTTCAATATAAGTGACCCCATTCATTATTCAATATACATAAACTTAAAGGATTGGTTAATTTTCATATGTAAGTTTGTATTACATCTTAATAATGTATCGTACATTAGCGCCATGACAGATGACACGACCGACTGCGTAGCATGCGGATAATTTTTTCTAAAGCAGTCGTTGCTGTGTTGATGTGACTTGACTCCTTGATAACGATGGAAACGCGAATCCTGAACACATACAGATTAACTTCTTATCTGACTGCGAAAGGATAATATATTAAATTTATATAATAATAATAGCCTTTTATTCCTAAACTTAGGGTTATAAGAGGTCCCTAAGTTCGGTGTGCCTTTTGGCATAGGCCTCCTCCAATTCCTTCCAGTGGATTCTGTCCCTTGCTACTCTCAACCAGAATGGTCCCGCTGTCTGCTTCAAGTCGTCTTCCCATCTCCTGACTTGACGACCTCTACCCCTCTTGCCGTCTCTTGGTTGCCAAAGGGTAACTTGCTTGCTCCATTTGTTAATGGGGTGGCGTAGCATATGTCCAGCCCATCTCCATTTTTGGACGTCTATCCTGGTAAGAATGTCTGTGAGTTTTGTTCTTGTTCTCACGTCTGCGTTCCTGACTCTGTCTTTGATTTTTAACCCTAGCATACTTCTTTCCATGGCACGTTGGCATTTTATTAGCCTTTCCCTGTGGTGAAGTGTTGTTGACCAAGTTTCACAGCCATAAGTAAGAACAGGTAGAATACAGGTCTCGAATGTTTTCTTTTTTATGTGATTGCCTAGATCCTTGCTTTTCACTATTTCTTTCAGTGACCAGTATTTCCTCCATCCTCGGGCTATTCGCCTGTTTATTTCCTTTGTCATTTCATCATTAGGGGATATTATCTGTCCTAAGTAAATATAATCTTTGACATATTCGATCCTGTTGCCGTCCACCATAACGTCTATTTCCTTTGAATTCTCCTATTAAATTTATATGGTCTTGTTAACTGTGTACAGAATCAATCTACCCTGCAACTGATTAACAGTGTGTATATCGGAGTTATTGGTAGCTTTCTGATTTACTTTAGTTACGTAAATGTACCCGGTCTAAAGGTATCAGAGGCCGCTGAATTTTCTTATCGACCAGCCTCGGTCCAGTCGCAACAGCCTCGGCCACAGACTAACTCGCCCACCATTGATGACATGCTACCAGTTATTGCATTTCCCAAAATATTAGTAAGTAGTCGTTAAGGGTTCGACTGGTTTCTTCTATAACTGGTCGTCTATACGTGTCTTTTTTAAACGGAACAGAGGCAGGTAAAAGAAAGTAGTAAAAACGCATAAAGAGATGGAGCAGCGCAACTCTTAAAAAAACTAACTAAAACCGATAAAGTACGTAAGTTAGTGTTGATCTCAAAAAAAATTATGTGATGGAAGTGCGCCGAACGTATCTATGTATAAAAATTATTTGAGCATCCTGTCCAATCCACAAGCTCGTGTAATATTCGAAGAAGAGTCGTCTCGAATCCCGGAAATTATACTGAAAAAAAACTACGTTATCGTGTGATTCTTCCCGACGCATGACCGTTCGACCAACTCCCCCGCTTGTTATTTCATTATAATCTAGTTGCTGAAAACTCTCAGAAAAATATTCGAATGGTAGGCCTCAACTGAATTATTTTTGTGATTTCGTGTTTGGGTCGGTGAGACGTGTTGTACCCAATTACGGAGCGTATGATTAGGCCAAACATTCCATCTAGTACATCATTTGATTGAGCTCACCTTGTTATTCCTGAGTTAGAATATTATGTAGAGAATGAATATCCACTTGTCACGGCCTAAAATAATAAACATATCTTATGGTGTTTACAGAGGCTATCAGGGCATGTGGCATAACGACTGCTCTGTTTCCACATTCCGACAAGATTAAGTACTCTTATATTTAAGAGACACTGTAATGGGCAAGTGTTTTGATCAGTTTTTTTCAAAGTCATTTAGTGCCAAGGAAAATCAATACTTTTTTAGCTATTTGTAAAAAAACGTTGATTAGAAAAAACATGGCGATGAGTTCTTTGTCAGCAACTCTTTTTTCAGAGTACTAACGAGGTGATATTAATTCACAAATCAGACATTGAATCTTATATTAAGAATATTTCATGTATTACATACATTCCTAACTTAACATTTATACAGTCAAAGTTCTGGCGAATAACAACTGAAGTTTTTGGTACTCTTTAGCTGACTTGACAATTTGTAATATTCAAATATTTCATGTAGTGTAAAGTATTTCCTTGGTAACATAGGTGGTGGCATGAAGGTGATACCACTTAGCCTTAACTCAGGTGCGTCTGATATTCCGGTGTATTCCACGTTGGCAGTCCATAACTGGGCGCTTTTCGAGAAACTTCCTGCCTCGCACAACAAAACTGTGGAATGAACTGTCGCCCGCGATATTCCGGGACCAATACGACCTCCAAACCTTCAAGAAAAGAGCGTACTCTTTTTCAAAAGTCCGGCGACGTGCTTTTGTCGCCTCTGGTGTTGCGTCCATGGGTAGCGATAATCGCTTACCATCAGGCGATACCCCTGCTCGTTTGCCCCCTTTCAATAAAAAAGACACATTACATTTCAATGAAAATTACTAACGAATAATATGTGAATGTAGTGTAAAATATGTGGTAATTCAAGATTGAAAAGTTTGAATTAGCTTCACATTTCATTAACGGAGATTCAATTGACTTATCGAAATTGATTTTGTATCGACGACAACACTATAATTAACATATGCGTGTATGATGATGCGTGGTGACTTTAATTTATGAGGGCCTTCCGAATCATCTTTGATGTTTTTGTATAAGAGCGATTTTTGTTTGAATATTCAAGTGGAGTTTCTTATTGACAAATTATATCTATGTGACAGTTCATAAATTATATTTCTTAGTTCTCGAATTATTGTGGATTTATTTAGTTTAGTATCGTGGTGCGATCGGACCTGTTAATCTCGTTCTGCGCAGTAGCTCCCGCGAGGGTTTACTTGAACAACAACCCATAATGTCCCACTGCTGGGCTCGGGTCTCCTCTGTGGAGAGGGTTAAGGCCATACGTCCCCACGCTGGCCAAGTGCGGGTTGGGGACTGGCAAGAATACGTTGTGGCTACGTAAATCTTGCCGTTGGATGTTTTTAAGCTGCCCGAAGGCCTCCAACTAAGCTTCACGACTGTTATCGTATGATGACAACCGGGACCGACTGCTTAACGTGACCTCCAAATCACGGAGACGCTCATGGTAACATGCCACCAGCGGTCACCCATCCAGGTACTGACCGCGCCATCGTTGCTTACCCTCGATGATTGTTTCTAATCACCGAGTGCAACTGGGCTATGAGCGTCTACTTTACTTGGCCCGTGTCGTTTTACGTATACTGGTTGCGTCATGAAGCTAGAACGTTAATCCTTCTACACAGATGTTTGCTCTCGATAGTATAACATCACGTCTACTCACAAGAACACAGGGGCAAAGGTCACGGCGCCGGTGATAAGGTCAACACACAGCGTCACTGCGCCACCCACACGAGTTCTTTTTTTTTGTTTTTTTTTTAACGTTTGGATACCCCCTCGGGCATTCGCCCCACCGGGGTTTGCGGCGGGGCGGTGTGTCGGAATCGAACTGACTAAAACCACACGGTGTGTCACTCTGCGTCTGAGACGGGAGAGATCCGGGAACCGCTTTCTTACGCCATCCGGACCCCTCCCAGCGCTTGCCCGCACCGAAGCGGGCACCGTCTCTATATGTTATATTCTCTCGATTTAGGCGACGTACGGCACACGCGTAACGTCGCCCTCTCGCGGCTGGCCTGTAAAGCGGATGGGGGGGAAAACCCGTCCCGCCCATCCGCGGCCACCCTCAGGGCGGCATGAGGAACTGGTAGGTGCGCCCAGGCCTTCTCCGCCGCCTCCTTCTGCGAGATGACTTCCTCGCAGAAGGTCGCGACCGCGGTAGAACTGCTCTTGCCGCCGGCCATGGAGTGTACGACGGACGGCAGCGAGAGATCTCCTCCGATGACTGCAGTGAGGGTCCGACGCTGCGGCGCCCAAGCGGGGCACACCGCCAGCATGTACTGGGCCGAGTCCTCACTGCAGTCGCAGTCGCAGCAGCAGTAGCAGTCGGCGGCAGGCGAGACTCAATTCCCTCCTGGCTACCGAGTGCAGGTACTTTCCGAAGCAACCGTGCCCGGAAAGCATCTGCGTCAGTCGGAAGGAAAGGGTCCCGTGCTGCTGCCCTGCCCACTCGAGGATGATCGGCTGGAGGGCTTCCACGGTGGCGAAGCCAGCACGTGGAGCCTCCAGCCGCGAAGACCAACGAGCCATCGTGGCTCAACGGATGGTTTCACGCCACTCGCATACCTCTTCGGGCGGAGGGCGAACGCCATTCTCCGCCAGGAATTCAGCTACCCGTCGATAAACTTCGGAAAACAAATCCCACGGGGGTGTTCCGGCCAAGGCGCACGCCGCCTCGGTCGACACCGTGCGGTATCCGCGTATGGCTCTGACCGCCAGTACCCTCTGAGGCCGCCAGAGGCGTGCCTTATTCTGGGCGGTCAGCGCCTACACCCACACCGGTGCGCCTTACAGTGCCATCGACCGGACAACCCCCGTGAAGAGGCTTTTCGTTGCGACACTGGCTCCACCCAGATTGGGCAAAGTCGCCCAGCGCCTCGATGCGCCCGACCACCAGAGAGACTCCCCTGGTGGCTAGGCACGCTGCCTCCTGGAAGTGTTCACCCCCCGGGCTGTGACCAACGTGTCATCGGCGAAACGAATTACGCCCAGCCCGGGGGAAATGCTCTCTCGAGTACGCTATCCTCTCGAACCTCTTCCTTGATATCCCTTAACTACACAAATTACACACTTCCAATATCCACCTATAAAGGGCTTATCTCATATATCTGCTGAATACGTTATGTGAAAAGGACAATTGATAAAGCCCGCATGTTAACTTTAAAATATTTTAGTTACTTCGGTTGTTGCCTTGGTCGGTATTTGACCGCTCATCATTCTTTCTCTCGTTTCAATGTTTTGTAGCACTTGCATTCGTCTCTCTGGTGGAACAGGAACAGATTATATCATCTACCGAGTAGATGAGGGTAGTCTCCTTTCTGAAGCAGTGTAATATGGCATCCACATTAGCATATAATATGTAAACACATTTAACTCCATTAGTTTATCCGAATATAGGATGTCATTGTGATCATGACCATCGTGAGATAGAATAATGGGATGCATCAACACATAGGCAGACATGTCATGATTGTTCGCGAGCATAGTTTGATACACTGTTTACATTTAATTAGCACGCATTTGCTGTCAACCGCTGCTGGCGATACCTACCCCGCCACCCGTACATTCACTTGATATCTCTACTGTTGGAAATTATCGTAAAAATGTTGCGCAGTGCCGTGCTCTCATACAACACCTGGATTCGTCAACAGGTGTTGATACTTCAACACTATTACATATTTACCAGCAATGTATTAAGTATAAAATTAGACAAACTGCGTGTAAGCAACTTACTTGTGGCATCTAAATGTAAACGAGTTCGGTTCAGATGTTTAAATACGGTATAGACATAGGTAACATAAAATTATACCCTTACTCGCCTTGTTAAACCTAAACGGCTGTTTTTAATCATCTGGAAACATCCTGATGGTAGTCCATGTGATGAACTTTAAAAGAAATCTATAACGGCTTAAATAATGTTATTAGTTCAGGAGTTATAGACGCCTAACTTGCATAAGCTTAGCGGTTTGTTTGAACACTTCGAAACTAATAATAGATAAACATGTAAAATATTACTACTTTCTACGGGACCCTTTCTATTATATTCTATGCGTGGTTTATTTTTATTTTAAGGCGTTTACAAAGTGGATCACCATTCCACTTTCAATGTCTATTACAGATACGTTTTTATTTTCCATCGTTCTCATGATATATTTCTAATAAAATCATTTCTGAGGATAACTATCGAAGTCCTGCCCTCGCACACTGTTTTGTTTATGCATTACTTCACATGCCATCCTTTTAAATCACATTGACTAACATTAAAAAGTACTGATTTAATTAAAATCAATGATACAGTCTAACCCAGCTCGGTTGAAGTATGGGGTAAGATTTTAAATTACCTACATTTAACTAGTCCTGACTCGGCACCGCCAAGCTGGGCGTCATCTCAGGCCTCGCCGATAGGTCAGAAGGTCGCACAATACACGGTTATTTCTCAACAACACATCTCACCTTTTACTTTTATATTCAATTGCAAAATATTGTTCTGATTAATTAAATTTATCATTATTAAAAACGGCTTAAAAGTCTCTCTGTTGTATATATTTACAAGAGAATAATGTTTTATACAATATAACGATAGGTACCGCCCGAGAATCTATTGTATTATGGTGAAAGAGTTACTGAAATCAATTTAGTATTTACAAATTTATCGATTATATCTGACCTAGCTCAGCTTGTACACTCAGACTAACGGATGAGTAGGTGTCCTTTGCGTAGAGAGAGCCGTATCACTGTGCAAGCGCTTCAGTTTACACTTAAATACAGAATGTATGTAGGTACCGACACTGAACTGATACTTTCGATTAATAAGTGGATATTGAACACTTTGATTGATAATATTTAGTTAGGTGTGGAATGAATAATATCATGACAATGGTTCTATCCGTGTTGTGGTTTATTAGGTAAAACAAAAAACGGTCATTGTGACTTTACTGTAGAAGGCACAGGTACAGCCTCGCTGACTTTTTGTGCTAATGATGAGTATTGTAGACAGCTGCGTAATATTTTATATTACTTTGTATGCCTTTGATTTTTCCGCTACGTAACTAACTAACTAATGACATTTATTATTAACTATTTGAAATGTGTCTGTATTTTTTTTTCAATAAAATAGAGCCTTGCTGAGTTATCGAAATATTATCGTCGATATTAGGTTGTTTGTCTCTGTTAATTCTCTGTTAGTTGATTGTATATAAGTAATTCTTTAGTTGCCGCTCTAGTAGAATAGAATAGAATACACTTTATTGTACAACAGATACAACAGTTTACATAAATATATAGCTTACATAATACATCAATTGAATCACCGTGTACAAATGGCGGCCTTATCGCTAAAAAGCTATTTCTTCCAGGTAAGTTCAGGCAGGCAGGCTCTAGTAGTAAGTAATTGGTTTTTTTGACTAGTCAAAGTCATAGGGAAATAAGATTACCCAGAGCAGTTTAAGTGTGTCCAAAAACATATCGCCACTCGATTTTTTGAAAGTGAATATTGAGCAGTGTGACGGTCTACTCTATGTACGCGACTGCGACTGTATGTTGAAGAACTACCGAATGTAGTTTGTTCTTCAGTAGATTGTGATTGTCTGAATAAACATTCATGTACATCGATAAAGCACACACTACAAATATTTGCTGTACAATTAACTCATCACCTCGTCGTATACATTTTAAGATGTTTTTTAAATTTATTCTTTATAAATTAAAAAAACATCTTAAAAATGTAAATAAAAATATTTGAATTTAGACAACTTATCGGGGATTAACGTCAAAACTCTTACTCGACAATGTCGCAGGAAGCTACGGAGTAAATCCAATTTTGTAATATTCGTAACGCAAAGTTTCTAATCCAAAGAAACGTTAAGTGGTCATGTAAAACAGACTGCAGTAGGGACAGGCGGTGTGGCCATAAAGCGAAACGAAATGATGCACCGCGTCTGCAATCATTTGTGTTCGTTCGCACGTCACTACAATCTCTATTCAACTGACATCGTTAGGACTCATTAGGCAGCTTCATTCCTTTTCTAAAAAAACTCTAATAGCCGCTATCCAAAATTCCGAAGTGCAGTAATTTTTTGTACGTAATATAAATTAATAATTTAAATCCACTCTTAGTTGTTCCTTGAGCTCAATTAATTTACTATAAAATGTCCATCAAAATGCAATTTTAACTATTTTAGTTAAAATTGGTATCAACATTTTTAAATGCATGTGCTATCACTTTTATTCCTGACGCGAACTTGAACGCGCGCATCACAAACTGTTTTATGCACACTCAATCGTGCTTCGCTTAGTTTTGCGTTAGCGAACCTTAAAACTATTTGTGCCCACTTAGTCAACACAGTGGAGTGGATCTTCTAAGATTTTTAAATTAAACTTTTTATGGTAAACATTAAAAATGTACACTTTTTATCAGACCTACTGTATATATATTATTGGTTCCAGGGTACATTAATGATTAGATTGGATGAATTAATTAATTTTCATTGTAAACAGCAAAAAAATTCATTACTCTTTTAATTTAAATTATATATTTATTATACCTATATAATTTTTTTTTTAAAAGTAGCAGCGATATAAAAAATTAAGTAAAAAAAAACAAAAAGTTTTGGTTGATTTGTAAATTTCCTTTTTTCTGATGCACTCTTGAACCAGGTGTACTACTGTTTCTTGAGAAATTTGTTCCCAGCTTGTTTTCAGAACGTTTATTAGCTGTCTTTCATTGTGCACGGGTCGGTTTGTGCTTTAAACACTGCGTTTCAGTAAATCCCACATGTATTCAATGGATTGAGATCCGGACTGTTTACAGGCCACGGCAGTACCTGTATACCGGCCTCCTCTAGGGCTTCTCTGGTAGCTCTAGCTGTATGAGCGCGTGCTACCAGAGAAGCAGCAGATGGAATTTTGCTCCAATTATCTGTGCATATGGGACCACATATGAGCTGTAGTTGTGCCTTCGTTGAGAATTACCAACTCGGTTCTACCTGATATAGAGATTCCTCCCCGCACCATAACGTAGGGGCCCCCAAATCTGTCACTTTCATGGATACAAGCATCCGAAAATCGCTCACCGTCACGGCTCCAAACTTTAATTAATGCGACAGTCATTACTAAAAAATTTAACTTTGCACTCATCCGTAAACAATACTGTGCTCCAATCACTCATATCCCATGCCAGATACTGCCTTGCGAACGACAATCGGTTTGCACGATGAACACTTGTTAATGGTATCCGTACTACGCGTTTCCTGGAGAATTGCTGGTCCTCGTGTAACCGATTTCTAATGGTTTGATCACTAACACGTGTACCCGTCGCCTGCGGCAAACGGTTTTGTAAGGAACGGGTAGTGATGCAACGTTCTCTGCGCGCAGTCAAGCGCACGTAGCGGTCCTCCTGTGTGGTAGTTGCTCGAACTCTGCCAGATCTTCATCTTCTGGTTAGTCTCCCAGTCTCTTGAAATCGATTCCAAGCATTTTGGATCGCTCGCCGGGAAAAACCCAGCTGCAACACCACAGAACGCTGCCAATGGCCTTATTGAAGCAATGTTATGGCCCTAGTTACAGTCGGTAAGTCCATATATCGTCGAATTCTCGGCATAACTTTGTCCAAATGTTAATTCAGCCACTAGATAAGCAAAACTTAAACCGTTCTTGACAGAATCGTCACTTTCACTGAGTTAAAATCTTAAAAATCGGGTAGAATCAAGTGTTTACCATAAATTTTCAAGAATTATCCACTTGAAAAAATTATGCAGCTGGAGTACTCAAAAAATATTTGTAAACAAATAAAGTAACACCACCATAAACAATCAGTAACTTGGGAACGTATAAAATATAAATTATCGCTACCGACGTAAAAAATAACAAGTGGTCCTTATTTTGTTTTGGCTAAATATATATATGTAAACGATATCGGATATTAGTTTCTTTAGAGATAGATAACTTGGATAATGAAAATTACACGGAAAAAACTTGCTGGTAAATACATTCTAAACTTAAAATCGGCAAGCATAAGTTACACGAGTTCTCCATCCGCACATGCCAAGCTTAAATCGTAAAAGTCAAATGTATTTTAACCGCCATAAGAAGCGCGCTCGACGGCACGGCGCCACCACGGCTCGAGGTTTTTGATTTCTCCTCTCTTTATTTACTTTAATAAATTGCATTACAAATACAGATTGGTCTCCATCAGTCATCCACCCCTCGCCTTTCAAGGAGGGTAAGGGGGAGTGTGGCGCAGCGTAACGCGCCAGGAGCTCAAAGCCATACAACTCTGTTTACATCAGTGTTGCTAGACTGGCTTCGTTGTCTCCGCTAAGGGTACTGTCATCTCATGTTAATGTCGGCGCGCAGTACTTACGGCTCAGATGTGCTGTAAAGTGCGGAGCTAATGCTTAAGGTGCCTTGACGTCACGACACGTGTTTTCCGCCGTGGGCCGCCACATCATCACGGAGTAAGGCGCTTTCTTATGGACACTGTCACATGTCCTTGTGATTGAGTATGAAATTAAAATGTGATCTACCTCCAGTTGGAGGTCGGGCAGTTGCCCGACTGTATTTGAAATTATATACATTTTTGTTTAATTTCTTTCTAATACAATTGTTCAATAAGAATTTCCCAGTTCATTACCTTAATTTTACCTTTCTGATATAGTGCAGTTTGGTTTATTTGTGACTAAATGATCTCTCGCACTAATCACTTAAATAAACAGAAAAGTTGTTGACGCTGTGAAAGCCAAGCGCTGAGATTGAAGGGAGAACGCGAAGAATTAGCTCCCTTAGCCCTTAAGACCACACCATTTATCAATGGAGCTATAACGCCAATGCAACTTTAAGTCGATATCAGTCAAAAACCTCTGTACCGATTTGGTCCTTGAGTCACAATTTAAATCTGATCAGCACAGAGGCACAAAAAATGCGAACACAATACACAGTAAAGTCAAGTGGAATGTCCGATTCATGTACTATGTAAATGTAATAAAAAAATGTGTGCGTGTACTAGTGTACACACGTAAGAAGTGAAACTTCTTTATGGTCTTATTTTTTGAAAAATGATCTACATGCAACTTTCCAGAAATTGGTTAAATAAAGTTAAATTAGATAAAGTTTAAACAAAAGGATTTTATTATCATAGACATGAATACAAAAAAAAGTATACGCTCACAAAATTCTATTGATAGCTAGGTAAGTAAAACTACAAAAAGAATTTTGCCGTACCGGGAATCGAACCCGAGCCTCCTGGGTGATTAATATTCATCACTAAATACTCACTGAATACTCTTTGGAATTAGTCTTGAAATTAGAACACTTAGCGCCATCTTTCGCGTAGACTATAGAACTAATTATCGTCACTAGATGGAGCGGAAATCAAATTTTAAATTTTCTTTACAAAAATTTTCAAGAATTTAGTCCAAAGTAAAATGTGAAAAGAAAATAATAAATATTAGGTGTCTTAGTGTTATTTCTCTTTTTTTTTCCTTTTTTTTATTTTTTAAATTCATATTGTAATGATTGTATTAATTGTGTGTACTACTAAAAATCATATATAACAATCTGATGTCCATGATGGTTGTCTGGAAGAGACGGTCGAATCTTTTTCTTTTCCACACACACAATTAATACAATCATTACAATAAGAACTTAAAAAAAAAAAAGGAAAAAAGAGAAAAAGAAAANAAGAACCAGGGTCATCGACGTAGCCCACAGGATTAGCAAGCTGAAGTGGCAGTGGGCTGGCCACATTTGCCGAAGAACCGATAACCGTTGGGGTAAACGAGTTCTTGAGTGGAGACCGCGTCTCGGCAAACGTAGTGTAGGACGTCCACAGGCCAGGTGGAGCGATGATTTGCGCAAGACGGCTGGCAGGAGCTGGATGCGAGAAGCCATAGATCGAACTAAGTGGCGTGAAATTGGAGAGGCCTATGTCCAGCAGTGGACTGCGATGGGCTGATGATTGAAACGGATAAATGTGATGTGTAACCGAAAAAAATTTGACGTTAATTTTTTTTCCAACGCCGATAAAGAAGTTTTACTTAAATAAAACTTTATTATTACAATGTAACACATTCGACGTGACACAGTTTGACTATTACTATATTAGTAGCCATGACCGCGACGGCCCGGCTAGTAGACCGCTTCGTTGACTCTTGATGATGTGTGATGTGGTTATGCATCATTGAGCTTTGTCGTTTCGCCGCAATCGCCTACTACGGTAAGAAGTCACTCTCGTGTTAAAACTCACACGACTTACACGGGCCTTTATATAGATATATCGTATATAGAATGGAGTGCCACTGTTGAACGTTTGTGCTTTTTCCTTGCTGCCATGATTTAGTAAGATGGGGAGGGCAGTGGGAACGTAAAAGGCATCGTGGCAGTGTAAAACTGAGACTCGGAATGCTGCATCGCCATACAACGATGACCGAACCCTCGGACGGAAGGGCCCCCGCACCCTCCCGAAAGTGGTTGCCTGACCCCACCGTCCGGTCACCAACCGGCACGACGAGCCACTCCGCAGATTATGCGCGACCTGATGGAGCAGCCTCCCAGGGTGGTTAACCGCGGTTGGGCCCCTCTCTATGCTGCGGGCGGCCAGCGGCAAAACCGTTTCTACGGGTCTCCCTGGCCGACGGTTCGAACTTTGTCACCCTCAACAAGACTCTGCGAGCATTCCACTGCTCACACACTTACCCCGATAACTGTCACCCCTGCATCATGGGCCACCGGTCTTGCACTCACCAACGAAATACGACGGCATNGCGACCTGATGGAGCAGCCTCCCAGGGTGGTTAACCGCGGTTGGGCCCCTCTCTATGCTGCGGGCGGCCAGCGGCAAAACCGTTTCTACGGGTCTCCCTGGCCGACGGTTCGAACTTTGTCACCCTCAACAAGACTCTGCGAGCATTCCACTGCTCACACACTTACCCCGATAACTGTCACCCCTGCATCATGGGCCACCGGTCTTGCACTCACCAACGAAATACGACGGCATCTAAGCTGTCATTTTAGGTTGGTCATCTGTGCAAGGGTAGTACCGCCCCGGTCGAGCCGGCCCGTTCGTGCTGAGATCAGCGTGGCTCTACTACCTTTGGATTTAGATTTGATTGGATTTGGATTAAGGCCATACGTCCCCACGATGGCCAAGCGCGGGTCTCTCTTGCCGTTAGATGTTCTTAAGCCGCCCGAAGGCCTCCAACTCATTTTCACGACTGTTATCATATGATAACTACCGGGACCGACTGCTTAACATGACCTCGGAATTACGGAGACACTCATGGTAACATGCCACCAACGGTATCCAGGTACTGACTACGCCGTCGTTGCTTACCCTCGATGATTGTTTCTAACCATCGAGTGCAACTGGGCTATGAGCGTGTCGAAAGAATCTCGGTAAACTAATTTTACTCATACCTACATGTACCAAAAATATAAAATGGCATTTCTCTATTTACTTTAAAATTCAAACTGTCTTAAAATCAATCAAAGAATGTAATGTACACGATATTTCTTTGTTTTTGTTATAATTCTATCAAACTTTTTATTTAATATTTGCCTATGGCAATATCCATAAAGAAATATTTTAAAAATTTGTACAAAATTATAATAATACATTAAATAATAATAAATCATTAAATTATCAATTATAAACTGTGAATCGCTGGTGACACAGTCGTGGTCGGCACAGTATAAAAGCGAAGGATAATTCACTGTTAAGCCAGGTGCACTGTTAGCCTCCTAAGAGGTAAGTATTGTTGTATTATTAATACAAGTGTCTTGTAAATAACTACTTGTTATTGTTATTCTAATTTTTTTTTTTTTATATTTAAGCTGCCAAAATGACTCTGCCCTGCCTGATGGAAAACATGAGCAGAATCCAAGAGTGGTGGTCACCATCCTCAATGCGAAAAAGAACAACGCAGCATGGTGACCCACACTATGGCGGCCTGGGGGGAAAGGGGATGGTGAGGGGGATAGGGGGCGTTGGATTGGGGTATGGGCCTCCGGTATCCTCACTCACTCGATGAAACACAGCGTAAGCGCTGTTTCACACCGGTTTTCTGTGAGGCCGTGGTATCACTCCGGTCGAGCCGGCCCATTCATGCCGAAGCGTGGCTCTCCCACGGTATGTGTATGTGTATGTAATATGTATGTCTAATATTTAGGTACTATGAGTGCTGACACTATTCAGTTTTTAACATGTGTGTTATATACATATTTCATGTAGGATATTATATCCCAAATATTATCGATTTAAATTGAAACACAAATAAAGTATATTATATTCTTTTTTCCAGTTTATAAGAAGCACCCCTTGGTGCAGGCCTACAGACACTGAAATGCTCAGTGTTTGCCGCGACCAATCTTTTATGCGTGCTCAATGCGTGTAATAAATTTGTTTCTCATTTAACATATTTCTCTGACATAGTAAATATATTTCTGTCACTCAAATTAATATGTATAAAATAAAAACAAACGAAGTATATGTAATGTTAATATTTATTATTGTAAAAGCGTACAATTGTATTAACATACATACTTATTGTAATACGTAACAAACAATTCATTATATACTAATTTAAATCAATTAAAACATTGTATGTCTATCTATATTATATCTACATTGAAACTATAACATTATATATACAACAAAGAACAGTATATACTAATATATATATATATATTAAAAACCGCACTGGCGCTGAAAGCTCCGCGCCACGTCTCGCCGAGCAATGTCTCAATCTAGCCAGAATACTAGTTTTTATAGGCGATATACAATTTTTTGAATGTATTTAATTTTAAAATAAACTCATTGTTAGCATATACTTAGCAAATCAATATTTACATGAAGTATTTAGTTATAATTATAATTTATTTGACTCTAACATTTTTAAAGTAAACAAAGGAATGCTTTTTTTGGTACATGCAGATGTGAATAATTAGTTTACCGAGATCCTATTCTGACACGTGCTAGAGGCTACAGAGATACTGAATTATCTCTTATCTTATCTCTCGGGGTACCCTATCGTAAGCCTGCACAAGGGCCACAAACACCATATGCAAGTTTTTGCGCTCACTCTTATATTTTCACATTTTCGGCGCACTGCAAATACGGCATCAGCAAAACCATCTTGGATTATTTGTGACTTTGTCACAACTTTGTATGCTACAAATAACTATAGAGCGGAAAATAAATAAATTAGTAATTAAGACATTACATGAACTGTCTGCAGTTGAAGTTTTTACTGAAACCAGTCGTGTGTTGCGTCTATTTGTTAGGAATAATAGCTATTGCTCGGTGCACAAATCATTCGACTTCATTCGCTAACTGATGGCATTCGCCATGACGCGTGAGGGACGCAAGAGACAACTTGCCGAGCCGCCGCTTGCTGTAGACGAGCAACATAACTGTTTATGTCTATTCTCTTAACATCGACCGTATAGTTACTCTGCGCTCGTTTATTGCATTTTATGAACTGTTAACTTACGCATCTGGGGGTTGCTGCCTTATAGCTCCGGCTTAAATGAATCTTTAAATGTTTGTGCGAAACCACCAGATTTGCCTAGAAACTAACTCACTATTACATTATTAATCTTACAAAACCAAAGATGGTAGAAAGTGAATATATAGAAGTAATTACGCACTGATCTAATCCTTTTTTTTTGCGTTTGGAAACCTCCTCCGGCCTTCACCCCACCAGGGTTTGCGGCGGGGTGGTGTGTCGGAATCGAACCGACTACAACCATACGGTGTGCCACCCTGCGCCTAAGACGGAAGAGATCCGGGAACCGCTATACGCCATCCGGACCCCTCCCAGCCCCTGCCCGCACTGAAGCGGGCAGCGTCTGATGGTAAAAACTCTCAAATTAGGCGACGTACGGCACACGCATAACGTTACCCCCTCGCGGCTGGCCTGTAGGCCGCGACCGAGTCGGCAGGCCGTCGCGGCTTCCGCAAGAGGACCAGCTTCCCGCTCTTCCAGCACTCAGGGAAGCGTCCGGACGCCAAACTAGCGTCCAACACCTCCCTGAAGCGGTCCGACATATGGTCAAGGGCTCGGGCCATCACACGGGCTGGTACCCCGTCCGGCCCAGGGGCGCTGTTCTTGGATCGGATCCGCAGAATAGCCGCCCCTATCTCCGATTCTCTGACGAGCGAAACTTTAACCTCTACGCCCTCGTCGTCTCCGACCGAATAGGCCATCGCCGGGGGCGTGTGCCCCGCGCGCTGCCACCACGGGAATAGGTCCTTGACCACTTCCTGCAGGAAGCTGGGCTGGAGAGTCTCGGTAAGGGAAGGGCAAGCCGTGCGTAAGTTCTGACGCACCGCACGATATGGGCGACCCCAGGGGTCACGATCGAGACACTCGAGCATTTCCTGTCTCTTTTCATCTTTGGCGCGGCCAGCTTCAGAGTTTTCCGCGCACGGAGGTCCGCCAACTCCTGGGATCACCAATAAACCTCCTTCCGTGAAGGCCGACAACCTCGAATCCGGGGCATGGCCGCATCGTAAATCTGCGTAACCGCAACGCGAAAGCGGCCAGTTCAGATGTCGACCTACTCGGTCGAGGCCCGCGGAGACAGCCAAGAGTGAATAATGGCCGCCTCCTCTAGCAGGTCCCTGTCCAGCTTGGCTACAGCCCACCGCAGAAAGCGTGAAAAACGCCGCGCCACGTGAGCCCTGAGGCCCTGGGACCGGGAGAGCTCAAATCGGATCACCGAGAGCGTCTCAACCTCATCCAGGACACACCAGTTCCTTACTCGTGCGGCGACAGCAGGGGTACAAATGAAAGGTCCACTATCGACCCCCCCTGCCGTCGCACACACGTGTTGGTGAAGCCTCTGTTCAAAAGGCAGAAGTTCACCGAGGCCGTTCACTCCTCTACGGCCTCGCCCCTGGCGTCCGTCACTGGAGAACCCCACGCAATGGATTTTGCGTTGAAGTCCCCCAGCACGAGGACGTTCCCGGACGTTAACCGCCACATCGAGGTCTTCAGGTTGTTGAGGAAGACCTCGAAGTCGCTCAAACTCCGGTTGGGGGAGAAATAAACATCGTAAACGGTGATCCCTCCACTCGGCGGCACGACTACGGCAACACCGATCGACCACTGCGCAATGGTTAGCAGGAAGAAAAACTGCACCGCGGCGCAGTGGTTGAGGTTCGTCTGGACAAGGAGGCTGGAGACGTGGTCTATTACTTGATCGTCTCTACAGCCTCCTCCATTGGTATCGACGACGACGGACGTACAACGTCTGGGGCAGCCTGGGTCACTTGGCTAGCCGCCGACGTCTTCCGAGAAGTACGGGGGGGCCTGCAGCTGCCCTGTCCCATTTGGTGATTAGCAGGCTTATTGCCCGACGCACACACAGGGCAGTGAGAGGCCGCAGAGCACTCTGCCGCCTTGTGCCCCGGTCGACCGCAGCGGAAACGAAGTCCGCTGCAGCCAAACAACTCTCGCACTTCGTGCGATTGTGCCCCGCGACAAGGCACTTGTAACACCTCATCGGTCTCGCCGCCAGGACTGTTATGCTGGCACTAACAAAGCCGGACCGTGAGGGCCGTGCCGGCGTCAGCCAAGATTTTGGCTGACGCTACGGGACAGCTCACCCACACGGAGCCGAACCCTCCTGGACCGGGGCGGATGGTGCCAACCCTGACGTTGTCCGCGTTGCACTTCGTCTTCTCCTGGATTGCAACGCGGATATCGTTGACCGTCACGGAGTCTTCCAGGCCCGAGATGCGCAGTTCCACGCACTTCTTGACCTGGCGATCACGGATGACCACCATCCGTGGCTGAGAACACCTCCCTTAACTTCTCGGCGAATGTGTCCGCCGTCTTTGCGCCATCGGCCCCGGGGAGCTCGAGCACTCGAGCTCCCGATTGGGCGAGGCGCAATCGGACTTCCGGTGACACCGTGACTACTACAGCCGCTATCTTCGGCGACTGCAGCTTACGTGTCTTCTTCTTGGTGGCCTTTGCCACCGGAGGCGACTGCGGTGTCTTCTTGGACTTTTTGCCCTCCCCTAATACCTGCCAACCCTCAATGGAGGGGGCAAATGGGGAGGTGTCCGGCAGAGGTGTTGGAGTGGAGAGCGGAAGAAATTCCTCTCTAGCTTTTATCGCCGCCTTAGCCGAAGTCCCGGCTGGGGCCTTGACCGTAGCCTCGGCCAGAATCTTGGCCCCAGGTTGTGCCTTTTGGGCAGCCCCTGGAACCGGAGACGACGTCGCAGCCGCCGCGTATGTCACGCAACCCCCCATCACGGGTAGAGGGGCCGGTGCTGAGGCGGCTTTCGGCCTCGATATCGCGAGCAGCGCTCATAGCCCAGTTGCACTCGGTGATTAGAAACAATCATCGAGGGTAAGCAACGATGGCGCGGTCAGTACCTGGATGGGTGACCGCTGGTGGCATGTTACCATGAGCGTCTCCGTGATTCGGAGGTCACGTTAAGCAGTCGGTCCCGGTTGTTATCATACGATAACAGTCGTGAAGCTTAGTTGGAGGCCTTCGGGCGGCTTAAAAACATCCAACGGTAAGATTACGTAGCCACAACGTATTCTTGCGAGTCCCCAACCCGCACTTGGCCAGCGTGGGGACGTATGGCCTTAACCCTCTCCTGAGAGGAGACCCGAGCCCAGCAGTGGGACATTATGGGTTGTTGTTGTTGTTGTTTTTGCCCGGTGTTGGTAGGGGGCTGCTGCGACGTAGGCATAGACGGGGCTGGGGCCTTTCGCCCTTGTCCAGGGCCCTCCGCCCGAAATTGGGCGAACTGAGCGCTGAGCTCAGCCACCAGCCCCGTCAGACGGTCGTTGGCCGGCTGGAGGCGAACCACGTCCCCGATGAGAGTCTGCACTACTCCCGCCACTGCGGAGGAAGAGTCCTTCAGGGCTCTTACAAAAGAACCCTTCAGGTTCACGGATTTGGTGGCCTATAGGATTCCGCTTTGCAAAAGGCGGATCCAGAAGGGGTCGAGGTCGGAGTGCGTAAACTCCCTCGGTGACTACTCGCGACCGTAGGCGGTAGCATCTCCAGGGATGTTTACCTTTCGCCATCCCTGGAGACCATGCTTGCGGCTCCCAGCAGTCGAATTGACTTTTGGGAGCTCCATCGATATAGGCTTTCCTGACGCCACATCGTCCTCGGTAAACGATTGTTCGTCTACCTTTCGGGTCTGCCCCTTGGCATTCCTCCTCACCTTTGCTATCTTTTTTTTATCCTGTCCGTTAGGCGTGCCAGTTCTCGTTTTAGAGTTATCGTTTTCGGTTTCAATTTTCAGAGAAGTAACAATATCCATGTGATACCCACGAGTCGGGGAGAAATAAAGGTCGACCCGGGCAGAGATCCCCAATACCCGGGCAAGCGAAGATTTGTAACCCAACCTAGGGGTCCGCTGGTCCCAGGCTGGGGGTGTGTTTGTGACTGAACTTCCCATCAGCCATGCATCCCTTGGTCATACACCAGAACACGGGATTCGGGGTAATTTTTATAGACGTTTTCTTCCTCGCGGTCTGGGCGGTTAAACCAAGACCCACGGTCCCAGTCGAGTCAGAGACTTGACCCTACTCGACCACCTAGTGAGATTACGTTGTAGCGGCGAAGGCAACACAAGACTAGCGCTCGTGTTACCCGCTCGGAGGCAGGGTGAGTGCACACCGAGCTCGCCCACTCGCACTTCCAATACGCCCTCTGCTAGAGTAGAGGGACGTTTGGAGTGCCCTGCATGGCAGTCTAAATTTGACTCCGTCTGGTATCCCATTTCGTCTGGAGCCTCCCTCTGGATCAATCCGGCATGAGTGGCTCTACCGGCGCAGCGACCAGAGATCATCGACCCACGCAAGCCCCCACACGACGACAACGTAGGGATTCAGTTGTGAGGGAGCTGATCTAATCCTGCACCGAACAGTACGGACATTATGCAAAGGTAAGCCGATGTTAACTGAACGCCATGGGTGTCGTAAGACTACACAACAGTGGACTGTTAAATGATATTGACGATCTTCGGTATACATCATACATTGTTTTGTTATCCTCACACAATATTAGGAGTAAAAAATTATGAATATATTAAACAACAAAATGTGTCCCGTAATTAGTAACGGAAGCAATGAAGTGAACAAATAGTCCGCACAACAATGGCGATACAACAGAGCGTGCGAGCGATTAATCAGCGTGGCAATTCAATTATTTCGTTATTGCATTAGTGCGGTGAGATTGATAAACAGTTGGTGCGAGCGGCTGTCTGTTTTGTGTTCCTGTATTTAACTGGGAATGTCCGTCTCTTCGTACCTGTCACATGCACAAGTGTGTGTGTGCTTGTGTGTGGTTTCTCGTGTCACTCAGTCACTACATTAGTCTCCTTAACACGAGAACAGGCAGCGGTAAATATTTGTGAACTCGCATCTATCTACATCCCGCCACCGTCCGGTTTTGATTAACTGTCGATTGAACATACCAAATATTTATTATTTCTACTGATCCAACATTAACGTTTATGTGAAGTGGCGTAACTAGGTCTGCATCGACTGCGGTTATAATTAGTCACTCGACGTATTTAAGTGCTACAAGCTCCTCTTGAAGCGCAAGCTGCATCACGTCATAATAATATTAGTCTAAGAACCGGCTGCAGAATCTATACGTTCATCACGTAGATACTCAAATTCAAATTTTTACATTCATTTTTGCATAGGATAATACATTGGTAACAGGTTACCAGTCAAAATGTGCCAGCAAATATTTTAAAAATTTTCCTTAAATCTCTCTTATCGCTATATAAATAGCTAGCAGTGAAGCTGCACGTGGTGTAGGCACAGTGCCTTCCTATCGATGTTCACGTTAATACTCGATAGTTATAAGTTTTTTATGAACCAAAACATAATCCCATATTTATATACGTGTTTATTAGAGCTATTAATACACATATTAAGTAAATAAATATACATTACACGTTTTATAACTCTAATAAAACAGTAATTGTCACGCGTATCCACATCACCATACTTTAGATGATACAGAAATATACTTTAAGTCCATTACCTGAAATTATATATATTACAGTTTGTATCCGAGTGGTGCTAGATTATGAATACTGCGATATCTAAGGATGTTCATGCCGCAGGTGTCCTCAAAGGCGGCTGAGGGAGTGAACTGCGCAGGATAACCTATATACCAACACGCCTGGCAGCGTGGTGGAGTAGGCCAAGGCTATGTCCAGTGGTGGACTATTAGACGCCTACGGCAAGCCTACAAGCATGCTAAATTCAGTGATTAAACGAACTTACCTTAAGTAAAGTTCTTTCATAATTATGCTCGTGTTTTGTACTCTTAGATTAGTTATAAACACTTGTAGTACACATGTCGGTGACGCCACCTTCAGTGTTTTTTGAGAGATTTTTTGAGTGATTTTTGCTTTTTTTGTCACTCCTGCCAGCCGCCCGTTCTCACCTCATCGGTGGACAATCATTTAGTTTAGAGTAGAGTTGATATTTTCACTACATGGGTAAAGCTATTTTTGGGGAAGGGCGGGTTACTCATCTAAGGTAAGTTCGTTTAATCACTAATTATGTTCGTGTTTAGTACCCTTAGATTAGTTATAAAAACTTGTATATGTAGAGATGTACTAAGATGTACCTTGTGAAAATATCATAATTGTTAATTAAATGTCGTCGTGGTGCGGGTCGTTACCTTCCCTCTAGTATGGTGAGGGAGTACATCTATGGCGTTGGTTTGTGTTGATCTATGATTCTTATCTAAAGCTTCAATGTAACGTTCATAAATATCACGTAGTGTCTTAATTGAATAATTGATTTTGAATTGGATTGGATTGACATATCATGCAATTATTTCATGTATTTTTCATGAGGGGAAAAAAACACAATACTTAAGTTATACCGCAGCAAAATTTTTTACGTGAAACTAGTGTTTCTCTAATAAAGTGATAACCCATTTAGTTATCCGCAGTTTTACTTTGAACACTTGTGGATTGAATGTTTGTACTAACCTTAAATTGTTAACGGCTTTAGCGGCGATAGGAGGCCACGTGTGCGTGACCTTTGTTGAGGATAATCCGATCCAGAACTTGACGAGTCCGATGATGAAGTCTCCGAGCTCGACGATGATGAAAGTCGATGTTTATGTTTGGCGCGCATTAGCATTTCCTTTAATTTTTGCACTGATTTAGCAATATATTCGTAATTGTCTGTATTAAGACGTTTACGTTTTTTCAACTTTTTAGTTAAATAGTAGATAAGACACCCGTCACAATTACCCTTGCGAGGTGGCGGAGAACTGAAACGTGAATGATGGCCACAGAACACATATACCTGACCGATGAGGCGAGAATAGGCGGCTGGAAGGAGTGATCATCAAAGCAAAAAATAAATAAAAAATATTAGGGTGAGAATGATAAAATCTCTCAAAAATCAGTGAAGATGGCGACACCGATGCAAGTACTACAAGTGCTTATAACTAACCTAAGAGTACAAAACACGAGCATGAATATTGTTTCGTCGTATCTTAGAGTGGCGCGTACAAGTATTTTATTAAAAGATATATATCTATCTATCAAGATGATACCTTCAAATAACATTTAAGTAACTCACTTGTGCTTACTTTTGAAAGTGGCTGCCATTGCTCCGTGGTGTCCCTCTATCTATCAGGAAATAGGGGGGAAAAGGTCGCGCATACCCTGCACGAATATGAGGGATCATAAAAGGTGCAGAAAATAGAACATGTTAATGTACAAATGCACACCGAAACCAAATAATGCTTTTGAGTCGATTAATCAAAGCTAGTAGACAACCGCAAGCTTCAATATGTATGTAAATGTGAGCTCCTGTCTCTCGCACCGGCTCGAGTGTTGCGTACAGCTTTTGACGTGTCACCGCCACTTGAAAGTGACCTACCGGTACCGAAATTACAATTCACAATCTAAAATAGGACAGGACCGTGAACCTGACACCAATAGTCGTTTTCATCGCAAAAGAAAAACTTAAACAAGCGTCACGGTGAATGTATTTTTAATATTAAAGATTTGTTTTCGATTTTCCGGGGTCAGCATAGGCGGCGTGTGTCGTGTGGCTTGTAGCGTTGCACTCATCGCGGTGGTTGCGGCGCACGCCGCACGTCGAGCGAGAGACAGACGCCAATGTTGTGAAAACAAACAGCGCAGCTCTACGCTCAAGTTAACACGGTCATATTAAATTATTATTGGACCACTTTTTTGTAAATAATATCGTTTTGTCAGTATAGTGTTTTCTTGAAAAAACTTTTTGAATAACTAAATTGTTACATAAAATTATGGGCAATGTAAAATAAACGAGTATGTTTAATCGTCAGTAAAGAAGTCAACAAATTTAAAATGTTTAAGTTGAGCAGTGTCGGAGAATACGTTAATCCGCGGGTCCAGGTTGTCATACTGACACCTGTGATAGAACTTCGATATTTTCATTAGATATATTCATTATATTATTATTACTTGAGTTGTGGCGGTCTAATGACCCAACTTAGTTTGGCTCGGAGTAAACAATTTTATGTTCATCAGTTGCATTGTTAAGAGTAAAATAATTACAGTCGTACTATATAAAAAAAAGCTGTTAAAATATTCTAGTACATAACGGCTACTTCTTACAAACATCTTACGAAAGTGACTTTCTGCGTGCCTGTAATATTAAATAGTAACTGTAGCCTGCGTCTTCCCTCAAAGGCTTAGGCTCGGAAGGTGATGAGTCTGTAAGTCAGTCAGGGCAAGCAATTTACTTAATATGTAGTAGATCTACAGCGTGTCCTGTGTACAGAAACATTTTGTTATCATTAATAACTGGCTCATTTGAATAAATATAAAGCAGATCGACGCGGTCGCTCGTTCTCTTCGCAAGATGCGGCGCGTTGTCATGACGCGACGAAGCCTACAATATTGACAATGTAGGACATTGTTGTCAGAAACCACTGTAGTTTATTAAGCAGTCGTGATGGCAATTATAACGTTGCCTAAATAAATTGAGCTCCTTTTGGGGCTGATGTTAATTCAAATCTCAATGGATTAGATTTTCTATTCGATACTCACTAAGAGGACCTCCCGCACCTGCGGGGAAACGCGAATACACTTCTGTGTACCTTACAGATTAAAACGTTCTTATTAGATTAAGGACGACGAAATGTAGTCGGAGTCAACCAACCAACCGGGTCTGAGTAGGAGCTATGCTCGTGAGCCTTTTGTTTTAACGGGTGGAATCCCCCTCAGGCCTTCACCCCACCGGGGTTTGCGGAGGACCGGTATATCGGGATCGAACCGACTAAAACCACACGGCGTGCCACTCTGCGTCTGAGACAGGAGGGATCCGGGAACCGCTTTCTTACGACATCCGGACCCCTCCCAGCGCTTGCCCGCACTGAAACGGGCACCGATTGATTTATGATTTTAGACGACGTATGGCACACGCGTACCGTCGCCTATGGATGGAGGGAAAAAACCCGTCCCGACCATCAGCTGCCACACTCATCACCCGATTCGCTCGGATCGTGCCCGAGTGGCTGCCGTCCTCCCGAGCCTTCTCCGCCTTCCGCGAGATGAATTGCGCGGTAAAACTGCTGCCGCTACCGGCAATGGAGCGTACGACGGCCTGTAGCAGAGATCTCCGCCGATGACTGCAGTGAGGTTATCGAGGTAACGAGAAGCCTATGTCCTACCTCAAAATTAAAGTACCTCTATGCAGCAGATAAGCCGTGAAAGTGTAAAATATAGACTGAAAGAGTTACTTTCAAATTTATAGTATTCGTATGGATAATAAATTAAGTGCTATACTAAATTCGCATGCGTGCAAAGCGTCTTAAGAGATGCCTGACAATGAAATATATAAATTTATTGAATTTTTTTTTCTTGTTTTTACAAGACAACTCCCGCATTAGGAATATACATTCCTGTGTCGCGGGGATCTTTACAAACATACATGAAACGGACACAAAGTACACCCAGACTTAAACAACAATTTATGGATCACACAAAGTGTTGTCCCATGTAGGATTTGAACCCACAACACTTGGCACAGTAGGAAGCGGTGTGGCGACCACTCCAACCACTAGGCCAACCGTGTAGTCAATTATTATTTATTTATATAAAATATACATATAAAATATACCACAGCAGAGAGATGTATACCATCCCACCCATGCTGCTTCTTGTTTAGGAGCATCTCGCACGGCTTAAGAGGTTTCTTTGTATGAGTATTACTGCCATACTCGCTGGCGTGGCAACTGATACTACATAGTTATTAAACTAATGCTATTAGCATTAGTTTAATAATAACCTCGTACATGACCACCTGACTCCAAAGTAGGCAGAGCAGGTATGTACCTTAATTTCAATAAACTTTATTGTGCTCATCACATAATTATTTGTCCTTGGCGGGAATCAGGCCCAAATTCTCAGTATCACGGGCCTTTAGACCAAAAGGCCAGTGACAAAATTATAGTACTTGTACGTACAAATAGTTAACAAATGTAACGCTTAACTGAACATAATGTGTATGGTATATACACAAATATTGTTATTATTAGTGTACATTACGAGCTACGCTCCAACAATGTGAGTATTGTCGCGCGGGTGGTCTCTTCAACTTTGAATTACTTGGACGTTTGTTTGCTCATTTCATTGAGCGTGATCTCGCCAACGACGAACGACAGAGGCGAGCAGTGACCAGCGTGAAGTCAGAATCAATCTCCAATGTGTCCAACATTAGTTTTTGTCGTGGCATGTTATGACCTGTAGCGGTGTAACGACACTCAACGTTCATAACGCTTCTAAAACTCGTATGTTGTGAGCCAAGTTCGGCGCGAGGCGGTGACTCATACTACCATGTGACAGATACGCAAACATGCTTTCTATCGAGACGTATGTTTACTACACTATAGCTAAGTTTATTGTGAAATAAATTGTTTATAGAGTATTTGAATGCAAGGGTTCTTTTACGAGGTAACATATTATTTTAGCGGGTTGACATGAAATACTTTACCGTGTTTACGAAGCGTCTAACCGATCGCCGGTTGCAGGGCCGAGAGTGCCGAGCGGCGTGCCCAACGGTTGGCCGACTTAGGGCTCTTTATTATTATACAGCGCTTCCCGAATAAAAACTATAAAAAAATGAATATATGACCTACACCGTATTAGTGTACTATACGGATGCAGATCATTAATCTGAGCCGAGCGCCCAACCTAGCACTACCTTTTTTTTTACGTGTGGAAATCCCCTCGGGTCTTCATCCCACCGGGGTTTGCGGCGGTGCGGTGTGTCGGAATCGAACCGACTAAAACCACACGGTGTGCCATTCTACGCCTGAGACGGGAGAGATCCGGGAACCGCTTTCTTACGCCATCCGGACCCCTCCCAGGACCTAACACTACCTACCGCAACTGCTCTGGTGGCTATTATTTAAAAGAGAGTGCAGTACAAATGATATATATGGGACACAAGTTTTTTAGTGTCAGAAAAAGCAGATATTTCATAAATCCACCAGAATAATAATAATTTACCTATATTCGTTTCGGATAATATTCCAAACGACTGTGCTGAGAATGACTGTGGGTGTAGTATAGATCATTTAGGTAATATGAAATAGAAAACATTTATATAATTATACACAAAGACACGAGCGAGACTACGTCGGAAACAGTGTGCGGTCCACAGGAATGTGAGCGACTAGATGGTTTGACTTAATTGGAACCTTGTTCACTCAAGAATAAACGGAGCTGGGGCGTAATTACACATATACTAAACCGAATTTAGCCCAAATTATACTTGTTTTGAACACCTAAAAAATATATATATATAGATTACTTGACTCGTATTTTGTATGGATTTGGATGCTTTCGAAAATTATATTTTATTTATTCCTAATAATGAAAATTCGTCGTGTTAGGACCGTCCGAATGTGCTCAGATACATCTTTCTCCTCCCCTGTCAAGGTATTGTGCTAGCCAGAACTGCCTGACGTCGTACCTACTTTCTTTATCTTCATTGATGATATTATTACACCTTACGGTTCGCCTGGCAGGTACTTGTGCTCATCGGAAACACTAGATTTTTTTCTGAACTTGTTATAATCGTATAAAAATTTCAAGCTTACAGGATAATAATAATATTAATTAGCAACACCACAAGCAGTCAGATATTCTTATACATTATTTTTTCTCAATTTTAAATTAATTTTAATACATTTTAATCAAAACAAAACGTCTCCAATCAAAAATAATTAAATAAAATTGGTAAAAGTTTTGAAAATATGATCATTACACGATTAAAATCAAAAAACATCACAAAGAAATATCTACGATATGACATGACGTTAAACGTCATGTCATATCGTAGACACACGATTTCATATTTCTTTTAAACAAATACCAACCTCAAGTCTGCTCTATTGTTGAGACCTGGTTACTGCCTAGTCTCAACTTTTATGTTCCACACTACAACACCCTTAGGAGTGACAGATCTGATGGATATGGTGGTTCTGCGCTCCTAATTAATAATCATATTCCGATTAAAACTATCCCCACTCAGTCTTTCCCAGAAAATATTAATGTTACCAGCATCAAAGTCAATGATCTGTCAGTCATGTCTATATACATTGCCAACCCTAGCCAAATGTTCCTCCCTATTTTAAAAAATACTCTAGAAAATATTCACGGTCCATTGTTAGTTATGGGTGATTTCAACTGCCATCATTATAGATGGGGTTCGGAGCGATGCGATTCATTTGGAATAGGCTTAGTGGACATCTTAGATGAGCTAGGTCTTTGCATTCTAAATGATGGTTGCTGCACACGTAGAGTTCTGCCTGGTCAACAGAAAAGCTGTGTAGATCTGACATTTTGCTCCCCTGATATTGCAGCATCCGCTAGCTGGCAATGCACAAGTCTAACCTTTGGCAGCGATCATTTTCCAATTATAATAACAATA
>PKRV01000097.1:0-12485 GCA_003709505.1 Hyphantria cunea | reverse complement strand
AGAAAGCGGTCAGTGACGATAAAGCGAGTTCCAGGATTTTTGTTCACCCTAAAAGTGATCAACACGGCTAAAAAAGTTTTCATTTCAACAAAACCTTACCCTTCCGTTAAAATCAAGTGTTTTTTTCTAATATTGACTGGAACAAACGGACAGACGAAAAAAAAATTAAAAATAGTTTTAAGAAATGGAAATACCTCATCCGCTTTCATGATTATGCATTTATTCAAACCTGTTAATTGGAAATAGATACTTCAATTTAATTTATTTGCATAGGTTTTGTGTTAACAAATAAATCGTCATATGCATGTTACGTTAAACAACAACAAAAATAAACCAAACATAAATCGTTTTGATCGTGATTTTTTAAATCGTCGGAAATTTTTCTCATCAAAACGCGTTGATGTGGAAAGTTTTGATTTCCAATAAAAAGGGGTTTGCAATATATTATTAGGCGTACCCTCGGCGTGTTAGATGACAAAATATCGGTCCGGTTCGTTTTCATAACTGCCGGTACCGTAATCAAAAGTTTTCGTATAAACAGCACTGGTGTGATGTTGGCTTGTGTATCTGAAAAATTATATTTTATTTTGAACATTAGAATTATGTTGAATCATAAGAGTTAAGTCAGTAATTCTTATCGAATTTTAAAGATTTGATACCTTTCTGGGGAACAAATACACATATATTTAATAAAAAACTGAAACACTTTAGACACATAAGCCTAAGTAGGCAAGTAAGCATCCGGTGTCGTAAAAATAACCGATTTGATAAATTATTTATTTCTTTGGAAAAAGAAATATTTTTAGTTATGACTAGTTTGAATTGCATATTGAATATGATTCAAAGCAGCCTGCAGTATGGAATATGGCGGTGTTCCCCGCCCGTGCCTCGGAGAGTGCGCTAAGCTGTCGGTCCCGGTTAACATGAACATCTATGGCAATCGTGATTGGGGACTCAAAGATACCGACAACTAGTTCAACCTTCTAATTGAGTTCACCCTCAAGGTTGCAGAGATCCGATGCCAGTCACTCTGTGTAAAAACTGATATTTAGGTAAAACCGGTTGAACTAGTAGTGTCTTGGGAATAATGGAAGCTAAGAATATGATGACTGAATATCATTAAAAAGTAAGAATGAAACGAAGAGACTACAAACAAGCATTGAATTAGAAAATAGATCTGTGTCTTTCTGTGTCTCATCATATTTTACTCAACTCTTTATATTATACTAATCCTGTTTAATATTCATGCAAATGAAATAAAATACAATTTGTTTGATACCTTGTTACTAAACATAAGAGTAACATAGTCGTAAACCAGACCATAGGCTCTTATTTGGACAAAATGTAATACAACATATATTTTAGTTCCAGATGTTGAACCCAACAACTTCAGTTATTCAACTCATCGGAATATAAATTGATTTCTGACATTTTTGGAGAAGATGGAATTGAATTTTTAGATAATTTTTCTTGTTTTGTATGCGCTTTGGAATAGCAATGAAATTGTCTAACTATCACGGTAATATAATTTGTTGTAACAATCAGATTCATCCAAATCATTTATTGCAACTAGTATTTATAAAACAGAATAAATAATATATTCAGGTGTTTGTAATTAGCTTTTCTGAACAAGTGCCCAAAGTACGAAGTAAGTAAGAAGTAATACATAAAAAGTACTATAAAAGAAGTATACTAAGCAAAACAATTAAAACTGAACGATAGCTCAGATTCCGGATTTCTCAGAAACCCAAGCAGATTTTACAGTATTCCATCTGCTAATGGACAAAAAGTCCTACCGATTTTAGTCTCGTTTTGGTTGGAGATTGTGACTCAATAAATAGTAGAGTCTAGATTACAATAAAAATTCTAAATCCCAAGCTTTATTGGGCCGATAGGTAAAAAAAAAACTAAAGGTACGTTTTCAACCTGGTTCCACCACTAATAATTTGGAAAAAGCCTTGGATTATCTCAATAAGTTCTACGTTGTTTCAAGTTGAAAATAAAGGCTATTCTTATCTGTGCGCAACGAGTTTTGTACCTCGGTATTGTATGAAAGTAATACGATCCCATAGATTTCATTAAAGATTTATAAAATACTCTTTGTCACGCGTACCATAACAACTATTAACGTCCCAGAGTTTTTTTCTGGTTCATGCACAAAGCAAAGTTATAAAATAAAATTCTGCTCAAATCTTAATGTCTAGATTCCATGTTCCATGGCTAAATGTCAATCTTTTCGGTTATTGACCTTTTACACCCATTACAATTATATAGTACTATAACAAGTATGAAATCGTCCTGGTTTGATAAAAATATTTGTAAAACCTAGCTATTACATTTCTGGAAATTGATGCCTTTATTCTCTGGTATGAAATTCATGTTCCCGCTTTAATGGTTAAGACGCAATTTCATGAGTACTTTTGACATAACGTTATTAGGAATAAAAGTTTTATAGTCCCTCAATGTAGTAGTCTGCACCGCGTATATGATGGTGGTGTACAATTTCTGAGTGTTGCATTACATATGCTTATGATAGTAAGCGAGGAAAATGCGAATATTACATTTTATCATTGCTGGGTTGCTGATGTAATAAAAAAA
Source organism: Hyphantria cunea (assembly GCA_003709505.1). Classification (NCBI taxonomy): domain Eukaryota; kingdom Metazoa; phylum Arthropoda; class Insecta; order Lepidoptera; family Erebidae; genus Hyphantria; species Hyphantria cunea. The sequence continues at coordinate 9,887 of PKRV01000097.1, read as the reverse complement.
TAAAGTGTCTTTATGTACCTACTCGACTTCATGATTTAATGAGGATTCTGGTGACATATCTAAAACAGTTTTTTTTTGGGAAGCATTATTTAATTTTTCGATGTTTTTGCTTCCATGAAAAATTATTTTTTAAACTGCCATTAAATGTAATCTGAACTAACATTTTATAAAAAGCTTTGATTGGAGAATAGTCTTAGTCTTGTAACTAGACCATACTTTAATCAAATAATTTTGGTACTTTATGCCACTCATAAACTAATGAAAGCTTGATTTGCAATAACAGCATTCAGTACAGACATAATCCTGAAACTGAAACTTTTAACATAGACTTAATTTGTATTTAACAGGCAATCGAAGGGCTTCAGAATAACTTGAAATTGTCTAAATACGTAGTACGCGTTAAGGTATGTGGGAGTGCAATGTTTTGACACAAATGAGTCAGCTCGACCGGACTAACTTCATGGTCTCACAGAAAATCAATGATAAAAGTTCTTTCTTTTCAACTAGTTAATGAGAATACCGAAGCTCAAACTTTAATTTCCTCTTGATTGTGACGACAAGAAGATGGAAACGACGATAACACATTTGTGACTTACGAGTTGCAGATATTCATCGGTGGATGTAGTTACTTTCCAACAGGTGACCCGTCTACTTGGTTGTCCTACTACAGCATCCCAAAAATAGGTATGCTTATAAAGTCTACAGTCATACAGAAGACAATAAGCACCCCTTGTCTATCAATTTTGTAACAAAATGAGTGTGCTATTAAAGGTTACTTACTAACAAATAACATGCAGTATTAAAGAAATGGGTCCAATAAGTGTAACGACTCTGTACAATCGATATATCGACGAACAAATACATTTCTAATGTGATTTCATTTGGTTTGTAAATGTTATTTTGTTTTAAAGTTGTGTGTTGCAAAATATTGTATTTGAATTTTGAATGCTTGTGGAAGTAAATAGGAATGTACTATATGGGCATAATAAACAAACGCGGCTTGTACGCGAGTATTGGAGCCAAACTTTTATGACAAACATTTTGTTGGCACTGTTGGAAAATGGAAATCACTGTTGATTGAACTGGCGGAAGAGGAAATTCATGATTACTATATTTCTGGTTCAAATAGAGAGATTAAGTTGGGTGTAGTTTAGAAAGAGTCTACGGTTGCACTTTTCTTGTGTTCCAATAGGATTATAATGTTTTCGACTGTACCAATGTTTCAGTTTAAGATCAAATATTTGAAAGCAATTTAAACTTTTGACTGAAATGTTTGCTTTGAGAAATATTTTTTAAAAAGAGTAATAATTACTTTTGTTTTCATAATATAATAATTTATATAATAACATAATTTTTTGCTACATAGACAGTATTCATATGAATTTAAAAGGAATATTTATGTAGAAAAGTCTAATAAGTGGTATTTAATAATATGGTATATACAGGCATATAATATAAGTTATAAATACTTTTTACTAAGAAGAAATGCAATTAACTAAATTTTAGAACCAAGAACAAGAACGATGAAACCATTAAGGTCTAATGTGTGTTTTGATTTGACTTGGTTTGTATGTCTATTTATTGGTAGTCCAAGTTAAACTGACTGCAAAATGAAACTGACTTTAGACCGCTAGCTTAGATATACTTCAAATACATAGAACGATATTTTTAACGATTTATCGAGCAAAAACGTTCAATTTGACGGAAAATATATATTCTGTCCTAACGCCAACGAAATTTTAACATATTCGAAATTTAACTTTATTTTAGGCTGGTTCTAGGTTTTGACAGTTTTATCATATTCAAGCAAAGTATTTGTTAGACTAATTTTTAGATTTTTTAAAATCCATTTGAATGCCTATCCGTTAAGTAAAATCACATTAGTAGGCCCATTTCCCAGCAATACCAATCATTACATGTACCAAGCGGGTTTCTTTTGTTTTTGTTCAGCGCAGCGTTGTATTGTACGTCTTTCATAATACGTTCGCTGCAACAGACAAAGCCGTGTACACTTGTAGACAAAAATATTGAGGCAGTTTGCGTGCTATTGTATAATTGATGCGGTTTAGCCGCATTACTTATACAATTTTATTCGTACTGACGGAGTAATTTTATTCGACGTGAGTCTATCGAGTAGATATTATTTTTAAATTTACTTACTACTTCCTTTGTATATCTTGATATATTTGGCATATTTTGTATCCAGGTTCAGGAGTCCAGTTAATTAAAATTATGTTTTTTTTTTAATGTCAAGACAAGCAATTCGCTGTATTGATATACTTATATATAAGGTCTTTGATAACCGCAAGGGTAACTAGAGGTAGTTATATTAAATATACTACCCACATTTTGTTAACAATGATTTGGTCAAACCAATGTAGCTGTACAGGTGATAACAGACGTTTCTGAATTATATGAGACATTAAGAAACATTTACATATGTCACGTATCACAAGTAAACAATTTATTTTGATTTTACTTATGTATATTAACGGAAAGACAAGCAAAGGCGTATAAAAACCCACATTTTACTGACTGTAATTTTAGTCAAACTAATGTAATAGTCAGGTATCAAGTAAATATCAGATACTCTAGGAATCGAATGAGAAGATTCGATAATGATGGGAAGGAAATGTATAAACAATGTGCAAACCGGTTCCGATATCCTTTGTGTATTCTTATTCTCACAAATGCAGCCACAACTGATGTCTTTGGTTGAATGTAAAAAAAAGATGACATTTTAAAAATGTGTTAGTTTAGCGAGAAATTAGTAAACCAGCTAGTAAAAAAATAAAAATACACTGAGTACTTTAACATGGCCGCAAATGTACCAATCGGCCTATTTACTGAGAAGCATCAAAACTGGACCAAGCTTTCCTTTTATATTGTTTAAGTTTTGATTAAAAACCATTCGATATCCATTTTGATTTCGCTCTTCTTATACCTTTCTTTCTTGATATTTCGTTCTGTTGATTTTATTTGATATTCGTTTTATTGTAAATCACTTTGGTCGCGAGGATCTTTTATTTAATTTTGAATGTTTTCGAGAAAAATAGCAATTACTGGCTGACCCACGCCACTTCGTCTGTGTCTCTATTCATGCTCGGCTGCTATTGATCTAAGTTTGATATTAATCGTAGAACGACGAACAATAAATATGTATTTTCATAGTCACGCTATCAAAATACATATTTATAACAAACGTGAAAATCGGTTTATAGTTTCTGAGCTCATTATAAGCTACAACGTGACATGAGTATTATGAGAAATATATTTTACCTGAAGATAGAAGACACAAGATGTTCATGATTTTTTATTAATTGGAAGTACTGCTTCAGAAATACGAATATATTTTACATGCTTTTATTGAGTTTGACCTGTCCCGATGTTTGTCTGATATCAAATCTTTTTATTTTAAATATACCTTTTTTATGGAATAGGGGGCAAACGAGCTGACGTATCGCCTGATGGTAAGCGATTACCGCCGCCCATAGACACCCGTAAAACCAGAAGCATCACAAGTGCGTTGCCGGCCTTGGGGGATTAGGAGGGGGATGAGGGTAAGGGTTGGTTTATGGGCCTTTACGGTATCCTTACTCACTCGGTGAAACACAGCGCAGGCGCTTATTCACACCAGTTTTCTGTACACCGTAACAAAATGGCGGCGTACATACTTCTGAACAACTCACCCAATATGGGTATCAAATGAAAGGCCTTAAAATGTTTGTTTTTATTAAAAAGTAATAAAAGCTTATATAAAAAAAATAGGCTAAGTTACTCCTTATATCGTCAGTTATCGGTCAGTGAAAGTCCCTAATAGTCCCTAAAGTAATATTGTATTATCTTTACAAATGTTTAATATTGAAGTATCTGTGTACTTTAAGCTATTGCATAGCTTTTATCGCGGGCTTTGAGCGCGGTGACCGAATCAAGAAATTTCGTAACAAGTATAGACCTAAAACCCCCTACTACGACCAGCACAGCGGACACGTATTTTTTTTAAATTAAAAAAATACGCGTCGCCTAAAAAATACACACAGTACTCGTATATTCGGTACATTCATCAAACCATTTTTTTTTCTGTCTGTTTCTGTGTGTTCCGACTTATCAGAGATAAGTAACGGCTTATCCGATTATGACATGACCTTCACTGGTTAAAATCTAATAATGTAGAGAGTAACTTAGGTTACTTTATTTTAGGATTACCTTCATGGCGTTATTCGCAGTTGCTGTCATAAAGGTACAACAAAACTGGGTTACACCAGTTACTTAGTAAAATTATAAAAATGGTATTAAAAGGACTTGCAGAAAACACATTTGTTTCTATTTTCAGATGTTTACTTACCTAGGGATGTCGACAGTGATTGAATTTAATCAGAAAATTGTATACAGAGCCCATTGATTACGCTTCTAAGCGCTTTTGCTGTAGAAATATGAAAGGAATAGGAATCCTTTCAAACTTACAACATAAAATAAAACGACTTTTGTTCGAAGTAAAAATTGAAAAATGATAAAATAAGCTTTTTAGCTTTAACAAAGAAATTCAATTGACCTGAAACTTGAAATGAAAATTAAGGTAAGGAACTTACCTACCTAATCCAATGGCCCATTCTTCGGAATATCTGCTGTCATGCTGAGTAGTTGAAGAAGCCTTTAAACATTTTAGGACTCCAGTTAACGTAAATCATACTTAATAATGTATGTCAGAGTTCCGAGTAAAATATGATTCACTAGCTAAATTCCACAGTTTGTTTGAGTACTATTTTTCATTTAAATTTTATAGCAGCTTTCGTGTACCTATACAAAATTTTATGATGGTCGGTTGAGAATTTAACACGAATAATGTTTATAAACAAAAAAATCCTTTGTGAGGATATGTTAACCTATTTTTGACATCAATATAATGTCTTGACTTCAACGAAAGTGAAAGTGAAATGGAATACCACCATTAATGTACCAATAAACTACTAAGGCTGCAAGTATTACTGTGTAAAGGTGTTGTAATTTTTTCTCTAGCGCTATGTATAATTCAAATTTCCATATTTGGCCAGCAGAGAACGTTATGTAATATTGTGTTCTTTATCTAAAGACCTTTAGATTAAAATCTTTTTGATGGTTTAATAACCAGTGGTAATCCATTGCCCACACACATTTAAAACTCTAGAGTTATGTTATATTTTTAAGGCGCTCATAACCCAGTTTCACTCAGGGATTAGAAACAATCACCGAGGGTGAGGGGGTGGGTGACCGCTGGTGGCACGATACCATGAGCGTCTACGTGATTCGGAGGTCACGTTAAGCAGTCAGTCCTGGTTGTTATCAGAGGATTAGATATAGAATATAGGAGTCGTGAAGCTTAATTGGAGGCTTTCGGGCAGCTTGAAAACTTTTACGTCAAAATTACGTAGCCACAACGTAGTTTCACCAGTCCCCAACCCGTACTCGGCCAACATGTGGACGTATGGCTTTAAGCCTCTACTGAAAAGAGACTCGAGCCCAGCAGTGGGACATTTATGGTCGTTGATGATATGTTATATTTTGTGCTGTGGCACTTTGCTGCGTCCCGTCCACTGGAAAATGAGGAGATTCAAATTCAAAGAAAGACGATGATGGTGAAATTAAAGATAAAGCTGGATAAAACCAGTTGCCTGCGAGGCCGTGGTTTTACTTCAATAAAACCTGACTATTTATTATCAAGCATGGCTTTTAAAGGACATTTATAATAATCTTATGTAGTCAGGCTCCTTATATGACACAATCCTCACTCGAGCTCGAGGTCAGGATGTCCATCAACCGATTTACCTTTAAAAAGAAGGTACACGAGCTTCTTCTAACTGAAATGACAGNTCTAATCCATAACATACCTCACGTTACAGGGTTTTATAGTATATAAACAAATATAGTATTTATGTATATGTTAACCTATTATATATTTGCATATATTTATATATGTACGTTATATTTAAGTCTATGTATGTATGTATACGTTTAAATAAATTGTGAACTGTATATGTCTTATAAGTATGTAACCTCTCTGTGCACCTACCTTACAAACTATCTACATCACCCGAAGGTTGACTGGAAGAGAATGCCCTGGGCATTAAGTCCGCCGATGTACAATGTAGTGCATAAAGTTTATAAATAAAAAATAAAATCCTATTCAGTTTTCATGTATCTTATGTAGAGTGGTACACATTCTATCTTGTTATTTTTTATTTTATCTGCTGTGTTAGTATGTATATGGATTACCGATGTTATATTTTTTCTGCGATTGAATATCGGGTGAACATATGAAAATTGGATTTCTTCTCTGAATATTGAGTTGAGCTGTTTATTTTGACGTTACGAAGTAATATACAATGTTATGAGAGTGTTACCGTTTGACATATAGGAAAATTGGCTATTTTCGTACGAAACGTATAGTGAGAAACCGTATATAATACATATTTATTGATATATATATAATACAAACAGAGTATTAAATTAAAATATGTAATAAATATTTTAATCATGTTCGTAATATTCTTGAGTCTTTTTGAAGCGAAACTTTAAAAAGGCTAAAGATTATGGTCTGTGTAACGCATGTCGCGTGATGGTCGGCCGCGGAGTAGAGATAAAGTAAAAGGCATTTGTCAGAGCAGCCAAGGTCAATATGGCGGCGTCTATAGTTCCATCAGCTGACCGTGTAGTGTATAGAGTGTTACTTAATGGAATATTATTCCGAAATTTTCTAGTTAAATATCTATAATGTGAAAAAACTTGCACTTTTACCGTGGTTTCATAAAACCACACAATCTTTTTTTTATTCTATTGATCTTTTTGCTTTTGAGCGTGGGAATCGATGAACTATGAGAAAATATTTTGCTCTGCCTCACTGAAATTAGAAAATTGGCAGTCCCTATGATTGCCGATAGAAGTGAAAACTTATAACTTAGAATGTAATTTCTAAAATTAATGTGTAAAATTAGAAATTTCATAATGTTTAAATTAAAATTATCAACATCTAACATTAGCATGTCGGTGATGCGAACCTATAAGATTTTTCCCTACCAAAAAGTACTCTACGCGGCTAAAGAAGTTTTCATTTCAAAATTGTTAAACGTTATCATAGCCCTTAATAAATTGTGATAAGTCAGATCAATGTCTGGTAGGTATTGTATAAAGTTGGTACTTTAGACGTTGAAGGATGTCTGGAATTTAAAACTTTATTTGGTTTATTAATCGTTACTTACATCTGTGATGTACAATATTAACACAGGTTTACTAAACGTAGAAAGTATTTTATATTAATATTTTTTTAAAGGTCAACTCCCGCGTTACAAATATATCCTGTGTCACGAGTGACTCTTCAAATATATACAAAACAAACACCAAAAACACCCAAACTCAGAATAAGAATTTGTGAATCACACAAAGTATTGTTTCGTAGGATTCGAACCCACAACACTGGACACAGTAGAAAAACAGTAAGTGAACCGTGTAGCAATGTTCGTTTTAGGTATTCTAATGCTTTCTACGTCAAACCAGAGCAATGGATGCCTAGAATCTAAAGGGATGGTAATAATAAAAAAAAAAAAATAATTTCACAAAATTTCGAAGTTAACATTCTCATCTGCTTACCGAAGTATTTTCTCCCAAGTGGTGGAATTTCTTAAAAGATCTTGCCTAAATTATAACTATAATTTTAATACCCAAGAAATTTTCTTTATAAAGTCCAAAATCAAGTTAAATCTTGTCAAACTTTCATACAACTTCATAAATAAATACCTTTGCATACTCACACGTTGTTATAATTCCCGCCTACGCAGCAAGTACAACAGCATGATATGAATATTATGAATATGCAGGAGTTTATTCTGTGACGTGGCATAAATTTTGCTGAGTATAAAATCCGTGGACTAAGCGGGATATTGTTGTACAGACATATCATGACACGTCTGAACACATAAAAAATAAAGCCTTTAAAATTGTTTGATTATAATGTTTACCTTAAATAGGGATGGATACGTTTAGTGAAAAAAAGATGTCAAAGCATTATCCTAACAAAAAGATTTCAGCGTTAGATAAATGAAACCCTGACAACTTATTAGTTTTTATATCTGTATGAGTCACTTTATGTATAACTACTTATAGTTAGGCTACGTTAGGTTCGATTTTTTAGTTTATTTCTTATTTCAACTACATTAATGATCTATCCTTTTACCAAGAGAATAACAGTTTTTAATCGTTAGCTAAAATCGTCTTACTAGAAGTTTCAATCAATCAATCAACACCCGATAATGTCCCACTGCTGGGCTCGGGTCTCCTCACAGGAGAACGTTAAGGCCATATGTAATAGTAGAGGTTTGGGGCCTATTTATTGTAATAAATTTTGGAGATTATTAATTACTAGTACATGTTCTACAGTAAAAAAGTTATCGTGTAGGCCCTGCATGATACATTAAAAATTTGTTATATTTTCTGTACAAAATATCTTTGTTCTGATGTTCTCATTCGAAGATTCTCTCTTTTGTGAAACTCTGTATTGTTTAAACCTCTCCTAAGTCTCATTTATTTATCCCTTTATAATTTGATATATCCCTAAATGTCATTGTCCTCCTACTCCTATCGTCTGATCTCACATACAACTCTATTTTCTTTGTTGTAAATTACATAATTCATTTTTAGACTAAATTGGTTTATGTTTCACTGGTTCATTCATATTTTTTCTTATCTATATTATTCATAGACTTGAAATCAACAATAATTGAGCACATAATGCTTCTATCTTACTATGATTAAAATCGTTTGCTTTTGAATGACAATTATTGATAAAAGATACGATAAACTCGAATTAGTTACGAATATGAAAACTGTTGAGCAATTTATTTTGCCATTGAAAACTAACCCATTATGACACAGAAAATTTATCATTTATCAATTAATCAAGAACAATAAGCTACTCTATAAATACAATAAATAAAGAAAAAATTAAGACTCAGTTTCACCGTTTATATAAAAGGTTTGGATAGTTTATCTGACAGATGGGTTCAAATAAATATCTTAGAATTCAAACATATTTTTGATTATTTTGTATTCGTGAATAAGTGATCGTATTGTATATATATAAATAGCGATCGCTTATGTATTACTGAGCCGCTTTAGTAATTAATGAAATATACATTGTCTTAATTCATTTCTTTTGTAACATTAATACTATATTTATGCCCGAAATATGTAAGTGGAAACAATAATAATAACTTAACACGCCTCACAAAGAACCGTCTAATCCCAATTTCTGCACTGGCTATAATATAAAACTTGTTTTTTGTAACTGAACACATACCTATGGATAAACCGTGCCTACTCAGACACGGAACAAATGACGGTGCCAACCACATGCAAACAATATTGTTCGGTGTTTTTTTCTTCTCATTTTTCCTGTTATTCGTTGTTTCGGTATACATACTGAAAAATAGGAAATAACTTAAATCTTAAATGTTAAAAACAGTATACTTGGGAGCTAGAGTAGTTGCAAGTCTAGTATCGACAGAAATATTAAATAGTTGTGATTTTGCAAAACTAATTAATGAATGTATTGTAAGGAATTAGCAAGGAGACATTCCACGGTGCCTATATAAAGCAGCCGCAAACAGTCAACGGGACAGTTGATCGCTGACGATCGGAGTGTTCACACGTTCCTTTTAATACCTACCTACATCTCTATAATTAATTTTTATTTGTCATTAACAATTGTTAAACTGTGTATTCGAGATAATTATAATTTGTGTTAATTAATTACTATTTTTTTAAATAAAATCTGCTCGTGATTCCTAAAATCAGAAGTGGGATAACTACACCTCACAACCACCGTTTGAAACATCCATTCTTTAAAAAAAAAAAAAAAA